>JARYHS010012519.1:219804233-219869235 GCA_031002005.1 Vandiemenella viatica | reverse complement strand
TATAACTTCAGTCGTAGGCAAGGCGAATTCTAAATTGCGATTCATAGGTCGTATTTTGAGGAATTGTAATGCTCATACAAAGCAGATAGCTTATAGAACACTAGTGCGTCCGCATCTGGATTACTGTTGTGGGGTCTGGGATCCGTAACGCAAGGTTCTGATTGCCTCAGTTGAGAGGGTGCAGAGGAGAGTCGCTCGATTCGTGACTGGTTGCTACAGCCCTTATGAAAGCGTCACAGAATTGATACATAGATTGGGCTGGGATAGTTTGGAAGATAGACGACGTAGTTTGCGTTCGAAGTTATTGGAGAATATGCGAAAAAAATTAAATTTCGAGTGCAATGAATTACTTCTTCCGCCAACCTATTTAGGTCGTAATGACCGGAGGGATAAGATTAGAGAAATAAGATGCCGTACGGATGCTTTTATGTATTCCTTGTTTCCTCGCGCTATTCGGGATTGGAATGCGCGGGTTTAGGATTGGTGCTTAGCACCCTCTGCCACCCACAATGTTTGTGACTTGCAGAGTATGGATGTAGATGTAGATGTAAACTGTTTAAAATACAATATATTATGCATTAACTTATCATTACCTGTTCCCACGCTTTTAAGAAGTAGATTGTTTTTCTCTCCTGCGCCAGCCTCGAAGACTTATAATTTTTTAATTTTTTTTTTCATTAGCCAGTTCCTTCTGCAGTAATTGCTCTTATTTCGCGCCAATTATCCTATTTTTTTTTAGTGCAGTATGTTAAAATTTATTGTCCTGCTGCAATATGGAACTCCTTTCACAGGCCTACTCTTTAATAAAAATGAGTTACTTTTCGCTGTTCCAATTCATGATTAAAAATGTCAGGACAAAACGAAAAAACTTTAATGAAAAACTCCTTAACTGAAATAGGTGCCTAAACGACGATTGAGTGCCAAAGTGGCAGTGTGAGGGAGGGAAGAAGACGCACGACTGGAAATACACGCCCACACAGCATGGGGCGCAACCCCAAATTCTCTTTTAAGTACGGACTCGGGACGGATAGCGTTCGACCTGCCTCGGATCGTTCGGCGGACGGCCAGAACCGGTTTGCCGCCTCGCCTCGCCTCGCCTCGGACCCGTTCGTGTGTTTCCTCGTTCTTATATGTACATTCGTTTATACACACGTGGCCGGTGTGAGACATGGGAGGGTGGAAAGGATATTTGTCCTGCCCTGACAGTGTTTGTGTTGCCATATGTATACGTAGCGTGTAGCTTTGATTTGTTCTGTATGACAAGTGTATTTTTTTGTTTGTGAACTGTGTACTGTACGAGGCTGACAATGAGGATCATCCTGGCATTCACAGTGGTTGATACTCGCGGACGAGAACTCGAAACTGGTCTAGTTTTAGTTCAGTTGCCAGACAGTTCAGGCCTACTTTTCCGAAACACCTCCTCCTCTCCTCCAATAAGGGGCAGCTCTAGGCGTAGTGACACTGTGACGAGCCACTACTTTCTAATCGATAGTAAATAAATTTTAAAAAATGTATTGAAAGAGAAATAATTAGTTTAAAATGCGGCATTCCTAATAAACGATTACTTGTGATAGGTGGGTAAATATTGTACACCACCTGTTGGCCACATCAATGAAGTATCTCGCAATCGCGGTGACAAATATCAGTTGTCACCGAGTTAGGAGGAGAGAAAATTCGCCCTATGCCTAACATTCGGGAGGACGGGTGTTAAGCCCCGTCCGGCCATCCTGACTGCGAGTGGTTTCCCTCAGTCACTCCAGGCGAATGCCGGGATGGTTCTCAACAAGACCACAAGAGACTTCCATCCCCCTTCCCTCACTCTAGATAAGTCGGCTGAAAAGAGTCCTCGAGATCCTTCAGCAGCCCGCCAGCTGGGAGGAATGAAATTAGTAAAAAAATAATTAGTTGTCTCAAATCGCGCATGCGCTCTGGCATCTACGCGGAAATTAGGAAGGGAGGGGGGTTAGCTTTTCACGTGGCAGTTTGTGACAACCTTGTTCTGTCATATGGAGCTCGAAAAAGTTAGCAACATCGTCGGTAGAGCGTAGCAGCAGCTGCGATTGTTTTTATATGCCATAGGTGAAATGAAGGAAATCGTGGCAGATCTCACAGTCTGGAGTTCGTGGGCTGAATGTAGGCCATATCTTGTAATTATCGAACATGCGAGAGGAATCATATTAATGGGTTATTAAAGAACGAATTAACGTTACTATCCTACAGCAAAAAAATTGTTATGAAAAGTTTGGGAAGACTTACACCTCAGTTAAACATTTCGTAGCGACAAGAAAGTACTTGAGCATCTCGATTGAAGAAATTTAACCGTGATGCGTGTGTAGAAAAAATAAGTGGCTATGTGGTTGCAATTTGAAAATACGTTTTACTGTTTACCATGTGTTCTGTTCGGGGGTGAATTTAATTGGTCAGGCGATGGAGTTTCCGATTTGGTGTATCTCACAGGTAAAATTAAGACCCACAAAAATCAGTAAATCATACTAATATTGAGCTTAGTTTAGCAACGCCTGGTAAAACAAACCTAATTCTCAGTACCATCTCGCTGTTGTTAAACTAGTGCCTATTGGGTAATCCAGCACTGCCTGTAGTTCAACTTGTCGGTATTTAGACAATCAGTCATTGTTTACCATTTAATCAATTTTGAAGTATTTATCAGGGTTAGTTCAATTTCAAAATAATTTCTTTAATCCGGCAACACTTACAGGTAATGAGACATGCAAACGTTGTAAATTTTGCGAGATTTTTAGTCAACACTCAGTAGTTCTTCCAGCCATCTTTCACTTCAACAATGAAGATCAGTGTTGTCACTGCCTGAGCAAATCACTTCGGCCGCCACTGCCTCCAACGACTCCCAGTCCAGCTCCTTTATCATATCAGATACTGACTGGGTCTCTAGGTAATATCCACAAACAAATCTAGCCGTCCTCCTTTGCAAGCTCTGCAACTCCCATATCTGATAACCAAAATACAGGGCTAGTAAAAATGATTGCAGTGATTTCAGAAAATTACTACAGATTTATTATTTGACATATACTTACAACATTACACAGGTATATATACAAATTGTGAAAGTTTTTTTGAGTGTCTACAGATGCTGAATATGTGCACCTTTAGTGACTCTGCACACATCGTGTCTACAGATGGATTGGTCGTGCTGGGGATGCTGATCGTCAGCTGATGTCATGGCCTCCTCGTTCCCCTGACCTAACCCCCTGCGACTTCTTTGTTTGGGGTTTCGTAAAAGACACAGTGTTCGTGCCACCAGTACCAGTTGGTCTTCCAGACCTGCGGGTTCGCATCACCAATGCATTTGCTCTCAATGACAGAGACATGCTGCATCGGGTATGGGAAGAACTCGATTATAGACTTGACGTGTGCAGAGTCACTAAAGGTGCACATATTGAGCATCTGTAGACACTCAAAAATACTTACACAGTTTGTTTATATCTGTGTAGTCAGGGGCGGATCCAGGATTTTGGTTTGGGAGGGGCTTGATTGGACTTTGGTTTGGGGGGGAGGGCTTGGCTTGAGTGGATTTTGGCTTCGGGGGGGCTTGAGTCGGGTGAAAGGTTGTATTTAAAGTCTCCTTGGGCCTCAAAGAGCTAAAAAAAAAAAAGGTCTCCAAAATTACAATGTCGGAGATGGACCTAGATACTTTTGGTGGGGGGGGGGGGGCTTGAGCCCCTTAGCCCCCCCCCACTGGATCCACCCCTGTGTGTAATCTTGTAAGTATATGTCAAATAATAAATCTGTAGTAATTTGCTGAAATCACTGCAATCGTTTTGACTAGCCCTGTATGGGTACCAAACTACACCTCCATACTCACTGATCAATCAGTTAATAGAACCACATATATTCAAAGGTTTTTAGCCTCCCAGAAGTGTGAAGATGATTAGAAAACTCTAGAGAAGAGTTGTGCAGAGTCGCTGCGCTTCTTGTTTTTACCGAGTACTGACAAAGTGATGACGCGCCCCTGAGAAGTTCATATTTAAAATGTCGGTGAGGCGGGCCGTTTGAGCGCACAGAGTGGGTGCAATTTATCGTGAAAGCTCGCGGGAGTGTCTGCAGGGGTGAAGCCCACGAAGATTAAAGACCCCGCGAGGACAACGGCGGGCGAATCCCATCGCGTAATGCAATGCGGGCGGCCAAAGGCGCCGCCGGAGTTCCGGATCGGCGGCGACGAGTTAAGAGCGGCCATTAAACAATGTGCGACCGCCGCGCCGCCACTCGGCCTCCCCCGTAATTAGGACGTGTGACGTTCATTACACACGGTGGGCGGGGGATTTCCCTGCTGCGATTGACGCCGCAAAATGTTATTCGTGTCTCCCGGTGCAAAGGATTCTGAACACACAACAGGAGTAATCATCTTTCTACGTTTCTAACTCGTCCGACACATCCTCTTCATTTTTTTTTTATTTTATTTTTTTTCTGATAGAGTACCCATTATTTATGTCTAGTGAAATCCCATGGTATCTACTAATTTCTCCGCCTGGTCCATTTGTCTATCCGTTTTTTGTTTGGTTTCTTTTTTTTATTTATTTATTTTATGCAAATAGACATACAAAGGTCACGCAAAACTCAATCATTTTCTGTCTGAGTTTCTCCAGTATTCTCGCATCCATTAACTGAAGGCAAGTTTTCTCTCTTCTGCCCAAGTTGAGCTGGTCTTCTTGGCTTTGGTTTCTCGCATGACTACCCAGTTGTGTATTTTTTATCTTGCGATCTAGGAGATCTGATATCTTGATATTTCTTTTATTTTCTTTTGTCTTACTTGATCGAACCAGCTGTTAGGCATTTTAATTGTTGCATGAGGTCGAAAATCTATTTATTTAATCTCTGATCTGACATCCTGTAGATGTGACCGTCTGCGTTTTCTGATGTCGTTGGCTATGTTTGAGTGGGACTCTACTGTTTTGTTTGACTTAAGTCTTTAGCCATCTTCCGTTTTGGTTGGTCCAATAATTTTCCTGATGATTCTTCGTTCTTCTTTCTGGATGTTCTCGAGGTTCCTCTTACAGTCGATTGCGAGTGTTTCTGTGGCGTAGAGAGCGTTGGGTTTAATAACTGTATTGTAATACCTAATTTTTGATTGGATTCCTATGTTCTTTTTGTTGTAGACGTTGCAAGTCTGTCCGAAGGCCTTTTTCATTTTGTTGAGTCTGTTTTGTTGTTCATTCTTTCGAGTCAAGTTGGACTGATAATTGCACCTAAGAATTTAAACTCAGTGACTCTGTTGATTTTCCAAGTTTTATGTTCATTTTGTATGTCAAAAAACAAAAACAAAGTTTTCTCAAAGGATATTTGTAGTCTAATCTTTTTCTGCTAATTCTTTGATGGATTCTATTTGTTTGATGGCTTGTTATTCACTTTCTGACATAATAGCCAGATCATCTGGGAAGGCCAAGCATGATGTATTTAGTCAGTTTCTGCCAGTTTTACTGGGGTGTTCGTTTTCTCCCATTGTCTAATGACTTCGTCCAGTGCTATATTAAATAGGATTGGTGAGAGACCGTTACCCTAACTCCAATTTTTGTCTCGAATTCTCCCATGGACTTTACTTTGTTTGTGGTGTTGGTGAGTGTGTGATTGATTAATTCTCTTGATTTATTCTCTATTCCATATCCCCTTAGTATGTTCAGTAGGATTTTCCTGTCGCTTGAATCATACGCCTCTTGAAGTCTACGAAGGTGCACATGGTTTTGTTTCTTTGTTTTTTTTTCCTTATGGCTTCACACCTCGGCGACTTTGAGGTCATTAGTGTCGAAACACGACTGAGGATTAGGAATGGGATGGAATTCAGCCATGACCTTTTTGAAGGAAGCATCCCGGTATTCGGCTGTTGTGATTTGGAGAAACCATGGAAAACTCAAATCTGGATGGCCGGACGGGGATTCGAACCCAAGTCTCCCGAATGCGAGGCCAGAACGTTAACCACTCACCCACCACGCTTGGTCCTCATCTGTCCGTGTTCTTCTAATAGATCTGCTTCCATACTTGTTCAATTGAGTTAATTTCAGCACTCTTCCCTCTACTATTTTCATGACCTGCCTTAGCCATTACGATCTTTTCATCGTTAGCATTTCTAACCTTTAACCTCTCCCTGACGTATCCGTACCTGATTCTGTCCTGTCTCGTGACTGTCCGTGGCTGTCAGGAACCTCACTGCTGCCACCTGCAGTCGTTTTCAGTCTCTCTTTGTCCAAGTCCAGGTTTCAGAGCTATTGATCAGTATTGGTCAGTAGCATTCTTTATAGAGCAACGTTTGTACATCCTTGACTACATAGCAAAATCATTTCCTTAATCAGGTGATAAAATTGACCATTCATTGTCATTTTCTCTCTTGTTTCCTGCTCCTTCTGTCCTTTGATGGTAACTTTGCTTCTCGAATAACAGAACCACTCTAACCATTCCTAGTTATTGTTTCCTGATGCCTTAATTATTTTAGATTTTTTTGTACCAATCTGCGAATCACGTTCTCCCACTGCAATCGCCCATTTTATCAGTTTGATAGGAAACTCGTTAATTGCTATTTCTTGCCGTTCAGCACTTCTCCTCCATAGGTTCCTCTCTTCGGTCGCCAGAGAATTTTACCTTACCCAAAAGTTGCTGATTACTACTGTTCTTTACTGAATCCAATAGTTCTACCAGACGACAACACTCGAATCGCTATTCAAATCAGTATTTATTTTTCCGTGTTGCTGTAAGATAACAAAAAGCAGCAGCCTTCTTCAAAGACACTAAAGCACATACAAATATTGCAGCGATTAACTCACAAACAAAATTCTAACAACGACTCACTACTCGTCTCTGACCACTCGTTTATGTAGACACTACAGAAAATTCCAGAATAACACGGAAAAAGCCACTCGAAGTTTCTCAAACAGCGACAATGCAGTTAACAATCAAAACCACATTTAAAAAAATCATAATTAACAGAAAATCATTCACTATCTTCATTAAATACATGGAAATGGAAATTAAAGATATTTACAGGTATTTACACACAAAATTACTAACATAAATCTCTCCAAACAGTTTAAACTTGTCCTTCAAACATAGTGGATCACCCCAACACTTAGAAATATAAACTTTTAATCAGTTTTTCATGCATAATGCTGTCCTTGAACAATGAACATATTAAATTGCATTTGAGTAGTTTCTTTCTATAAAACAATGTTAATTTAACCAATTAATTACACGAAAAATGTACAAAACAATAGTTAATCAAATCCCAGCTTGCTATTGATAATTCCTAAAATGGGGGATTGGTGTTTAGTTTATTAGTGGAAGGAACAGTTAAAGGACAGAACCGTAGAAGAAGGCAATGATTAGATAACATCGAGAAATGGGTATGTTGAGGTTAGCTCAAGATTGGAAGTAATGGTTTTTTTCCCCCTTCTTTTTTGCTTATGGCTTTACGCCTAGTTAATGTCGATGTCATTAGAGACGGGAAAGGACAGGGGGAAGGTGATGGCCTTCTGAAGAAAACATCCCGGAATTCGCCTGGAGTAATTTGGGGAAACCATAGAAAACTGAAACCTGGATGTCTGGACGGGGAGTCGAACCTCCGCCCTCCCGAATGATGCGAGGCCAGGGAGTTACCACTCACCCACCTAGCTCAGTTGGGTAATGTATGTTTCGATCCGTTATGGAGTTACGACCGAGTCTTCATTCAGCTGGAGCGCATATTCAGGCCTATCTTGACTAGGGTTGCCACCCGTACTTTATAATAATGTATTGTACGTTATTTCTGCTAATTGTACCCTATACTTTAAGAAAACAATAAAGTACGCGAAAATACCTTATTTCGCAAGTTTTGATTTCTGTGGGATTTAAAAAAGATTGCACATAAGCATTTTTACGGTAAAGGGTACGTTATCGATTGGTGTCGAATCGACAGATCAACAGCGCCACTGGATCAATCGTTTTGATAATTTTTGAAGGCAACCAGACCTCAGAAGTCAACAATGTCATTATCGTGTCAAAACGTTTTCTTTGTTTTGTGTAAAACGGTTTGAGAGTAATAAGAATACGATTTATCAGTTTTTATAGATTTATGTTACAGTAAATCATGGACAAGGACAACTTCAGTAAACAAATTACTCCATGCACACGTACAAAACATACTTTTGATAGTGAAATGGACCAAATAGATAGTGAATATGGTACGCCGAAAAAAATTCCTAAAAAAAATTAATTTGATGATATTATTACCAAAATAGAAAATTTAAAACTACAAAAACATATTATAGATATGGATGATCTTTATGGAGAAATTGCTTTATTAAACAAACTTTATGACCAGATATATAGTTCTGAAGGTTTTGGCGGAATTAAAAATGGGCCGCAAGTGTTTAATAAGACTGATGATAGTTTTTCAAACTTGAATAAAGTAATTCCATTTTACTGTCTATTCCCACCAAAACTTAAATATTGTGGTGTGACAGCGTCACCCACAATGAATATAATTATCATTATTAATTATATTCATAATTCCTTTTTTTATTATATTCAAATTTATTAATTATTTAGTCTTGCAACGTGTAATTAATTGTAAATAATGAGGGTTGTCTGGATAGGTTAAATGTATGTTTTAAAACCAGGGCGGCCAAAGGTATATTTTATTGTAAAATTCAATTTTTCTGTAAACGCATGGCTCAGAGGGCTGAAATATCGAAGGCTAGAAAACTGCCATTTCGGTCGGTTGAGAGAGGAACAATGGAGCAAGCGAGGCGACTCGATGGCGCCGGGACAGCCCGGCTTGAGTCCCGTTCGAAATCGGGCGGTGACCTCCCCTACCCCGCCTACTACCCCGAAGGCCACGTAGGAAACGCGCGAAGGAGGCGGCGAATGCGACGGCATGATATTAAACACGTGACGACGGAAATGTGTAGATAGCCAATCCTGAACAGTAGGAGGAGAACCTGTTTTCTGGAACAAAAGATCTTAAGCCGGCCCCGGAAGAGACTCCACTCGTCCGCGTGACGTCCACAAGATGGCCGCCCCCGTTGGGGTGACCAAGATGGCCGCCGTTAGTTCCTCGACCGCCCGCCCAGATGGCACCATCTCCCAAGGGCTTAATTTCTTTGCCGTTAGTTCATTTGGTGACGGCTAGATGGCGTTCGGTGGCAGTATTTCCGGCGCGCTTTGCGAAATGTGTACACTGTTTCAACGACTGTTATCTCTGTTTACTAAGCGTGACGAAATATGTATTCCTAGCGTCCTGTTAAGCAAGCACTGACCATCTTGGCTACTATCGACACACAGTAAAATATTTTCTTCGGTACTTAAGCGTAAATCATTGCAATTTTACTAAAAACAAAAAAAGTCCACATTAAAACGACCTCGGCAGTGTTGGGGCTAGAGTGCCAAAGGTCGCACGGTTCGAGTCCGGCCGCGGTGGTTTAAGTGTTTTGTGAAAAAGCCGCAAAGTTACATAATTTCCACGCCTAAAAAATAATTTGAAAAGCATACATTCTTCCTTTTAACGTTCGATATGGAAAAAAAACAGTCATAAACTCCAGATATAAAACCCGAGTAAGAATTCTATGTGTACCTGTTTTCATGAAATTATTTAGCGTTCTGGCCTTGCATTCGGGAGGACGGCGGTTGCCGGGGCATCCAGATTTGGGTTTTCCATGGTTTCCAAAATCACTCCAGGCAAATGCCGGGATGCTTCCTTTAAAAGACCATGGCACGAATTCCTTGCCCCCCTTCCTTTCCCGTCTCTAAAGACTTCGAGTCCGGCCGCGGTGTTTAAGTGTTTTGTGGAAAAGCCGCAAAGTTACGTAATTTCCACGCCTCGAAAAGCATAAATGTTTCCTTTTAACGGGAAAAAAAGCGTCATAAACTCCAGATATAAATTCTATGTGTACCTGTTTTCATGAAATTATTTAGCGTTCTTGCCTCTCATTCGGGAGGACGGAGGTTCCAGGCATCCATGGTTTCCCAAAATCACTCCAAGTGAATGCCGGGGATGCTACCTTCAAAAGGCCATGGCCGAATTCCTTCCCATCCTTTCCCGTCTCTAAAGACCTCGCTGTTAACATAAATTCCGTTCATCGAAGCAGGCAGACATTAAAAATTAATTCACCGACGAAGAGACGGGAAACAAACTCACTTTTTCATTATGAACAATATAATATAACTCACGAGTGTCACCTACAGTCCGTGTATTTTAAAGGATGTATTAAATTAGGGGTATTTATATTTTTATTTATATTTCTCGTGTCCAGGACATAACAAGTTGAAAAAACAAATAACATTAATTAATTAATATTAACTATAAACACAATTATATAGAATGTGACCAGAATTCCGCAATCTTGATGGCCTTCTCGTTTGCCCTGTAAAGGTCGTCGATATTGCAGGTTTCAGGGAGATTCCTGCATATCAGAAGATGTTGTGGGTTCTGAAGCTCACCACATTCACATAGATCGTTGTCATTAGTGCACCCCCATTATTTTAATATATTAAATTATTTGGGTTTTCCATGGTTTCCCAAATCACTCCAGGCAAATGCCGGGATGCTTCCTTCAAAAGGACATGGCCGAATTCCTTCCCATTCCTTGCTCCCCATCCTTTCCCCATCTCAAAAGGCCACGTTGTTAGAGAGACGTTAAAAAGTTTAAAAAATGAAATTATTGTGATAAAGTATAGCAATACCACACATACGTTATTCCTTTCAAAATTCGTAGCCTCAAAAACCCATCAATGGTGAAATCCTTTCATTGAAACCGAGAGACATTCACCGATGAAGGTAGGGAAAACCATAAAAAAATTCCGTTCATCGAAGCAGGCAGACATTAAAAATTAATACACCGACGAAGAGACGGGAAACAAACTCAATTAGTCACATCATGTTGGATTCGTTATAAACAATTTAATATAGCTCGCGAGTGTCACCTACATTCCGTGTATTTTAAAGGATGTATTAAATTATGTGTAATGAAACACAGACACTTTTTGGACTCAAAGAGGCATTGAAGGGGTTTACTGATGGATGTAAGTATAACCTCGATTGGTTGAGAGCCTCTAAACTAAAGCAAAGTTGTCGATTTGAAAACCAGGCTCGTAATTGTTGCCATCCAGGTCAAACCTTTGTCGTTTGTCTATCCAGGCCAATCTATGTATCAATTCTGTTATGCTTTCGTAAGCAATCACAAATTGAGTGTCCTTAGCTGTACTTTGTCTAAAATTCCAATAAATCCCTTGTGACACATCAGTGATTGACACCTTTAACTGTATTTTACAGTACAGCACTTATGTTCCAGGAACGAAATACCGTCTGTTAATCTTACTAATTTCACACCTGTGGAATCTAAGTACGCCAGTCCTATGTGATAAAAAAATCGAGTCACGCTAAGCACAGAACATGCCTGAGACCATCGCCTGTGACCAAGGTGGAGATATAGAAGATTTACACACTCCCTTATAGAAGAATCCAGTGCACTATTCCTAATTTCTTTCACCAAGAGCCACCTCTAGCCTCATCGCCAACATACCCACAACACTTCCCCAAACTTCATTCTGTTTTCCAATGATTCCCACTCCAATCCCTGATCAGTTACCTTTTTTTCGTGCGTTAAAGTAAACCAAAAATTCGCAGAGTCTTCTGCTAATCAGTAGCCAGGTACCAAAATGTTCATTTAAGGTCGTTCTACTGCAGTTTTCCAGGAAAATTCTCCCCTTTTCCAGGAAATTATTTTTCAATAAATCAGGACCCAGGGGAGTTCTCCATTCGGTTTAAAATGTTCCCATCTAACACCAACCTTCGGATTCAGGACCAAGTGTGACATTTGTTTATAATTGCATGCTTCATCCAACTAACCACGATAAAAGTGACATAATGCCGTTAGCTAACTTGGTCATCAAACAGACATCATAACCCACATTTTCATAGAAGACCCCCACACATCGACAAGTATCCATAGGTGCAGACACTAGTTCTATTGCGCCGAAGATAGTACCCACGCTTGAATTGTCGTAAATTGTTAGATCAAAGTGGGTGTTTGGATATTTTATCCACTCAGGCCTCATCATCTAAAGTCTAATGCCAGATTGTGGTCATTGCCAACTTAGGCTCCATACACCACTCAGAATTATTCCTCCAATATCGATTCTAACAGCATTATACACCACATACAGCCCCTGACACTCTTCCAATCTCCAATGACATCCAGGCCAGTTCCTTTATTAAGGCACTTGTTGAATATTTTCCACTAATAAATCTTGCTGCCATATTTTGCACCTTGCATTTGATGTACTAAAAATTTGGACTCCATACTACACTATTTACAAACAATGGTCTGATTGTGGGTTTGTATCCAAGTCCTTCGCTTCTCTGGTACATTCCCTCATCACCCTCTCTGTTAAATGATTTTTATGTAGTTAAAAACGTGAGAAACACAATTCGTATGCCAACACAACCGGCAGTAAAACTGTAAAGAGTACGAATTATATAAACTTGTATAGGCTCGTTAAGCGATGTTTGGACGGAGATAGATCTATGAATTCGCGACTGCCCGTCACCGAAAATGCTATGATACGCCAGTTGGAAACTTTTTTGCATGAGTAAAATATTATGAGTCCGCGTCACCAACATGCTGATGTTAAAACCGAGCGTGGTGGTGTAACGGATAGCGTTCTGGCCTCGCATTCGGAGGACGGCGGTTCGAATCCCCTTCCGGGCATCCATGGTTTCCCAAATCACTCCAGGGAAATGCCGGGATGCTTCCTTAGAAAGGCCATGGCCGAATTCGTTCCCATTCCTTGCCCCCATCCTTTCCCGTCTCTAAAGACCTCGCTGTTGAGAGACGTAAAGCAGTTACAAAAAAAAAAAAAAGCTTATGTTAACAGTATATTTTTAGCTATTATTATGACATATTGCAATTGGACAGCAGTGAAAATATAGATTATACTTGTAACTGGTATGTATAAATGAATGTTTTTTTGTTGTTGTTGTGGTTTTTTTTTTTACAATGTTCTTCATACAAATAGTTTTTTATCCGATTTCGATACCATTTTGCATGCCGATACTTTTAAAAAAATAGAGAAAACACTGTTTACGGTTTACGTTTGATTTACTAAAACCCTCTCCACCTTTCCGCCCTCACCTTAATTTTGGTAAACGTTGTTCATACAAACTCACAGTTTTTATCCGATTTTGATTGTACTTAGTACGCGTATAGTTCTAAAGCAAGGCAGTCTGGTAGCTCAGCGGTTAGACGATTACTTGAGAAAGTTTCTCTCTGCGGTCGCGGGTTCAGGAATTTTTAGGAGTTGCATTCGACTATATGAGCTTCGCCGGGACTTTCCGTGGTTCTGACTCCACGTTAAACTGTAGGCCTCTGAGGAAAGGTATTGGCCTTCCCACCTCTGACACAATAGCTTTGGTACATCTCCTTCTGGAAGATTCCACCAACCTTCGTGTTGTGGATTTAGTTACATTTTTAGTTTTTAAAGTAAAAACTTCTTTAGATGCGTTTGACGATTTTTGGATGGGTCACCGACATGCCAATGTTAACAATATGTCTGTAGCGATCTGGTGGCTCATTGGTTAAGGTGTCGGACTGGGGCATGAAGGGTTCGAATTCCTGTCACGGCGGGGAATTTTACAGACCCTTAACCCTACCTTCACCTCTGTCATAGGTTGCCTTGTAATGTGAAGTACGCCAGAACGCTTCCGGGTTCGGATTCCACGTTAAACCGTAGGTCCCCGGTACCAGATAAGATTGCTGGGTTAGGTTAAGGAGGCTGTGACAGGGGTGGAATGCGCAGCCGATAAAAACTCTTGTCACCAAGTCATTACGACCACACGGAATTGTTATTGTATAGTATATCTGTGAATATAAGTGTGATGTGTTGTGCGTATGATATTCATAGTTTTAAGTTTTCATTCTGATATATATATATATATATATATATATATATATATATATAGTCTATATATATATATATATATATATATATAACTTTAGAAGATATATTTTGAAACTAATACAGTGAGTTGGATGTTTAGTTTCACGGTCGCCAAGTATTTCCCACTGTTCAGCTGGGTGTCGTTTTAACGGCTCGGACCACATCGCGTGTGTGGCTGCGGTATCTCGTGCATCAGACGGAGTTAGCGCCGTGCGGTGTGTTTTCAGTCAATCTGGCGGTCGCCACGGCGACTGCCAGCGTTCCCACGCACGCGAATCACGGCGTGCGGAAGCGGCTGCGTGTCCGCGCTCCACCGACCCGCGTTCCCACGAGCCAAGTGGGCTCGAGCGTCCCGCATCGCCGTGTCAGGCGATCCAGCACCGTGTCTGAAGGGGTGGGTGCTTCGATACCGCAATACCCCATCATCTTCATACCGGTGGAGCATTGGGCTTCCACAAAGAAACTGCCAACCCTGCGTCCTGTTCACGGTCGCCATATACGAAGCAACACCAAATGTGACCTACACATAACTGCAATTTTACGTAAAGCTATTTGTATACTGCGGTTCAACTTCATACAACGTTTTTTAAGCAATTCTGACAAAAACTTAGAAATTCACCGCGAACTGGACGTTATTTTGGCAAAGTGCAATAGATCGTAACTTAAACCAAATCGCAAAAAAGTGTAAAGCAATGTGCGTGATTGGCTAAGAGATTCTGTTTTACCATGACTACAAAGTAAACTGTTAATTTACTGATTTGGTTGATTCTAGGCTGCGATTCATAGGACGAGTTTTGAAAGGTATTCTTAAGACCGCTGAGAGATGAGGGAGTACGCAGGTTCGAATCTCCGTCCGTGTATTGATATTTGGGTTTTACCTAGTTTCCCTATATCACTCCAGGTGAATGCCGGCATGTTTCCTTTAAAATGCCATGGCCGAATTGCTTCCTGTTTTTGCCCCCCCCCCCCCCCATCCTTTGCCACCTCTAATAACTTCGATGTTTCAAGACGTAAAACCACAAAAAAACAAAAACAACCGCTTAGAAGTTCACTGCGAGCTGAATGTTATTTCGGCATAGTGGGAAGAATGATACTCGTAAATTAAACTAAATCACAAAAAGTGCGAAGCAATGTGTGTAACAGACAAAGAGACTCTGTCTGTGCAGGAGTAAAAAGTAAAGTATTAAGTTTCTGACACGGTTGATACTCGGAAGCACTAGGACCTAACAGCAGAAAGCAACATGAAATGAGACCAGTACATAACGTTTGTCGTAGGTGGGGCTAATTATAGTTTCGACTTATAGGACGAATTTCGAAGAAATTGTAACGCACGTACAAATGAAATAGCGCACAAAACTCTCGTGTACCCATATTTGGAGTACTCTTGCGCCGTTTGTGATGTGTATTGCAAGGCTTTTTTTTTTTACCTATGACTTTACGCCTCTTCAACATCGAGGATCATTAGACACGGGGCAAGGAACGGGAAGGAATTGGGCAATGGTCTTTGAAGGAAACATCCCGGCATTCACATAGAGTGATTAGGGGAAACCTTGGAAACCATAAATCTGGATGGCTGGACGCGGATTCAAACCAGCGTTCTCCAGAATGAGAGGCTAGAAGCTTAGCGTTTATCCATCATCATCCATCGCAAGGGATTGATTAATAGTGTAGACACAACACACAGAAGAGTCTCTCAACTTGTGGTAGCTACAGACCGTACAGAATTGATACACAGAATGTGCTGCGATTCTTTGACACATAGTCGACATAGCCTTCGCCTGAATTTATTGGCAAACACACGAGTGCGGCGAAATACTTCGTGCAACATACTATTTGGGTCGTAAAGACATCAGACATAAGATCTAATAAATTACAATTCTTATTAATGCTTATATCAATTCTTTCTTTCATCGTACTATTCGGGATTCAAATTAAGAAAGAAGAGGTCAGATTTGGTGCTAAACACCCCCCCCCCTCCCAGCACTCGCACAGGGTAGACGTAAATGTAGAGCTACACAGTCGCTTTAGTAGTGGCAGATATAGGGGTTACCGCAGCTGAGATTATTGTATTCCGATATAAACAGTAGTTTTGCGTCAGTCAGGGAATATGACGAACCAACGATTCAAGATGGCTTCAAATATTGTACATAAAGAGATGCTGTAAATTGTTAATACGTTCACACTGATAAACTCTGCTATTTTGTGTGTGTGTGATTCACTAAGCATTTAATTTCAACTACGCAACAGAAGGCTAGATAGACGAATTACAGCTGAAATGATTTCAATAATTGTGGATTACATATAAAAAGACATTGGTATGCAATATGAGAACTAACTTTAAGTGAATTTTTCTACTTGTGAGTTGAAATTTCAACTGATGGCCAAAATAGGAATGATGTCAAAAGCAGAATAGAACTAGCAAATAGAGCGTTCTTGGAATAGAGAAATCCTTTAGTTTCGTATATTGATTTAGGATCCAGAAATAACTTTTTAAAACCCTCAATGTTTAGCACAGTACTTTATGGTAGCGAAACATGGACTTTAGGAATACCAGAAAGATTGAAAACTGAAACGTTTGAAATGTGGTGCTACAGAAGGCAGCCGAAAATTAAGTGGACAGACAAAGTAAGAAATGAACGTTTTTTGGAAATGTTGGGTGAGGAGAGAACTTTGTGGAATATTCTTACAAAAAGAAGAGACAGGATGGTAGGTTACACTTTAAGCCATGCTGAACTGGTTAACTTGTTAGTGGATGGAACAGTCAAAGGTAAGAACTGCAGAGGAAGACAGAGATTAGAATATATGAACCAGATAACTGAAGACGTAGGTTGTAAGGGGTATGTTGTGATGAAGAGGTTATTGCAAAATAGGAAGGAATGTAGGATTTCGTCAAAAAAGTCGAGAGGCTAGTGACAACAAAAAAATCTCTCATCTGAATTAAGATAATTAGACTTTTGGGATCGGTTACTTTGTTACTGGAGGGAACATGCGAAGGTAAGAAATGCAGAAATGCAGAGGTAGAGAAAGATTAGAATACATGTCACATATAATTGAAGACATAGGTTGTAAGGAGTAAGCCTTTGTTAAAATGAAGAGGTTAGCGCAACATAGAAGGAGATGAAGGATTGCATCAAACCATTCGAGAGACTGGTGAGAGGGGAAAAAAATGATTATTGAAGAATGGTTGGATAGTGATCGAAAATCATTTGAACAAAAACGAAGCGCTGAGTGAACCAATTGCAACCCTGACAAACTAGCACTAATCCAAATCCTACAAGACAGCCTCCTGGATTCAGTCTACCTAGGAAAACCTGGACGGCACTGAACCGAGTGAGAACAGGCCACGGTAGATGTGCAAGTGGGGAATAATAGAGAATCCTTCTTACGACTGCGATCACCATGGAATGCCCTCTTAGCAGATTCAACAGAACGATCCGACTGCTACATCAAACAACTACACATACAACCGAATGGCTCCAATCTATCGATATCAATCTATAGAAATATTCATTTATGAATAAAAATCCATCTTCTAACAACTGTTTTTATTATTAATTTTCATCTTCCAGACGCGTTTCGCCCTTCTGGAGTGGGGCATCGTCAGTAGTAAAAATTATGGCGGCTAGCACATGTCAGTCCTGAACAGCACCTTCCGCTTTTCTCTGGACCGTTGTTTCATCCTACAGCTTAGCATTATTTCCTTTAATATTTCTCACTATTTAAATAATTATATAAATAGTGAGCAATATTAAAGGAAATGATGCTAAGCTGTAGGATGAAACAACGGTCCAGAGAAAAGCGGAAGGTGCTGTTCAGGACTGACATGTGCTAGCCGCCATAATTTTTACTACTGACGATGCCCCACTCCAGAAGGGCGAAATGCATCTCGTAGATGAAAATTAATAATAAAAACAGTTGTTAGAAGACGGATTTTTATTCATAAACATTTATGCAACAATTGCGGAACATGGCCTACAACAAAGTTACTATTTCTGTCTTGTTCCTTATATTGTAATTCAATATACGAGGTGTGTTCAAAAATTAACTGGAATTTTTAAATTTCACGGGTTACATTAGTTTGATAGGCAAACATGTCTTAGAAGTAGCTATACATTTTGAGCTATATTGGATATTTAGTCTGTTGTCAGCTGTTAAAATGATAACGGATAATTGATCTGTAAATTTCCATTATATTTAGCTATAAAAATAAAATTAAGTGCAACTTATAAATATCAAATATTGCTTTTGGTGAATCTATTGTGAGTGAAACAAGGGTTTACGAATGGTATAAGATTTTTCAAGATGGCCGTGAAGACGTTAAAGACGACAAGCGTACGGGTCGTCCTTTTTTTTCTCTTTTTTCTTTTTTTTTGCTGTCGTTAGTCTTTCGACTGGTTTGATGCAATCCTCCATCCCTTCCTATCCTGTGTCAACCTCTACATACCCCTTAAAACCCACGTTTTCAATTATCTGCTTCATATATTCTAATCTCTGTCTTTCTCTACAGTTCTTACCTTCGACTGTTCCCTCCACTAACAAATTAACCAATCCAGCATGTCTCAAAATATGACCTACCAGCCTATCTCTTCTTTCTGTAAGCTTTTTCCACAAACTTTTTTCCTCACCCATCATTTCCAAAACTCGTTCATTTCTTACTTTGTCTGTCCACTTAATTTTCAGCATTCTTCTGTAGCACCACATTTCAAATGCTTCAATTTGCTTTATTTCCGGTATTCCTAAGGTCCATGTTTCGCTACCATAAAGTGCTGTGCTCCACACAAAGAGTTTTAAAAAGTTCTTTCTAATTCCTAGATCAATATTTGAAACTAAAAGGTTTCTGTTTTTTATGAAGGCTCTTTTTGCTAGTGCTATTCTCCTAGCACATCAATAACCAATGAAAACGTGGAAAAGATGAGAGAAATTATTATGAACGATCGCCGGATCACAGTTAGAGAAATTGCTGATGATTTTGGCTTATGCCATGAAATTTTTTCATCTGTTTCTGGTATGAAACGTGCTGCAGCAAAATTTGTCCCAAAAGTGTTGAGTTTCGAACAAAAATTGCGGCGAACTGAAGTTGCTCAAAAATTGATAAATGAGGTTAACAAGCATGCAGAACTATTTAAACGCGTGATGACAGATAATAAAACATGGGTTTATGGGTTTTTGACCAGAGTACTCATATTGATGTTTCTGTAACATGTATTATGAAACTTTAATCTTGTAATGTAGAAATGTTGTAATGTTATAAGGTTTCAACAAAACCTAAATTAAAAAAAAAATGGGTTTAATGTCTAAACTAAGGCTCAATGATCCCAGTGGAGGTACTCCGGATCACCAAAACCGAAAAAAAAGTTCGACAATTTCGGTCAAATTTGAAGGTTATGCTCACTGTGTTCTTCGATTTTAATTTCATTGTGCAACATGAGTTCTTGCCACAAGGTCAGACGATCAATAAGGAATACTGCCTGCTAGTTCAACGCCAATGCGTGAAGCAGTCCGATGAAAATACCCGGATTTGTAGCAAAAACAATTCCTATCACTATGATGCACATGGTCATTCATCGTTGCTTTTTCGTGAATTTTTGACAGTAAACATCACTGTAATGATGCCCCAGCCTCCATAATCGCAAGACATGACCCTGTGTGACTTTTTTCTATTCCCAAAAATAAAGAGAACCTTGAAGGGCCGTAGTTTAGGAGCATAGATGAGATTAAACGTGCATCGCTGAAAGGGTTCAAAGCATTCACAAAGATCGACTTCCACAAGTGTTTTGGCGATTGTAAGAAGCGCTGGCGTAAGTGTACAGTATATAATGGGGAGTATTTTGAAGGGGATAACATCGACGCAGACAAATCTTTATATATAAAGATGAATGCATGTTTGTTCGTTTGTTCTTCATACAAATCCACAGTTTTCCTCCGATTTCGATGAAACTTTGCACACTTATCCTTTGCAACAAGGAGAAAAATACTGTCTACATTTGGTTGAAAAATTATCTGTATAAATAACACATGTTGTCTCATAGCTTCGAAATACGGCGATAGACAGACATGTTGGATGTGGACGTCTCCGTACTGTGTTTCCATGCAGTGGACTGACAGCACAGTGGTTAAAGCGCTTGCTTACGAACGTCGTGGTCTCCGGTTCAAATCTCCGTGAAGGCTAAGATTTAAAAAAATTGTTTTTCATCGTAAGAGTCAGGCCTGGGTCGTAGGTTATTCGGATTGAATGTTAAACTGTAGATATTAGAAAGTTAGGGGTGCAATGCGAGGCAAATCGTAGATAGTCTTGCAATGTTGTAGGTGTACACTTTTTTACGTTATAATGAACCCTCAGGTGTTGTTCGCAGTCAGTGTGTGAATGTGAACCACAGTAATATTACTATAAATACGGAAGTAAGTCTCTGTCTTTTTGTTACGTTTTGACGACTGAATGGCTATATCGCTGTGATGCAATTTTATAAGGATATCTGTATGAAGGGCGCAGGATATTTTGTCCAGTATGATTAACAGTTGTAGACACGAAATTTTGAGACCTTATCGAATGGTGACAGAAATATGTTGGAAATTGATTCTCTTCAAGAGACAGGTTCGACGGTACAATGATATAGTGATAGCTTTCCTGTCATATTATTCCGACTCGACCAATCCTTCTTTACCAACAACTTTCTATATTTAATTCTGGCAAAAAAAAAATCTTAATCCACGCGTACGAAGTCGCGGGTACGAGCTAGTAAATAATACTCTTTCAAAGAATTAAAATTTCCGTTATTTTTTGAACACGCGTCTTTAATTGACTCTCTCTGTACCATCATGCCATACGAAATGAACGGCAGATGCGGCGTCTAGATGCGGGCGGCTGCAGCGGGTCGCCTACCTGCCAGGCTGCTGCTTCCCACGGACAGCTCGGGTCGGGGCGACACTTTGCCGTTCCGCACAGCGAGCGGGGTGGAGCCGGCCCTGATTTGCGCTACCGGAAGCGGGAGCTTACCGCGACTCTCTGCTTCCGGCGCGCCACCTGCCCGGCAGGCGGACATATGGCACACACAGTGGCCACGACGTGGGAATGGAACGGGTTGGCGGAAACGCCACATCGCCGGCACCAGACGCCGGTATCGGGTTATCTAAACTACCACCAAGAGGAAACTGTAGGTCCCTACAGCAGTCATACAGATAACGTTTCATCTCGCTCTTAGCTAAGTATTTGCTTACTAGGTTGTTTTACTTTGATGTCAACTGAATTTCTTCACTGAAGAAAGGAAAAGACCATCTGCGGTCATTTATAAACCCTAGTCAATTCCTTCTTCATTTCAGCGGCTAGATCGTTGAATGGTCTTCCCATGAAAATTATAATTACCAAAAAGATCTGCCCATTTAAAATTCTTTTCAGCACTTATTCGAGCACTAGCTAAACAACCTCTTCTTCCATGCATAACTTATTTTTAATTTTGAATTTTATTGATTTACTAGCTGACCCGGCAAACGTTGTTTTGCCATATAAATAACTTTCAAGTAATTTATAGTGTAGACAAAAAATAGCTTACTTATTGTAAGTATGTATGTATGTAAGAATGTGTATATAGTATGTATGTATGTATGTAAGAATGTGGTATATGCGTGAAATAGGCATGGAGCGCTGTGAACGATGAGGGAATATAAAAATAACAAAACGTCTACATTTTTTGCCGCTAAAATTGCTCTTTCTGCAAGCCACTCATGATTTATGTACTGTGTGTGTACATCGGGAAATATTTGTTCAATGAGAGTATCTTGCGAATCAGCGATTGTGCAGAAATCGGTCGGTAATTTTACGTATCCATTTTCATCTATAGCAACTTTTCCATCACCGATATCTAAGAGTTGTTTTGAAAATGTTTCAGCGGATGGATCTTGAAGCATTTGAACGCGCATATTTACTTTTAGCTGTAATTTTTCAACATTACGCCACAATGGAGATGATTTTAAGCAAGCGTTGATCTCATCAGCGTATGTTGAACGTGGAATGAGTGGAAGTGTTTGTCTGAAATCACTTGAAAGGACCAACAGAGTTCCGCCAAATAGTTTGTCGTTGTTTTTAATATCTTTCAATGTCCTGTTCAACGCCTCAAGCGAATGTTTGTGTACCATAGTACATTCATCCCAGATGATAATTTTACACCGTTTCAGCACGGTGGCCATGGACGATTGTTTCTTAATGTTGCATACTGCGTCAGGGTTATTCTGAATATTTAGTGGCAGCTTAAATACTGAATGAGCTGTTCTGCCTCCATCCAATAAAGTTGCTGCAATGCCCGATGATACAACGGCCAATGCGATGCCATTATTTGATCGTATTTCAGCAAGAATTAGCAAAATAACCAATATTTTGCCAGTTCCACCCGGTGCATCCAAAAAGAATTACTAAAATGGCTATTAAAAAATAAGGGTTGATCGTAGAAGGGTGAAAATTTAGGATTGTATGTATTTTTGTATGTTGTATCATAAAAAAAATAAAAATTTTGTCTAAAAAATAAAAAAAAATTTAGGGGTGGACTACCCTTAACATTTAGGGGGATGAAAAATAGATGTTGGCCGATTCTCAGACCTACTCAATATGCTCACAAAATTTCATGAGAATCGGTCAAGCCGTTTCGGAGGAGTATGGGAACGAAAATTGTGACACGAGAATTTTATATATAAGATTATGTGTCCACCTGCCTTCGCTATTATTAGTATTTGTCTTGTTTCTTCATCCTAGTCGTATTGAGTTTCTACCGTTTACTTCTTTAACTTTCACCAGCATTAGTTTATACCAGGGGTGGCCAATCCACAGCCAGCGGGCCACATGCGGCCCGCCTTGAACATTTTTCTGGCCCGCGAGATTCATCACGCTTTAACAAAATATTTTTTATATTTCATTTTTAGTGTTAAATATTTCTTTACAATGTGCGTTTAGTATCATTATTACTATATTATGTATGTTTACATGTAAGTATAATGGTAAACACAGTAATAACTCATGTTTCAATGTTTCACTCCAAAAAATGTCTCTAGTGGGGACATATAATTTTACATGCGGCCCGCGGAGTTATGAAGCACTTCCAAAGTGGCCCACAAGATCATGTGGGTTTGCCACCCTTGGTTTATACCATTAAGTGATTGACTAGCTAAACATGAATACGAAACAAGATAATAAATAACAATGGTTTATCGTAAATCAATCTGCAAAGCACCTGAAATAAAAGTTTAAAATTTTAAGTCTAGAGTTTCGAAACACTCTGTATCATTGCTAGGTGCTTTAGAAAAGTCTCGCAGTGGACCTGGGTACGCCCTGTTACAAGACTCAGTGACAATATGGCGGACTGACTGTTGTGGTGCACCACAGTAACGGATGGGTTAAGGTCTCGCGCCCCAGTCATGCAACAGTGTGCCTGCTCCATACTACTATTTTGACAGCAAAACAATAAACTGTGTAAAAAAATGTACTTAAATAATGTGTCCTCAGAAAGTGACATAATTTTAAAGCACAAACAAAAACTGCCGGAGGAACTGTGGAGGTAGCTCTCCACAGTTAATCCTCCTCTCAGTTCTTTGCTATTTTTAGGCATATTGCAAATTGGATTTCTTCATGAGACAGATTCAATGTTAGAATGGAATGAAAATGGCTTTCCCGTCATATTCCGAGTCCATGTTTTTTGGCACACTTACGTAACTTACAGATTTCAATATCCGGTCATAATTTTTTTTTTTTTTTTTAACAGTGTAACGTCCCTTTTTAACAACGTGGTCTTTAGAGACGGGAAAGGATGGGGGCAAGGAATGGGAAGGAATTCGGCCATGGCCTTTTGAAGGAAGCATCCCGGCATTCACCTGGAGTGATTTGGGGAAACCATGGAAAACCCAAATCTGGATGCCCGGACGGGGATTCGAACCGCCGTCCTCCCGAATGCGAGGCCAGAACGCTATCCGTTACACCACCACGCTCGGTCCGGTCATTATTATCTTAATTACTCTGCGATTCACTGAAAGTGGGCGGTGAAGAGTGAATTACACCTATTATAATGTGAAATCGTTTTTGCATAGGAAGGTATATACGGGATATGGCAGGAGGTGCCCATGGGTTATTCTTAGGAACCATCCCGGCATACGCCTGGAGTAATCTCGGAAAACCATGGAAAATCCAGATCAAGATGGCCGAAGCGGTTTATCGGGACCTACTCCTATCGGATTCTAAGTTTTCTCTCTCACTAAATCCTTCCTATTCCATTCCATAATCGCTCGCGAAAAAAAATGAGAACAGAAATGAATCGGTTCTGGCTCTGATTTCTCTTACTTTCTCGGTTATCAAACTCTAACATTAAAATTCTAAGTCCGTAAGTACAATGTTGTTGGTAAGAGCATGTTCTTAAAACATCCCAAATGGCTATTAAATTTATTACTTCAACGTATTTTAATCGCAATGGTAAAGCAGAACGCAAAATCATTTCATGTCATTTACATTTAAGTACAACCTTTCTCAAATGCGTAATTTCCACATGATCCAACTAGTATATTTAGGTTATTTTACTTCTTCAGCAGCTGACTTAAGCACCTGTTCTGCTTCATCATCATTATCGTTGGGGACCATCTCCAGTTTCCCGGGTGTGGTTTACGAGCCTTCCTGTGATTCTGTCTTGGTTGTTGTAGACGATCGTCTTCCACTGTCTACAAAAGTTTCACTGTCCATAATAAATTCCAAGTTCCAGCCTCCTCTCTCTATGTCCTCCATCTTCTTCTTGGTCTTCCAACTGGTCTTTTGCCCGTTATACTTTTTTCCAAATAAGTTTTTGGTAGTCTTGTATTATTCATTCTCTTAACATGCCCAAACAAATTAAGTCCAGATGACCTAAGTCTTCCTTCCATGGATTCCCTTAACTCTAGGTTTGATCTAATCTCTTCTTTCTTGTTTTCTGGAAGGTCGTTCTAAGAAAATTCATTTCACAGGCTTGGATCTTGCTGAGGTCTCTTGATGTTAGTGTGCATGTTTCCAGAGCATATGTGAGAATAGGAATGAGATATGATTTTTGATCTTCTAGGGACCTTCATGTCCCATAGTAAGCTCCGCACGGTACTGTAGAAGTTGGCTGTTTTTGTTACTCTATTCATTATTTCTAACTCACCTCTACCGTTACTAGCAATTAAGCTCCCCAAGTAACTGAACTGGTCAACAACTTCAACCTGGTGGTCTTGTAATATTATGTGGCAGTCTGTGTTATTTCGGCTTATTTTCAGTGCTAACGTTTTTTGTTGGGTTCAACTTCATTCCATATTCTTCCAACTTATTATTCCACATTTTCAGTTAGTTTTGTATTCCCTCTTCGGTTTCGTCTTATACTGCCATACAATCCGCAAACACAAATGCCTGTAGATCTCTATTCATTGTTCTCTTTAGTTCTTTTAAGATTTATCCATCACCGCTGTGAATAGGAGAGGTGAAAGTGCACTTCTTTGCTGTACTCCTTTGGTTGAACTAAACCATTCAGAGTAACCATCCCCAACATTGACACAGATCTTGCAGTTATTGAACAGTATCTGGATCTTTCTAATGAGGCACTCTGGTATTTTAAGTTTTCTTTTTTCTAGATAGTTGAACTAGGGACATTATCGTATGCCTTTTGAAGGTCCATAAACACTATTTTTAGGTTTTCCCCTCTTTTCCAATTTTTTTCTACCAGCATTCTCAAGGCAAATATTGTATTTGTTATGCTGCTTCCAGCCCTAAACCCATGTTGTTCCTCTTCTAAGATGGGCTCTAGTATTGTTCGTACTCTGTCTTCAATCATCTTTTCTGCTTCTTTGCCTAAATAAATATTGTCTAGTTGACACGAAGTGACGAGGTGACCTCAACACTGTCGGAATTACCCCGTCACCCTGGCGTCTCATTTAAGTTTGGTTATTACCACGGGGCGTTCACAGTATTCCTCCCCGTACCTCATTACGTTCCATTAATTACGATAACGAAACAAAAGTAGCCGTGACAGCTATTTCACGTTGCGTGGAACCCGATACGGAGCGTCCGTCTCCCAGATTCGACATCGAGGTCCGAGAGCGGGGTGATTTATCACTGAGCGGGAGACATCAAGGTCGCGCCGATATACCTGCACCGCAAACACGGCCAGCACTTTTAATTGGACGTGTCGGGAAACCCGAGCGGACGCGAAGGTGAGGCGTTTGACCGTGACAAATGCAATTAGATTAGGCTTCATTAGGGGCTCCGTCGCAATTAGTCATAGGTGCGAGACAAGGAGGGATCATTAGGACGCCGGCTCATCAGCCAGCCACAATAAGCCTCATCAATATTCCCGGCGCATCGGCGAAACAGGGCCTCGTCTCCCACGCCGACTGCACGCCCGCCCGCCCGGCGTGACGTCACTGCGACAGGTAGTTCGAGCGGCAGTGACGGCTCAGCAGACGGACATATGTATACATATGCTAGGGACTTCGTACGCGTGGACTTGGAATTTTATTCCTAGAATTGGATGTTAGACAGCTCTAAGTTACATAAACGCAAACCGGCTGCGAGAGAAATGAAGCCTGAGTGGCCGATATAACATATAACATTACAGAGACTTACATATGCTGGTTACGAAGGCTTCCGTGGTCATTGAATGTATTATCTTTTGTTCTCTGGGTGGAGCCGCGTCGATATATTTAAACCTAACGTTTCTGCCATCGTGCTGTGGCTTTGATCCTAGCGGGTCCACCCAGAGAACCAAGATAATACTTACATATGCTATTCGCCTGTCGGTCATGTTCGGTTAGTTTCAAAACTTCGTGACAAAATGTGTTATACATCGCAACAAAAGTATGTTATTTCCCTTATAATGATAGATAGTATTTCCTGGTCAAATTTCATTAGGATTGGTTTAGCCGTTTAAACGTAAAAACGTAACTAAGAGTGAGAGAAACAGTAGTTACTTTAGCTTTTTTGAAGAATGGTTATAAAAAATGGGATTTTACTACTCAGAAACGAGTTTGTTGTCAGTATGAAGAATCAGTTTGTAAATTAACTACAAAGAAATTCTGACGAAACGTAAAAATCCTAAAGCAGCCTTTACAATGATCAATAATACTCAGAATACCAATTTTGACGGTACGCCTGTGAATCAAGCATCAATACAGCCCTACTTTACACAATCAATATTATCGACACTACTTTTGACAATAAATTTTCTAGGTACCTCTCTTTTCCCCTAACAATTAGTGTAAAGTTTTTTGCTATGTCTGGATTTTCCCTCTCAAAAATATGATGATCATAAGTTGTTATTTTGCCGCTTGGAACTACCTGTCTAGTGAAACACACACGTTGGCTGGAGGAATAGTTGAAAAAGGGAGAAGAATATCGTCATTTGATACTATTGAAGAAAATCATTTTCAGTGATGTTAATGATTCGAAGAATTATGTAGGAAGGTACCTTTAATGAATTATTTTACTCTCATTAGAAAGCACATGAGAAGCTAAAGAGCTACATTTCCTGCTGCTTTTTTTTTTTTTATAAATACATTCGGTTGGTCGGATCACACATTTTTCTCCTTTAATTATTTAATTGCTATACTACGCGTCACAGTTGTCTACAGTCAAATACTAAATAGGTAATTCTGTACATGTAAGTTTGTTTTATTTGATATATAATCTCGTTGACTGCCACTCGCAGACGTAAAGTTTGCCACTGGTTTTACGCTGAATATTTCTGGGCCACTCTATCGTCGCCATACAGAATGCATATCATTCCTCAAAAAGCTGCTGATGTTCCAAAGGGAAGTTATTACTCGTCGGAACTCACGTCCGATCTAGTTTTATGTGTACGTGCAGACTCAGATTCAGACTGCATGCTATTAGGCTACACGAGTGTTTCTCAATGTGGGGTACGCCAGCTGATCCTAGATGGTTGATGACACGATTTACGTAATGGCGGATTGGCTACCTCAAGCGTATAACACGCACAGTGGTGAATATAGCTCATTTTTGCCACTAATAGAGATGCGCGATTTTTATCAATCAGGGTCCAGATGATAAACATAATGCCTTTCTCTACTCTCGTATAGTTTATCGCGTTTTAACGGCGTTATATTAAAGACCTGACGGCTTTCGCTTAACGCTAACAATTGTCAGTAAATTACGACTAAAATATTAATAACCAGCAGAGTTACCGGCGTTGCGTGGTATGATTGAGGTTGAGTTGTCCATTACAGTAATTTTAGTAGCACAACTTGAAACTTAAGTGCCAAATTCTCCCCAGCCATTCAGAAAAAATAACAAAACTTTTAATAATCTTTAGAAGGCGTGAGGCAGTAGTTGTCATTCTGAGGGCTGTATTAGAGAAGATATTTTTTTTTTCAATTTTTAAGCCTAATATTTTCAAAAACAAAATTCTACAGGGACTGTTGTATTTTTATTTTCAATGTTCTTCTTTTGGTGTCGGCTGGGAAGAAACTTTAATGTTCGAACTTATTAACTTTAACTTCTCATATTTGAATAATAATAAAGTTTTATATGATTCATTGATATTTATTTCTGTTGCATTTCATTAATAGGTATCCGAAGAATACAAAGGTCCTTCTCTTGGTGTAGCTGGATATCATCGACTCAAAGGCGCAAATTAACATTCGCTCTCGCTCGATCGCTCTTGTTGCTATGGCTACCAAATTCCACCAGAGTAACCTTCAGTCTTTTATAACTTCTCCAAGAAACTTGTTATACCACAGGACGAAAACCATTAGGCCGAGAAACGTGAGGTGCCACACCACATCCAAAGCTCGCGTACAGAAAGTCTCATTGTGACCTTTTTGAAATGGGTGACAGAGCGTGGTGGGCGAGCGGTAACGCTCTGACCTCGCATTCGGGTGGACGCGGTTTCGAATCCCCGTACAGATTTGATTTCCCAAAATCACTCCAGGAAAATACCGAAATGCTTCCTTCAAAAAGGTCAAAGCCGAATTCCTTCCCGTTCCTTGCCTCCAATCCTTCCCTGCCTCTGAAGACCTCCCCGTCAACGAGCCAGAATAATAAAAAAAAGAAATATGATGTAGATTAATACACAGTCTCATTGCCTGGTCCGGCAGCCGTTCAAGCAGCATCATAAGAAATACGGCAGATTCTAAGTGAGATCCCAATCTTTCAAATTTTTTTAGGTCACAATATAACGTTTGTCACTTTGAAAATCCCGTCAAAATCCTTTAAACAGTTGTCAACTTATGCCAGATTATGACCTCGTATCCGGGAGGACACGATTTCGAATCCCCGTCGGACAATCCAGATTTCGGTTATCCATGGTTTCCCAAAATCACTCTACGAGAATGCCGGTATGGTTCCTTCAAAAACTTCATGGACAAATTCCTTTTCCTTGCCGCCAGTTATTTGCTGCCCCTAATGATCTCGACGTAGACGGTGCGTAAAGCCAGAAGCAAACATAAATAGAATAAAACATGATGTTAAAAAAAGTAATGAGATTACATACACATTTTCATTTCCCTCTCAGATGGCAGTTCATGTAGAACAGATTTCATTTTTCTACACCTATTAATCAAAATTCATGTCAATCGCTCCATTTGCCATAAGTATTATAACGATTAATATAATCAAGAATGTGTCGTGATCTGTAGTAGGCTACTGTCAAAAACCTTCATTTTAATAATAAGTTTCTGGAATTATTTTCCTAAACTGCTTTCGATGCCAACATTAAAGTATTTAAACAGTCCACTATTACGTTAATATCTATCAGATATGCATTACTTACAGCATGAATTCATTTCCAAACATCAGAGATTGTAGCTGTGCCGCCTGAGATCCTAGCTTCACGAACCAAAGATGCTCTCGCAAGTTTTTTCCGTTATATAATTAACGTCGTTACCACGTGTGACATTCTCATTCAGTGCTGCCATCTAGGGGTTTAAAGACTAAAAAATCCAAATTTACGGGACCGCGTGCGGTGGGTGAGTGGTAACGCTATGGCCTCGCATTCGGAAGGACGCGGGTTCGAAGGGCATCCAGATTTGGGTTTTCCATGGTTTCCCGAAATCATTCCAGCGAATGTCGGGATGTTTCCTTCAAAAGGCCATGGCCGAATTCGTTTCCTCTCCCGCCTCTAATAACCTCGACAAGGCGCAAAGCCATTATCAAAAAACAAAAACAACAAAAACAACAAAAGAAAAAGAAGAAGTAGAAGAAAGATGAACCAATACATGCGGTAATTAATTTTTTACCAAGTATGACGTTTCAACATGTAGTTGGTATTGCATCAGGTGCTATAATTCATATTTTTCACTTACTGTTCCGGCGTTATGTAACGTTGAATGATAAAACATACTAAACGATATAATACAGATTTTAAGCAATAAAACTGTGAAAACCCCATCGAAATCTGCTCAAAAGTTATTGACTTTTCTAGAACAAGTATATAGGGTTTCGTTTTATAGATATAGATAAAGAACTGTTCCCATATATGTACTGTGGATACTTCGTATCGTTCGATGAAGTGGTGAAGGACATCTTGTTTCATCGTGATTACCAAGTGAACCAATAGCATATTTCTTGTTCCGAATGTCAAAGTTGTCAGCAACGATGTTGGCCACTGCCATGAAAGAGGTAGATGAACAGATCTGAAAATTAATGGAAATGTTTTCTCATGGTTGGTAATACTGCCCCGAGCGTTGTAGATACGTTCTCTTCTCGTATTCCAAAGAACACAATTTCAAAATCCTGTCCGGCCTCCAGAATTCAGTTTTCAATAGTTTCTCCAGATCATTCCAGGAAAATGCCGTTATAGTTCCTTCAAAAGGCCATGGCTGAATTCCTTCCCGTTCCTGACCACTGTCCTTTCCCGCCTCTAATGACCTCGACGTGGAGCCGTTACGCAATAAAAAAGACTGAAAAAAAGAAAATGTCGATTTGTTTCATTGATCCGTCAATATCAACACTCAATGCACTTTTCTTACCTTACATTGTAGATATTATTCTCAGTGTAATAACGCATCGGCAATTTTATTGGTAGCGGAATAAAGGTTTGAAACTTTAATAGAATAAATGTATAAATGAAGAAAACTGTAGGATCCTTTCTGACCATTTCGAAAGTCTACTTAACTGTGATAAGCCCGTAAATCCTATTAAGACAGAGGAACCCTTATTCAGACGCCCGGTATCCTTACCACCCGACAAAAATGAAATCAAGCGCCACATCGCTAGACTTATAAACAATAAGGCACCTGGAGAAGACTCCATAACTGCAGAACTATGGAAATATGCCCCTGAAGAATCAATAGAAATCTTTCAAAAGCAAACAGAATAAATTTGGGATGAGGAAATTGTACCCGAAGATTGGAAAACAGCTTTGATCCACCCGTTGCACAAAAAAGGCAATAGGAAGATTGTTGACAACTACAGAGGAATTTCCTTGCTTCCGGTAGCATACAAAATTCACTCACTTGCCATCCTGGAGAGATTAGAATCCAAAGTTGGGCACCAAATAGGTGAATACCAAGGGGGCTCCAGAAAAAATCGTTCAACAGCGGAACAGATCCACAACCTCAAGACGATCATCAGATACTATACGCTCAGGTCAAAGCAATATGTGTCAGTTTTTGTGGACTTATGACTCGATAGATCGGGAAGTGCTTTTGAACATCCTTAATTAATTTGAAGTTGGCCTAAAATTATTGGCAATAATTAGATCCACACTGACAAACACAAAATCAAAAGTTAAGTTTTTAGGATGTCTGTCAGATCCTTTTGAAGTCACAACTGGAGTCAGGCAAGGTGACGGTCTGTCTCCACTACTTTTTAACTGTGTTCTCGAAAAGATCATTCGGAAATGGCGAGCAAAATTAAAAGAAATTGACTACAGCCCATCAAGAATAGCAACTAAATCTAAAGGGATTACAATAGACACTCTGGCTTTTGCCGATGACATCACTATCGTATCAGATGACTTAGAAACTGCTAGGGTCCAAATTGATTTGCTGAAGGAAATTGCTGATCAAACCGGTTTACAGATAACTATTGAGAAAACGAAATTAATGTCTAACATCAAGGATGCTCCAACGAAACTTCAAACCAAATACGGGGACATTAATCAAGTGGAAAAATTTAAGTACCTTGGTGAGATCATTGTGAAAAATGGATTGGACAAAGAAGCTATTCGGGCAAGGATTCGCAAACTAGAAATAGCCAACCAAACTTCGCGAGAGGTCTATAATAAAAAATTTCTTTCACAAAATACTAAAATACGTCATTATGAAACAGTTCTGAAACCAGTAGTTTTGTATGCAGCTGAAACCTTGTTCCTGAATGCCGATAAAGGACTTCTGGGAGAACTGGAGAAAAAAAAGAGAGAAAAATTATTAGAGGAATTCTGGGTTCCAACTTTAAAAATGGCTTCCATCAAAAGAAATCCAACAAAGAAGTCTACAACAAAATAGAGAAAATCACTGAAACAATCCGCAAAAGACGGGATCGATTCTATAGCCACCTCAAACGGATGGAGGAGAACAGACTTACAAAAAAAGAATATCTTTTTGTAATTTGATTCCAGACCCAAAACTTTAATGCCCTGGTTCGTAAATATTAAAGAAGATCTTCATTTGATGGACTAGAACCAGAAGATGCTTTAAACAGAGATATATTTCGGAAGAAGTGATGACATGTGGGACAAGCCCAGACGAACACTCCAATGGAAGACGCGGTACACTCTGGACAGAAGAGCGCAAACGGGTGCATTCAAAACGAATGAAGGAGTTCTGGGCTCAAAAGAAGAAGAAGATGCCAAACGCTCAAAGGCTTAACTTGGTCCTAGTTGGCCTCAACGAATAAATATATATAACGAAATTAGGAAAAAAAAGTTTTAAGCGTTACAGGATGATTAATGGAATTAAATATTAATCAAAGCTCCATGAACCTTGATGTATATACAAAATCTTTCACATTTCGACTGTGAGAAAATCTACGTTTACGTAATTTAGGTGTGATATACTCCTAGATAGAGTATCACAAAGCAGTAACAAATACGGACTTAAAATTAATATAAATGTTACCGTGAAAGACCGAAATCAGAGAATGTCGACATTCACCGGTGAATGTCAACAAACACCAAATACGTCGGTAAAAGATCGAATATTTCATTACATTCTTGTACATTCGGACCCTCACCGGTGTATGTCGACAATCACAGATATGCTCTGGTGGAGGTCGAAAAGAGAGGAGCCGACAAAGAGGCGACTGGCTGTTTTTCGCCAAATCCTTTGTTCTGGTGGAGTCTCCCGCCAAATCCTGGCGACTGGCTGATTCCAGCCAAATTCTTTGTGCTGGTGGAGTCACTCAGCTTTGTCAGTCTTACGCATCTGCAAGGTTCGATGGTAAGAGCAAAGTTTTCTTAATTTTTTTTCTGATTTCCTGATTTATACAGAATTGATACTGCAGTGAATCGTGATATTTTTCTTGAAAAGTTAAGTGTATTAATTGCGGGTAACCGAGAAGACAATTGCTTTTATTTTTCTCGAGAAAAGTACTCTAAAATACTTTCTGAAGTGGTTTCTGCTAAAACTAAGTGCAACACAACTTTGGATTACAGAGGATTAAAACGTTTTGACGTTTTAAAAATTAATGATGAAGAGAAGTTAATTGTACCGTTAAAACCAGGAGAAACGAATATACAGGATTATGTTACCAATGACGAATTGTTCAGTATACTATATGAAGCTCACACCAAGATAGGCCATGGAGGAAGAACATGTATGCTTAAAGAGTTGCAAAATAAATACAAAAATATTACATATGAAGTTGTAATGTTGTTTTTAAATCTATACAAACAGTGTCAAATGAAACACAGTGCACCTAAGAAAGGTATTGTTGTGAAACCAATGATCAGTTCTGAGTTAAACTCAAGATGTCAAGTTGATCTGATAGATCTGCAGTCAAACTCAGATGGTGAATACAAGTTCATAATGGTGTATCAAGATCATTTAAATAAGTTTGTCCAGCTATGACCTTTGAAAACTAAGAGGGCTGAAGAAGTAGCGTATCACGTTCTTCCAATATTTTTAACATTTTGTGCTCCAGCAATATTGCAATCAGATAATGGTAGAGAATTCAGTAATCAAGTCATATCCGAAATATGCGCTATGTGGAAAGATGTTGAGATAGTTCATGGAAAGCCTCGTCACAGTCAAACACAAGGACCAATCAGAATATACAGAATATGCTAACTGCATGGATGAACGATAACAATACAAATAAATGGTCAGAAGGTTTACCCTTTGTTCAATTTGCCAAGAACACTACATACCACGAATCAGCCACATTAATGACATCAGACGGAAAACAAGCATCCGACTGCAGAACCTATTTCCAATACTGAATAGAGACAGCAAGCTTGCTCCAGCTACAGGAGTCAAACTATATACCACTCTTGTACGTCCCATAATGGAATACGCATGTCCAGTGTGGGCATACGCTACAGACCGCCAAATTAGAAAGCTCCAAATAATTCAAAATAGGGCACTGAAGAGAGCCCTTCATCTTCCGCACCGGTTCCCCACGGAGGCACTCCATGAGGCAGCCGGAATTCCAAAAGTGAGGGACAGATTCCGACAATTGGCGGAAACATTTTATAAAAGTACAAGGCAATGCAACAATCCAGTGGTAAACACAATCGGCCGCTATGATACTAGCGTCGATAGACACAGAAGACCACTTAGCCTATTAAGTAATTGACACCGTAAAGCAGACGCACCAACCATAATGTACTGCAACCCCATAATTCCGATGCAGTAAATGTCTTCGGACAAAAACTCTGCCATCCACCTGCCAGTTAACTAAGGCAGTGAAGGTGCCACGGCGCACGAAGGAATACGCCAAAGTCCTTATGAAGCCATGTTTGGCATTAGAGCGGAAAGAGGCATAGCATTGTCTTTTTTGCCTAGCGAACAAATCGCAAGTATCGAAACTGAGGAACAACTTGAAGAAATCGCCAATACTTTTGAAACCGAAGAACAGCTTGAAGAAACTGGTAATACTTCTGAAAAAAATATTGAGCGGTGGTCAAACCGAAAACCAAATTCCAAAGAAAAATATTGAAGAGGACTTGCAATCTACCACGTTTTCACATCAAGTTCTGAATGAAAAACACGAGTTAATTTCTATAAAAAGAGCGGCCGCGAAAGAGAATCTTCTACTGCAAGTAACAAAAATGTTGCGAACCTCACAAAATCAATTTCCTCCTGCTCAAATTGGTGATACTGTACGAATACAAGTCCCTGATGTCGACCGTGGTCGTACAGATAACCGAAATGTGTTAGCGGTTGTTGTTGGAATAGAAGACTCCGACTTCTATAAACTTGCGAATGAAAATGGTACCCTCAAGCAGCTTTACACACGTAATCAGTTCGAAATTTGTAAAGAAAAGCTCCTTTCCATAGATAAGATTTCTTTTCAAGAAATTTCGCTGAGGGAAGCAGCTGCAGCTAATTCGAGAAGCGGTGGGCATGACTATACACGCTGTCATTGCAAAAGGAAGTGTTCCACAAATAAATGCAGTTGTAAAAGCAAGGGCCTCTTGTGCAATTCAAAGTGTCATAATAGTTTAATTTGTTGCAATAAATAAGATTTGATTCACATTATGTAGTAAGTTTTTTTATTACTATTATTTTATTTTCTCATTTAGAAGGTACTGTATAATTAAGTAAGTTTTTAACGTCTATAATTTTACTTTCTCATTTTGAAAGTACTGCGTGTTTTAAGTTCTTAGTTATTCCTCTCAGAAAGAGAGGAGAAAAATTACGGAGAAAAATATATAAATCTCGGACATGTTCAACATTCACCATTAGTGCATGGTGAATGTCGAGATTCACTGGTGAAAGTCAGAAATAAGGGTATTTAGCAAATATTTCGGACATACACCAAGCGACTATGTGAATGTTGACATTGACCGGTGAATGTCGACATTCTCCAGATTTCGGTGTTTCACCGTAACATAAATACGACAAAAGTAATGGTAATTGGCTAAAACAACAACTCCCAATGCCATATTATGATTAACAAGAAGACCATTGAATGTGTATCAAGGTACAAGTGTCTTGGCACCACTGTAAACAGCCAATGGGATCCATCTGATGAAGTAAAGTCACGTATTGGTAAAGCCAGGGCTACTTTCAATAAAATGAATAACCTTTTTAAAAGTCGTAATTTATCGATTACCATGAAGATGAGACGCCTGCGCTGCTAAGTGTTCTCTGTCCTCCTGTATGGCATTGAAACGTGGACATTAACAGAAACTATCAGTAAAAGGTTAGAAGTTTTTGAAATGTGGCTGTATCGAAGAATGTTGAGAATACCATGGACAGACCACACCACAAATGCTGAAGTGCTCCGCAAAATGAAAAAGAAAGATATGGAAATATTTACCACTGTAAAAACACAAATGCTTCAGTACCTTGGCCACATCATGAGGAACAATAACCGTTACGAGCTCCTTCAATCTGTTCTCCAGGGGAAAATACCAGGAAAGAGAAGTGATTGTGGAAGAAAAATTTCTTGGTTAAAAAATCTGAAAACATGGACCTCCAAGACAACTACGGGTTTTTATTTACTTATTTAAATGGCTTTCGGCCTTATCAGCCACACAGCCAATTTCTTTGCGTTTTATTACAATTCACATTTAATTACTTTACAGTTATATTTACATAGTTTAACAATTTGCATTTCATTTCTTTTACAGTTTTAAAAATACATAATTTACATTACTTTACAGTTCTATACACAACAGTTTAAATTGTATGACCTTTTACATTTCCATTCCTTTACAGTTCTACATCTATCTGTTTACTTCTTGGTGTTATACTATGAGTCGACATGTAATCACTTTCCGAGCATCAACCAGAAGACGAGACGAGACAGCCAAGATGGTTGCCAACATCTGCAACGGTTAGGGACCAGAAGAAGAGATAGACTGTGACTTAGTAGGCTCTAGCAAATGGTTAGAAACTCTGAGAAGAAGTTACTGTGACCACACGATAATTCTTTCCTTTTTATTGAAGTCAGTACGCCACGTAGATATCGAGGTCATTAGAAGCGGGAAAAGACTTGAGGTGGGTGGGGGGTGGGGGGGGGGGGGTGGGGGGGGGTGGGGGGGACGGAAAGGAATTCGGCCATGCCATTTGATGAAACCTCCAGACATTCACCTGCAGTGATTTTGTGAAACAATGGGCCCAAAGGATTTTTTCATTGCATTTGCGAAATTCTTGACTGTGCGTTCGCTGAAAATAATGAACTCAAATTGTGCGTGGGTGTTACTTGGTAAACATCTGCCTTCATTTCTTAACCGATCGTAAAATAAATAACCCACTGAACGAATTTAGGGTAACAGTCAGTTGTAAATACGACTTTCATGAGATAAAAAGGACTTAGATTATTCATCGCTGAATTACTAGTATTAAAATCGTTGAAAAATTGTAAAATTCGTTACGGTGTTAGAAGTAATGAGCAAGCACTATCTTAGACCACTCTGACAGATATACGGAACGAGAAAGAGGGAAATAGGGAGATACGAATATCTTTGAAAAAACTAATCGGTCGTGCAATAGAAGTTTGGTTTATGAAAAATCAAATCATAAATATGCAACGTTTATCTATTAAACTAAAATTGCAGTTTAATATTAAATCAACTCTTCCAGGATATAATTTTCAGTATGTTGTCTTTGTAGGGTTTCTGCTCAGGAGAAATTTCATGTGGTTCCGATGGCTTAAGTGAAAACGCCGATACCCTTATGAGTATAAACTGGAGTAGGTGACCTTTCATAACGAATTTAGATCGTATTTCGCTATGTTACAGGATGCAAGCAATTATTTAGTGATATTATTCTGTGAATAGACTATTATATTAATAACGCTCTCAAAGCTGGAATTACGATATAATTACTCGATGGTTAAATATGGATTGCTTTCAGACATTTGTAGGCTTAAGCTTATACGTTTACAGCCTAATACAGAAACAATAGGGTGAACAATTTTTACTGATTTATTTTTTGTTATATCTTTAATTCAAAAGAACTAAATTTTTAATATTCTGACTATACCACCTGTCCCATATTCACTGACCGCAGTTTGATCACCACTGGTCTATGGGATGAAGAAGAGTCATAAACATTTAGAAAAAATATTAAGAGATTCCCACAGTACGATTATAGCTTGAAATGCAGTAGAATAGTGGTTATGAAATGCAAGTGTTAGAAATGCGGTTAGCACTGACTTTGGTATTTTGTACGCGTAAGACTGGATATCGTGGTTCATCTTTGTCTGTAGAATTTCCCGTATTTTTTTCGGTCTGGGTTTGCTCTGGGTGATGATACTCAGCTACGAACCCAATGGAGCAATTTCTTACTCTCGTATTACAAATGCGGCGTACTTATTTCTGTAAAATCAGATAATTAGTATCTCTTTACTTAAATCTAAACTACGAAGTTAATGAATTCACTTTTTAAACACAGGGTATAAAATAACGAAAATACATTTTGTTTTATTTCATTTTAAGAAGAACAAGGCACCAGGCAAAGAGGGATATGTGAAAACTGCGACCAGTGAAATTTGCGGCCAACCTAAAATCTGCGAAATCTGAGGCCAATACCTCTTCTCTTTGTGTCATGCCGCGCCGTCCTAATCACTCTAAACGCCCCTTTAGACGACCCGACCTGGTCTCACTAAATCGTGGCCTGGAAGTTTTTACGTGAACAAATCATTTTACATTACCCGCCCGAAACAGCCAAGTTAATTTCTTTTTTTTTAATAGACACGCAAATGTTTCACAGGTTAAGTATTCTTCCTTAGACTTTTTTCGCACTCGTTACTGAAAGCTGAATTTTTTGCTGATCTGCAACACTGTTCGGAAAATCCAGTGTGGTACTAACTAGATCGGAGTGGCCGAGGTCGTCTAGAGGCGGCCATATACGATCGCTCCATCCGTCCAAATGGAGCGATGTCACTCCATTATCGTGTCGTCTGTGGGGAAATTTGATGTGGATGACGTTAACCCACAACTGCTGATGGTAGAATATTTTTTCCTACACTAGTTTCTTATCTGCTTAACGTCTCTCTAACAGCGAGGTCTTTAGAGACGGGAATGGATGGGGGGCAAGCAATGGGAAGGAATTCGGCCATGGCCTTTTGAAGGAAGCATCCCGGAATTTGCCTGGAGTGATCTGGGAAACCATGGAAAACCCAAATCTGGATGCCCGGACAGGGATTCGAACCACCGTCCTCCGGAATGCGAGGCCTCCTGCACTAGTAATGTAAAGGGAGATTTTGCATGAAATCTACTACGATTCTATAAGTATCTGCCTCGTTATTACAATTCTTTTCTACGTCTTTTAAGCAAGAATAAAACTAGTATTTTAATAACTTATAAACTATAAAACATCTGTAGTGTCAACATGCTGTTTAGAAACATTGGCTACAAACGTAGCAATCCGCTCAGAGCGCCGGCGGGGCGGCTTTTAACAATACAACCAGTTTGATCCTGTTCTGTAATAAACATACCGCTACAGCATTGTTGAGAATTCTGGCCGCAGATTTCACTGGTGTCGCGAAAACTGCGCCCAGTGAAATTTGCGCTCTGAGCGGATTGCTACGTTTGTAGCCAATGTTTCTAAACAGCATGTTGACACTACAGATGTTTTATAGTTTATAACTGTTATTAAAATACAAGTTTTATTCTTGCTTAAAAGACGTAGAAAAGAATTGTAATAACGAGGCAGGTACTTACTGAATCGTAGTAGATTTCATGCAAAATCTCCCTTTGCCTCACATTACTAGTTCAGGAGGCCTCGCATTCGGGAGGACGGTGGTTCGAATCCATGTCCGGGCATCCAGATTTGGGTTTTCCAAAGTTTCCCAAATCACTCCAGGCAAATTCCGGGATGCTTCCTTCAAAAGGCCATGGCCGAATTCCTTCCCATTCCTTGCTCCCCATCCTTTCCCGTCTCTAAAAGACCTCGCTGTTAGAGAGACGTTAAGCAGATAAGAAACTAGTGTAGGAAAAAATATTCTACCATCAGCAGTTGTGGGTTAACGTCATCCACATCAAATTTCCCCACAGACGACACGATAATGGAGTGACATCGCTCCATTTGGACGGATGGAGCGATCGTGTATGGCCGCCTCTAGACGACCTCGGCCACTCCGATCTAGTTAGTACCGCACTAGATTTTCCGAACAGTGTTGCAGATCAGCAAAAAATTCAGCTTTCAGTAACGAGTGCGAAAAAAGTCTAAGAAAGAATACTTACCTGTGAAACATTTGCGTGTCTATTAAAAAAAAAAAAAAAAAAAAAAAAATTAACTTGGCTGTTTCGGGCGGGTAATGTAAAATGATTTGTTCACGTAAAAACTTCCAGGCCACGATTTAGTAAGACCAGGTCGGGTCGTCTAAAGGGGCGTTTAGAGTGATTAGGACGGCGCGGCATGACACAAAGACAAGAGGTATTGGCCGCAGATTTCGCAGATTTTAGGTTGGCCGCAAATTTCACTGGTCGCAGTTTTCACATATCCGATTTCACTGGCCGCAAATTTCACTGGGCGCAGTTTTCGCGACACCAGGCAAAGAGTTACTTCCCTCAGATTTTTCTATTCCATTGTTCCACAATCAGAATAACTCTCTTTCTGACCGTTCCACCACTGATGGAGTTTATTCAAGACCAGCACCATACATGGTTCAACGTTCTCTTTATTGCCACAGACTGGTTCTTCCAACTAACATTCCCTTTCAGTATCCATCAAATACGAGTATATTAACAGTATATCCGTCCGCTATACTGCCATCTTTTCTTACCAGACCCCTTCTTCATACCCAACTGCCAAAGATGCTCTTTCAACAAACTACTCCATACTAAATATTATCTTTTCTCTTACAAAAGAAAATTACCTAAACCAAGTTTAAGGGACTATGTTTCCTTACAGGAGTGAGCTTTTAACTTCTTTGAGGCCGTTTGTAATATGCAGGTCATCTTGAATGCCCAGATAGACTTACTTAGCTAACAGAAATTAACATTTGTCGCCGGAGACGGTCAGAGATAAAATAATCTGGTCCTGAATCGTGCTGAACGGTAACCAATTAAAATGAAAAGCTAACTTAAAAAGAAGTGCCTACAATATCGGAGCTTTGTGCTAGCAAGATCAAAATTACAATAAATTTCCTTTCGAATTTTTGTTAAGAAAAGCAGTATTTTACTGCTAAGAAAGAGGTTTGTCATCAGTGTGATGAATTAATTTGTGGGGTAATTACCCATAAATTACGAATTTTGTAAGAAAGTAAAAAACAATCGGTCCTCTTCATGGTAAATAATATCGGCAGTTGTTTTGTCAATATCTTTGCTCAGTACCTCTGTTTATCCGTAATTTGCAGATGGAATCAGTGCAATTTTTTTCGGTATTTCTGATTTTGATCTTCCAAAACATAATAATCGTACAAAATATTCCGCATCTGTTAATTTGACGATAAGACCTTCCTGCCGATCGGAACGGACACGTTGAAGTAAGAAATGCTTGAACAAGTGAGAAGAATATTGTTGTCTAGGACTGTTGAAGAAAATCAGCATTATCGATGATGAAGATTTAAAGAGCTCCATTCGAACGTCGGAAAGTAAATTAAAAAAAACTTTAATGGATTATTCCGTTATAAGTTCTGGATATGGTTCGTATTGTTCGACCAAGTGGTGAAGGGTATCTTGGTCCTTCCCGCAGATAACGCTTAAACTAACACCATCTTCGTCGTTCTGCAGATCATCGTTGTCGGCGATGGAGTCGGTCGGTTACCGAATCGCGAACTGAACAGAGAATCAATTAGGGATGGCAATCTGAGATCGATTAATCGAAGAATCGATCTTTTGGACCCAAAAAATCGATTTTTTAAATAGATTTATAGAACTGACTCGATCTAGTGAATCGATATTTCACCCATGGAAATCGAATGTGAAATAGCAATTTCTACATGTAATACGCTTGCACATGAAAATCAAGGCTTAAACGAAGAATTTAAACACTATTTATCGCAAGCAGTTGTGCACCTGAAGTATGATCCTATACTGACAAAAAAAAAAAAAATTATCATCATGTTTACTCAACATCCAAGAAGTATATCTGTATAGTGGGATCATCAGTACCTTGCGAGCGCCTTTTTTCCCCCGCCGGCAACATCGCAAGTGATGAGCGGAACCGCTTGGATCTTAGTAGACTGGACAGACTGTTGTTCCTGAAAAGCTTGGACACTAAGCAATGGGAACTGTAAACTATATCATTTCAAAACTGTTTTATGTAACCAACAAATTTGTGAAATAAATGTCTTATTATATACCTGATACTTAGTTGTAAAAAACTTTAATTAGTTTAAAAATGTTAAAAGATCGATTATTATGGTGTCCTTTTTGTTTTCCATGATTGGAATTATATTGAAAATACGAACACGAAAACCTAATTTAAAAAGATCGATTTTTGGAAAATCGATATTTTAGACCTAGATTTTTTTGTGAATCGATTCAAGAATTGATCTTTTTCGTAAAGAATCGCCATCCCTAGAATCAATGCATATAGGGTCTAGTGTCACTCGCCGCATCACAGTGATGTTGGCGACGACTGAAAGATAGGAGATTCGGATTTCATACAACATTCCGTCAATATCGACTCTCAAGTCTCAAGAAAATGTTTTCCCCAAATTTATTCTTTATTTCGACCGATGAAAAATATATATTTTAATTTATATTTAATTTAACTGTAAAATAAAGATCAACCAGCGGTGATTTTAAAAGAAAACGTCGATTTTTTTATATTTTTATGTATATACTGTGCAATGTACATTTTGACTGCGAGAAAAAAGCTTATGTTCACAAGCTGTTTTGAACAAAGTGTAGGTCTGGCTCTGGTAAGATCAGTGTTCAGTGTTACAGACTGCTGGTTACACTGTAGTTAGGAATATAGGTTTAGTTTTGATGGCTATAACAGCGAGGTTATTGGAAGTGGTAAGGAATGGGACAAAGAGTTGGGCAGGAAATTGGACATGGTCTTTTTAATGAACCGACCCAGGATTCTAGAAATTACGGAAAACCAAAATCTGTATAGCCGGATAAGAATTGGGACCTACGATTTCCCAAATGCGCCACCACACAAGAATTCTATTATATAGTAACAGTTATTTTAAAATACTGATATTCGTATCTACATTGGGTATCTACATCTTCGAAATTCTGCACTAGGCGTTGACTGCAAATAAGAAGATTAAATCCGTTCAATCTACTTCGGCGGGACATCAGACTCTATTTCTTAACGCTTTGTGAAATAAAAGAGGAGTTTACGGACATCAGCTACTTTATAAATACGTTTTTCAAAAGATAAAAAAAATGTGTAATCTAGATTCCAGTCCAATGTATCACATCGGAAAATCATCAAAATCGTTATAAACTTTGAAAACTTACCTTAGGGTACTGGAAGTGATATTTAATTGGTATCTTAGAATAAAATGGCAGATATACAGAAAGAGAAAGAAGATACTTTGAAGATTCTTTGAAAAAGGTATTGAGCCTTGGAAAGTTTGGCTGATAATAAATAAAAGCATAAAAGAGAAGGAAATAAGGAAGCGGAGACCCATTTTTCAAAGCAAATAAGTAACAATTCCTTATAAAAATAAAAACCCAGTTTAATATTGTATAAATTATTCAAGAATAAGCGTGGGTGTCTAGACCGTGTATGGTGTCAAGCAATAGAGCTCGCTGCTAGCATAGGGTAACTTTCCGATACAACAAGTATTTCGGGGACTGTTTTTTTGCGGCTAGTCGACGTCAAAGTAATTAGAGCCAGGAAAGAATAGTGACGGGGAGGAATTCAGCCATGGCCTTTTGGAGAAACCAATCAAAAACCAAAGTCTGTATATCTTGACGGAGATATGAACCTGCGACCTCCCGAAGGTGAATTCTGTGTGTTGCCGCTCAGGATACGAACATGTACACTTATCAGTCAGAACATTACGGCCACCTGCCTAATAGCCGGTATGTCCACCTTTGGCACGGATAAACAGTGGCGACGCGTCTTGGAATGGAAACAATGCAGCCTTGGTAGATTGCTGGAGGGAGTTGGCACCATATCTGCACACCCAACTCACCTAATTCCTGTAAATTCCGGGAAAGGGGCGATGAGCTCTGATGCCCATTCAATCACATCCCAGATGTATTTCTATCGGGTTCAGATCTTGCAAGCTGGGGAGCCAGTACATCACTTGCAACTTGCCACTGTGTTCCTCGAACCACTCCATCACACTCCTGGCCTTGTGACATGGCGCATTATCTTGTTGAAATATGTCACTGCCGTTGGGAAACATGGTCGTCACCTTGAAGGGATGTACGTGGTCTGCAACCAGTGTACGATACTTATTGGCCGTCATGGACCCATGGATGCCCACGTGAATGTTCCCCAGAGCATAATTGAGCCGCCGACAGCTTGTCTCCGTCCCGCAGTACAGGTAGGTGTGAAGAAGCTGTTCCCCTGGAAAACGACGGATTCGCACCCTCCCATCGGCATGATGAAGGAGGTTTCTGGATTCATCAGACCATGCAACGCTCTCCCACTGCGCAAACGTCCAGTGACGATGGTCACGTGCCCATTTCAGTAGTAGTTGCCGATGTCGTGGTGTTAACATTGTCACATGCATGGGTCGTCGGCTGCGGAGGCCCATCGTTAGGAGTGTTCGGCGCACTGTGTGTTCAGACACACTTGTACTCTTCCCAGCATAAAAGTCGGATGTTTCTTCCACCACAGTTCGCCACCTGTTCTGTTCTACCAGTCTGCCCGACCTATGACGTCCGACATCTGTAATGATGGATGGTCGTTCAACACCTCGATGTTTGGATGTGGTTTCACCTTGGTTTCGCCACTTGTTGAAGAGGGTCATCACAGCACTCCTCGAACACCCGACAAGTCGTGCAGTTTCCGAAATGCTCGTGTCGAGCCTCCGGGCCATCACAATCTGCCCTCGGTCAAACTTCCCTAATTTAAACACGGGTAGCACGCTCACTGATACTACATGCACCGTGCGTCTGTCTGACTATCAGTGATTTCTCGTCAGGTGTCGCTGCTATCGCCTGGGCGGGTTTACATCGATAGCAGGTAGGTAGTCATAATGTTCTGGTTGTTTAGCACCAACACCCAAGCCATTATACCAACCAAGCAACTTGGAGTCCGTCAACCAACTCATCCTGACCCAACACTTCGCCTGTATGGCAGAGAAATCCCATGGTCCATCACGGCACGCTACCTGGGGATGACTCTAGACGAGAGACTGAACTGGTGTAGCCACATCAACGAAGTCCGTCGGAGAGCAAGCACCAGGCTCCACAGTCTTTACTCTATCCTAAATAAGGACAGAAAGCTTGCCCCTTGCACTGGAGTCAAGATATACACATCGCTCTTACGCCCCAGTATGGAGTATGCATGTCCTGTGTGGGCATAGGCCAGTGACAGGCAATCAGAAAGCTCCAGGTTATTCAAAATAGGGCCCTGAAGAGAGCCCTCCACCTCCCGTGCCGGTTCCCCACGGATGCACTCCACGAGGCTGCTTGGCATACCTAAATTGAAGGACAGATTCCGACAGTTTGCGGAAACATTTTATAAAAATACCAGACAACGCAACAATCCGGCGGTCAACTCGCTTGAACGCTACTAAATGGCGACAAAAGGCATAGAAGACCGCTCAGTCTCCTAGCAAACAGACACCAAACAAGAAGACTCACCGAAAGCTAAGACAATTGTAACCCCTTCGTGACGTTGGAGGCAATGTCTCCGGACAATACTCCACCCCCACCTGCCTGTGACCTAAGGAAGAGAAGGTGCCATGTGTGTGTAGTGTAAGATGTCCTTTACACGCAGCTACCACGTATCGAGTGACTGTTGAGCTGTACCCCGCGCTGCATTCTTCCAGCCGGCGTCATAGCGCGTGAAAGGCAATCTAATTCGTCTGAAGCCTCCTCGACGCGCTCCGCCATCAATAAAGTCATCGCGCCCGACACTGATGGATGGCTCGCTCCATCACCCGTAATTCGTTTCGGCGTTTTATCTGTCCGCCGTCCTCGGCAGGCCGTGCGTTCGCATGCGGACGCCGCCTTCTCAGAATCCTCCCGTCTGGCCTGCGACGCCGTAGTCGATTTTTGACGGCCAGCAAACACTCCGCAATACGTCGCCCTCGCAGCTCGGAGCAGTTCACACGATGAAGTCTTCCGTCAGGAATCTGTCACACAGACGCAATTGCTCCCTTTATTGGTTTCCGGTTGAGAGACCATTTTACGAGCCATATTTTACAAAAATTACATCGAGGTAATCCTATAGCACACTAGTAGTTATCCGCGAATTTGTAACGGTCGTCTTTAAAAAAAAACAATAGTCATCATCTTTAGTGTTCTACCCTAAGGTCGGCATCTTTGTCAACGATATTTTATAATATTTATTTTATAGAAGATATTTTATGATATCTTATCAGACCCATTGCTCTACATATATTTTTTTCGTCATAGTTCTGTAAAATGAATCAATTAAACTTGTATGATTGTGCAGCCGCAGTACGTTCAGCTGTCACAATATGTGTTTTATTGAAGTAAATGTATCTGGGTTTGCTCGTGGATTGCAAGACTCGATATGAAAGGAATTCGTCAAAGTTTAGTGAAAGAGCTGCAATGTGAGGACGTGACATATTATAAAAATTATAGTCGAAGCTGCATCTTAGGTCCAATAAATGCTTACCGCAATATTTCCAGAAATGTCTATATGAGAATTATTATCTCCGAATCTACCAATATATACCATTCGGTATCTGTTTTTATGGTGTAAGTGCAATGGGTTTTAATCAATTGTTGATGGCGGATCTACACCATTCTCCAGTATCGAACCTGTATTGCTCATCGCCTTCCCTGTGTTATTATTCCACAAATCTGTCAAGTACTAGGTTCTTAATCCATTAATTTTATTTTTCACCTCATCAACGGGATTGCCTTCTTTCATTGAAGTAATTAACTTCTCAATCTTTGCGTAAGTGTCCGCATTTTTATTTCTATTCACATAATCTACACGTTTCTGACTGTACAACATTTACTTCTTTTATAAAATATGCCCCATTACACAATTCAGTGACAGATATGATAAAGGAGCTGAAATGGGATTCATTGCAAGACAGGAGGAGGATGAGGAGGGTCATGGTAGTGTACAGGGCGTATACTGGCGATGAGGCATGGAAAGATATTGCAGTAGGTATGAAAAGTAGTGCATGGAAGGAAAAGATGACCATGACCACAAGCTGGCACTCGATTTTAGGCACAAGGGTGTGGGAAGATTTTCTTTTTTAGGTAAGGGTGTCAGGGATTGGAATGAGTTACTTACCGAAAACATTAAAAGAATTTAAAGTTAAAATTTGTAGAGAGCAAAATTAGGTGGGTGCAGGATAGGCGGAAGTTGGGTGTGTAGGGAAATTGCCACCGGAGCGGGTACTCCATTGCAATTAAATTAAATTTAATTAAATATTTTGTAAAATATCTTTTATCAAAGATGTTTGACAAAGATGTTTTACGGTGTAATACCGGTCTAAGACAGGTTTCCACATGTCTGTTGTGAATGCATATCTGTCATCTACCCTTTTGTTCATGCCCAAGTTGATTTCATCTGTGATCTTGTATCTCCTGCTTTCTCTCTCTCTCCGAGTCCTTCCAACGCGTCTCTTAACAATCCCCTCTCAGCAAATGTCCCATGCAGTTCCTCTTTCTTTCTCTTATGACTTGCTGTAGTTTCATTCTCTTACTAACCTTTCCATTACTTCAACATTACTAACTTTTTCCATCCAGCTTATCCTCTCCATTCTCCTCCACATCCAAATCCAAGTTCTATCCGTTTTTCATCTTCTCGCATCAGTGTCCACGTCTCTGTCTTTTTTAAAAAAAGAGCCACTCTGTATACAAAACATTTGTTAAGTCTCTTCTCCTCAGTGCATTATCTGATTTCCCAGTTAATAATGGTATCTTCCTATAAAAAAACTTCCTCCGCTATTTCAATGCGAGTTTTTACCTCTTGGTGGCGAGAATAATAGTAATACATATTCCATGTAATAATAAACATTTATTTGCGGTCTGCAACAAAAATACGATTACCATACTATTTATCCTCAATGCTGCTTTAAAATAGAAATTTACTTGTTAAAAAACAAATTAATTTTATCTTCGTTGTGGTCTTTGAATAATTTCATAGTACTAGCTTTACTACATTTCATTGAAAGATTTGACTTAAGATTGCTCCTCAATTGTTAAAGTTACTTTTTTTAAAGAAAAAATAAGTTAATTTCCTTTTTGGATATTGGTTTTGTTTCGTTGATATGTTGATTAGATCAAGTAATTCTGCTTTGAAATAGAAATTTGCGTGTTAAAGTTGTAATTGATTGTTTCTTCATTATGATCTTTGATAATATTATTCTAGGTTCATTTTAGTTTCTCAATCAGTTAAACGAAATGCATGTCAATTACCAGTTAGGTTGATTTACTGAAACACACGCAAACATATTAAATGATTTGGGTAAGCAGTGAACCCACAGTGTTTCATGTAACCACAGAACTACATCAAAGAAAAGAAAGAAGCAAACAAATTATAGCTTAGTTCAAAATATCCAGTATCATCTTTCTAACACTTAAATTTATCTATTATTCCATGATTTTATTTAAATTATGACTGTCCCTCTGTCTCAAAAACTATTCACTCAAAATACATATTAAAACTGGTAATTATTCTATAGAAACTTATATATTCCAATTTTTCTGCAATATTCGTGCTGGTTTCAAAACTGCCTTTAAAACTTTGCAGTAAAGAATAGTTTACTAGTTATTATAATTTTAATTTTTAAAGATGTTCCTACGCTTTTAAAAGTTTATACAGAGTGTAACAACGGAGTAACACCGATTCTGATTGGGAAGTGGTAACGCTCTGGCCTCGCATTCGGGAGGACGCCGGATCGAATCCCCGTCCAGGCATCCAGACTGGGGTTTTCCATGGTTTCCCCAAATCACTCCAGGCGAATACCGGGATGCTTCCTTCAAAAAAGTCCATGGACCAATTCCTTCCGTCCTCTCTCGGCTCTAACGATTTTAACGTAAACCTGAAAAAAATGTGTAACACAATAATTTTAACTATAAATAAAGTTTTTATGTTAAAAATTGATAACTCTTATATGTTACACGTTTTTTTTATAATACATTTCATAAAAAAAACATTGTGTATATTTTTTTCTGTTCTAACTGCCTTTCCTTTTTGCAATAATTTTCAAACATTAATTTGTCAGCATGAAAGTCATTCAATTTCCATGGTAGCACTTCTGTATAATGAATGTATGTTTTTCAGCGTGCTAATATGATTCAGCAATGGAAAATATTCGAGATGCTTGTCCAAAAAGTGAAATATCAGACAAATAATTCGTAAAAAAAAATCCAGATATACTAATTTCCTTGCATCTGTAAAATATGACCTACCATCCTGTCTCTTCTTTCTGTAAGACTATTCCGCAAACTTCTCTCCTCACCCACCATTTTCAAAATTATGTCCATTCGTACTTATCTGTCCACTTAATTTTCTGCATCTTTCATAGCACCAGTGCTTCAATTTCCGTTCTTCCTCGTACTGCCTGTGTTTGCTTTAAATTTCATTTCTTAATCATAATTCAATATTTGAAACTAAAATATTTCTATTTGTTATGCGTGTTTCAAAAAAATTGACCCGTTCAAAATTCTCTGAGATCTAAGACAAACTGCTACTCTGTGAAACACCATGAAATAATTTTAAAAATGATTACCTAAAACCTCTTACAACTTCAACTATAAATTTTTTTATTATTATTAAAGTAAATAGTTCAATGTAAAGCGATGGAAGAAGCAAATCTTCATGAGAAACTGAACAATTAGAAATAATTAGAAACCTCTAACTTTCCAATTCATTTGGGATTTTTTTTTCTTTTCTACGTCGATCCCATCCAGAGAGGCAGCGCAATTTGTGTAGCCCTTTTGCATACTAATCCAAACGCATCCTTGAAAACCATCATTAAATGTCCTTGCATACTTTACTCTATGATCTTTGGACTGAATTATTAACGCGTTTCTGGGCGAAATGTCAAACGTCACTTGCTTCTTTGTTTTGTTTGAACTTCGAGGTAACTTTCAACTGTTTTGTTTGTAAAGAGTAAGCTCATTATCTATAAATTTTATGTTAAATACACAGTGTTTAAGAAGAATTTCTCTGAAGTATATAAAAGAAATTAAAAATTTCAGCTCCAACTTAAAACTTTTTTTTTTGTATAATATTAAGAGATTTTCCTCACCACAGAGCTTTTCCTCGGAACACAGAAATCGACTTTATCTTCTCAAAATATTTCTCCAGAAACTTCGGCCTTTTGAAATGTCCTTATATCAAAATACTTGTACTACTTTGAAATGTTTGTAATCCTTTGAAATGTCTGTATAGCAAAATACTTGTATTACTTTTAAATGTTTGTATTACTTTGAAATGTTTGAATTACTTTGAAATGTTTGTATTGTTTTGAAATGTCTCTATAGCAAGATACTTGTCTTACTTCAAAATGTATGTATTACTCTGAAATGTTTGCAATACAATGTAAAAGCTGGCTGTATGGTCCTGGAACCAAGTGCCAATAAATAAATAAATAATAATAAAAAAAAACTTTGGCCTTTTCGACATCAAATCTTCTCATAGCCGTTTGTTCAATTTTGATCCATGTAATCATGTGCAGTATGAACATAAAAATAAAAGTACTATTTTTATACACAGTGTACTGTATTTGTACTAACTCCAAAAAAGTATTGTTTCTGTAATAACAATAGCATGTGATCTAACGCAGTTGGATTGAATATTGTCAAGGGCACAGTGATCGCTACATCCTCGTACAGTTTACTATGCTCAGCCGGGCAGATGGCTCTGGCGTCTGCGGATGAGCGATGTGCCCCTAGCGACAATCGCTGGTGATTGCAGCGACGCTAAAAACGTCTTGCCTGCCCGACGAGTGAATCACGAATTAGCATTAGTCATAACACGTTTTTCTCTCTACGGTGATGGATCGGAGAGGAACACAATGTGACCACTGCTAGGCGTGAGAAAACTCCGCACTGTGAATCACATTCGGCTAAACCCCTTCGAGGCGAGTGAATTAAATTACGTATGCGCGCGCTTGGAATTGCCTGCCACTGCTAACTGAGAGTTGATTCCCAGACTTGATTCTCTACGGTACTAAACCATGATAGATGTGTGCTTGTGGCTAATCGGAGGTTTGTACACATCTGTCTGAATAGAAACGAGTAATGTTTTAAACGTAATTTGCAACAGATACGACAACTTCAAATCCCTTTGTACACTGATGGGGCAAAACATTAGGAACAGCTGCTTTGGATCGGAATACTGAAGCAGTTTGGAGTGGAAAGGATTCGAGAAGTCCTTAATAATAAAATTTAATTAAAATTGCAATGGAGCGCACGCTCCGGTGGCAATTTCCCTACACAACCACCTTCCCCCTTTCCTGCACTCAACAAATTTCAACTTTAAATTCCTTCAACTTTTTGATAAATTATTCGTGATTTCACTTGGTAACGTATTCCAATCCCTGTCACCCTTACCGAAAAAAGAGAATCTTCCCACACCCTTGTGCCTGAAATCCAGTGCCAGCTTGTGGTCATGGTCATCTTTTCCATTCCATTAACTAATTTTCAGACCTACTGCAATATCTTTCCATGCCTCATCGCTAGTATACGCCCTGTACACTCCCATGAACCTCTTCACCCTCCTCCTATCTTGCAATGAATCCTATTCCAGCTCTTTTATCATATCTGTTATTGACTGCGTTCAACGATAATTTCCAGAAACAAATCTAGAAGTCCTTTTTTGCACCCTCTCCAACTCCTGTATTTGATACTCAAACTGCGGGTTCCATACTACCCTACCATATTCGAGCAATGGTCTAATAAAAGTTTTGTAACCCAATTCCTTTACTTCTCTGGTACATTCACTCATCACTCTCTTCAATAAGTTCAGAATTTAGAAACCTTTCCTACCACCTGTCCAATGTGTCCTGCACAGTTAAGCTTGTTATCAAATATAATGCTGAGATATTTATATTTCAACTCTTCAACAAGTAATTCTTTCCCCTCCTTATAATGATAATCAACCTTTAGTTTTTTTTATTTCAGTATCTAATAAGCTGACTCTTGTTTGCATTTATCTTCATCCCATGGTTACCAACGTAATTATATATCTCGTCCAGAACACCCTGCAACTGTGGTAGGTTTCTGGCACCAGATTTCTACATCAATACCACGTAATTCCCTTAAATTACGGGCCGCTGGTTTGTCTGCATGGAGTTGGCACCCGGTAGCGTCCCAGATGTGTTCTATGGGGCTTAGACCAGGTGAATTTGGTGGCCAAGACATCACGGTGAGTTCACTAACATGCTCCTCGAACCACTGTAGCACGATTCTGGCATTGTGATACGGGCAGCTGTACAGTGTTGCCACCTTATGAAAACAAAAGTCGCTAGATCTGATCTAAAAACTCACTAGATTACGGGGTATTTAGAACTAAAAGATTTCCAAGAAATCGCTAAATAAAATAAAGGAATAAAGTAATATAAAAATATTTTAATAATAAGTAATTTCATTAAATTCTACATAATATTGAATTAAAAATCAACATCATATTCTTCAAGCGGTATTTCATCTTCTCCATCTTGGTCCCGTTGGAGTTGCAGAACTTGCAGATGTGGAAGGATGAGATGAACCGTCAGTCTTAGATTTAAAAGAGTATTTAGCATCTTTACCAATTGGAGCAATCAAATCAGCCGGAAGCTCGTAATTGTAGCAGGTTTTTTTCACTATTTTTAACTGATTCCTTATAAAAAGAATGCTGTTAAGAGTATTTACAGCCATCCTATTTCTCAATTTGTTTTTAAGAATGTTCATTGTACTGAAAATCCTCATTACTGCGGCATTCGAGTGAGGAAGTGATAAAGCTGATATGGCTAAATCAGATAACTCCAAAAAAGTATTTATTCCAGCAGTAGTCTTATATTTTCCAACTTCAGCCCAAAATTCAGTGACATTGTTTGTAGCGTTCCATTGAAAATAATTAATACCATGTTATTGCTGCAGGGGTTTGTCAGTTTTTTCGTCATCAAATCTGAGTTCTGAGGCAAGATCTACTACTTTGTTATCTCCCACACTCAAAAGACACATTTTCTCCCAAATAATATAGTTGAAAGGAAGCGAGTACATTTTTCGAAACTGCAAGGTTGAATATCACTAAAAATCACCAAATAATTTTTTAGCGATAACACATTTAAGAATATCGCTGTCGATCTTCAAAATTCACTAAATCTAGCGACAAAATCGATAAGGTGGCAACATTGCTCCTGTAAGATGCCATCGCTGTAGTTGAAGATTTGAAGCACGAAGAAATCTACTTGATCACAGCAGTGGCGTAGCTGGGTCAACAAGGCCCCGGTGTAAAAAATTTATTTTGGGCTCTCAGGCCAGACGATCGACCTTTTTTTTCGCTTTGTGTGCTGGTAGGGGCCCCCTGAACTGAAGATGGCGGCCCTTGAATTGTTCTTTAGGGGCCCCTGAGCGAGGGCCCTTAGTGAGGGGCTCCTGTGTTCTCAGGGGCCGCTTAGACGACGGTAGAGCTAAAAAAAAGGTCACCAGTTTGCCGTGAAGGCTCGTGGGCCCTCTAAACTGCGCTTGAGGGCTCCTAGAGGTGCGCTTAGGGGCCCCTTGAGGTTGGGGACCCCCTGAGCGTGAGGGCCCCGGTGCACTGCACCGCCTAGCCCTATCACAGATGTCATGGTGTCTTCGATCACTGCCCCACGTCCCAGGGAAGTCCAGGTGAATGGCCCCCTTAGCGTAATAATGCCCCCACAGGCATGCGTAAATGAGATGGTGCATGTTTCTTGGAGCCGTACGCCTGGAAGACGGCGTATCCGGACCCGATCATCTACCTGGTGTATCAAGAAACGTGATTCATCCGACCAGGTGACACGTTTTAATTGACCCAAGGTCCAATTTAGATGATCTCGTGCCCAAAGCAATCCTAATTGAGGATGTCGTCGGGTCGGCATTGGAACTCGTAGTGGTCGTCGGCTGTAGAACCTCATTTTCAACAATGTGAGCTGAACGGCGTGTTCCGCAACACTTGTTGTGCCTGCACTCTGCCATCAGATCGGCCACAGATCACGCCCTGTTCTGCTCTATTGAGCGGGCAAGCCTCCGACCTCCACGTTCTGTGATGTGGCGTGGGTGTCCACCACCTTGTCGCCTACTCGTGGTTTCACCGTCCTTCAAACACTTTCCATAGATGGTCACTACAGTAGCATGCGAACAGCCGAACAGCCTCTCCGCTTCCGAGATGCTCGTTCCCAGTCGTCGCGCCCACAAACCGCTGGCCAGTAATTTAACAGAATTTCGTGACCTCTGCGTAGAAATCTGGTGTTACATACCTATGGAAGCCTACATCTGTGATTCATAATACAGCCGTAGAATTTAATTCGTTTTTTCCTGAGTGTGTCTGAAATTTTTTACGAAGGCTGATATAGTTCACGTGATTTCCTTTTCGTCCAAATTCCTCCCGCACAAATTGGGACAAAGATTGTCCTCAAAATTTTCCTTCCTAACTTTTTAATACATTCAATCAATGATCTACCCCCAACAATCAAATTTTCCGAGGCGTATAACGCCTCCGGTTTGATTACACTGTCTTAATTTTGTATTTCGGGAAATTGACTTTTCGTTGTATTAGTTTCAGATGATTCAATAAGCTTTTTGTAATTTTGATATTCTCTCGTTGTTTGCTTCACAATTTTGCCCTACAGGATGAATAATTTCTCCTAGATATCTTAATACAGTTACTTGAGAGGTACCACCAAATGGAATTTTCGTTTATTGTCCATCTTGCTACCGCCAAGATCCTTCAATATAGTGGATTTTTTGCATACGAGGGTTTGGAGATCATATTAGCTAATATTTAATGTAGTTTTTCAAGAGAGTAGATTGATTGCCTCTTGTCTGTTGTTGGGGAGAATTGTTAGATCATCTGCAAATACCAAACACCGCAGGTGGAGCTTATTATTGAGTAGCCTGCCAATGGTTATTCCATTTACTTCTTTCTACCGGGCTTTGATTACTTTGTCCAGAACAAGATTGAACAAAAGGGGTGACAGTCCATCTCCTTGTCTACCTCCTGTTCTGGTTTGAAAAGGTACAGATATTTCACCTAGGAACCTAACATTCGAGATAGCTTCCATTGATGTCTGTATGATTAATTCCCTTTTTTTTCTATCTACATTGTACTCTGCTAGTATTTAAAAAGTGTTTGTCTGTCAATAGAGTCAGAAACGTTTTTGAATTCTACAAAGGTGATCACTGTTTGTCTGTTAGTAAGATGTTTATTAGATTTAATATTTGTTCCACACATGAGCTGTCTGAAACACGCCGGTAACATGATCTGCTTGTGTTTTACGTCTCATGAGAAGTGCCTTGCATAAAATTTTGTAAGTGATTGGAAGCAAGAAAATTCCTCTGTAGTTATTAATGTGGGTTTTATCCCCTTCTTTTGTGAAGTGGGTGAATTAGTGCACATTCCCAGTCTTCGGGGATTTTTTATTTGGTTCACATATCATCAATAATCATTTTATTTTTATAATCTCGATTCGTAACACTAATTTTCCACATTTCAGAAATTATACCATCTTCCCCTTGGGCTTTGATATTTTTAAGTCTACGGATTATCTGTCAAATATATTCCGTAAATCACTAGAAGAGAGAAAAGTACCTTCTAGCTGGAAAATAGCCTAGGTAATTCCCGTTTTTAAGAAAGGAGATCGGAGTGATCCTAGGAATTATCGACCCATATCTCTAACATCGGTCTGCAGCAGAATTCTGGAACATGTCATATGCTCGAACATAATGAAGTTTCTAGATGAGAACGAGTTACTTACACCATGTCAACACGGATTTCGGAAGAAGACATCGTGTGAAACACAATTGGCCCTATTTTCCCACGACATAATGAATGTTATCGATGCAGGTTCGCAAGTTGATGCAGTTTTTTTGGATTTTCAGAAAGCTTTTGATTCTGTACCTCACAACCGACTTTTAGCGAAGATTCGAGCTTACGGTATTTCGGCTCAGATTTGCGAGTGGATACGTGATTTTCTGACTGGTCGATCACAATATGTCGTTGTTGACGGAGAAGCCTCTTCTAAGATAAATGTTACTTCGGGCGTTCTTCAAGGAAGTGTAATAGGTCCACTTCTTTTCTTAATATTTATAAACGATCTAGGTGACAATGTCAAATGCTGGTTGCGATTGTTTGCCGACGATGCGGTTATCTATAGGGAAATAAGGTGCTCCGACGATTGCTTGGAAATTCAGCGTGATTTGGATGCTATTTTCGATTGGTGCCGTAAATGGCAGCTTACGCTTAATTGCAAAAAGTGCAAGGCAATGCGGATAAGTAACAAGAAGAATCAGGTTGTTCACGAGTACAAAATAAACAATTCACCTGTTGGCACGGTTGATTCCGTGAAGTATCTGGGGGTGATAGTTCAAAGCAACATGAAATGGGACATGCACATAACTTCCGTCGTAGGCAAGGCTAATTCTAAATTACGATTCATAGGTCGTATTTTGAGGAATTGTAATGCTCAAACAAAGGAGATAGCGTATAAAACACTAGTGCGTCCGCATCTGGATTACTGTTGTGGGGTTTGGGATCCGTATCGCAAGGTTCTGATTGACTCAGTCGAGAGGGTGCAGAGGAGAACCGCTAGATTCGTGACTTGTTGTTACAGCCCTTATGAAAGCGTCACAGAATTGATACATAGATTGGGCTGGGATAGTTTGGAAGACAGACGACGTAGCTTGCGTTCGAATTTATTGGAGAATATGCGAAAAAATTTAAATTTCGAGTGCAATGAAATACTTCTTCCGCCAACCAATTTAGGTCGCAATGACCGGAGGGATAAGATTAGAGAAATAAGATGCCGTACTGATACTTATATGTATTCCTTCTTTCCTCGCACTATTCGGGATTGGAATGGGCGGGTTTAGGATTGGTGCTTAGCACCCTCTGCCACCCACAATGTTTGTGATTTGCAGAGTATGGATGTAGATGTAGATTTCTTCTGAAGTGGGAGTTTCTGAATCTGGATTTGGAGTGGATTTTTCAAAGGTAAGTTGTTCTTTAGGGTATTCACAATTTAGAAGCCCTTTGAAGTAGTTTGCTAGGAGCTTACAATTGTCCATGTTATTTGTTTCTAGAGTCCCATCTGGACGTTTTAAAGCGAGACTAGGTGCCTGGTAAGTCGACTATTCTTTGAATGTTCTGTAGTAGTTCCTTGCGTTGCGTAAAATCTTCTCGAGCTTTCCACCGGGATAGCGCGTCAATGTAGGGCGAAGTTTCGAAGCCTGTCTCTGTCACACTTCACCGGAAGATGGAGCCAGAGCCAGGCTTCGAAACGTTGCCCTACACTGACGCTCTATCTCGGTGGAAAGCTCGAGAAGATTTTATGCAACTGACTCACCGAGAAATCTTACATTCGTTCAGTTCCTTGTGTTCTTTTCTTTAACTCTTGTCCAATTCCCGCCAGTTTTTCCATCGTAAGTTTCTCTAAACTAATGATTTTTTATTTTTTTTACTGCACATTAATAAATGCCTTCCAATTTTTTGTTGTTTTATGGAAATTCCAGTTTCGCCAGGCTTTAATTCCGAGTTCTATAGCTCTGTCACAGGTTTCATTCCACCATCCACGTTTGCGTTTCTCGGTGTGTTTATAAGTAAAGAAGATCCGATTTGAGGATTAAATTAGGAGTTTTTTGGATCACAGATCACAAAGACTTGATTTTGTTGCAAAACCAACATAATTTTTCACTCTACAAAACTAGTACGACTTAAAAACTGCATATAAATAGCTAAGGTTTAAACAGTAATGAAACCGATTACAAAGATGGATCGTAAATAATATTCATTAATCAATTTAATTTAAGGAAATATTTGTATAACAAGGTTTTATGGTATGCCTGCGAGAAGCACTTGATCGCGGGTGTATTAAGTGCGGTGCTAATTGCTTGCTTGTCCTCTTACGTGGAACCTTATTGTTTGACATATTAATGCCTCAATAAACGCCGTGGTTTACTGTTTTGGAAAAGCGCCGGTAGGCTTAGTAGAATATTTCAAAGCTATATTGCAGCATTGTAACATTCTTTCATCGAAGGAATTTGTTTAATTTCATTTAATTCCGATGCAGCACAATTTCCAGTGACAATTCCCTTAGTGATCTAATAACCCCATTCTTATTTTATTTTTTAATTATCTTATATAATTTGAGTGTTAAATTCTTGCCACTTCTACATTTCAATTTACGAATTTTAATTTTAAATTGCTTCATCGTTTTTTGTAAATTATTCCTAACTTCACTTGGTAATTTGTTAGAATCCCTGACACCCTTAGTCACCAAAGAAAATTTAGCATTACCTTTTGCCTGATAGCGAGTGCCAGCTTGTGGTCATGGTCATCATTCCCAGTCCATGCACTATTCCTAATTCTTCGACCAGTATCCTTCCAAGCGCCATCACTAACATATGCCCCGTACATTCCCAGCACTCTCTTCACCCTCCCACTATATTCCAATGACTCCAAATCCAGCTCCTTTATCATATCGGTTACTGACTGTATCCTACGATAATTTCCACAAACAAATCTAGTTGCCCATCTTTACACGCCCTCCAACTCCTGTATTTGATACCAAAAATGTGGGTCCCAAACTACACAACCATTTTCATCCAATGATGTGACCAAAGTTTCGTAACCCATTTTCCTAATTTCCCTGGTACATCCTGTCATCACCCTCTCCAGTAAATATAGAACTTTGTAACCTTCTCCTACCACCTGCCCAATGTTCTCTCCCCAATTGAGTTTGTCAATTCAGTTTGTTATCTAGCGTTATGCAAAGACATTTACACTCCAAGCCTTCAACAAGCAATTCTGACCCCAATTCTTATTAACCTTAGTTTTTTTTTTTATCTGTGTACCTAATAAGCTAACTCTTCTTGGCACTTATCTTCATTGCATGGTGACCTACCCATTCAGGTATTCTATCCAGGTCACCTGCAGCTGTTCAGAGTTTTCACCTGTTCTGATTCTATTATATACCGTCATCTCGCTTGCATACAACCTACAGCCTGACCGTAAACCATCAACAAAGTCATTCATTAATGCAATTCTATCTATCTACATCTACATATATACTCTGCAATTCACAAAATTGTGGGTAGCAGAGGGTGCTCAGCACCAAAGCTAATCTCTTTGTTGTGCATTCCAATCCCTAATGGTACGAGGGAAAAAAGAATTCATATAAGAATCAGTCCGGCACCTTATTTCTCTAATTTTATCTTTCCTGTCCTTCCGACTCAAATAGGTTGATGGAAGAAGTATTCGACTACACTCGTAAGTGAAAGTGGGAGTACACATGTTTACCAATAAGTTTAAACGAAACGTGTGTCGTCTATCTACCAGAGACTCCCAGCCTAATTTACTAATCAGTTCTGTGACGCTTTCATAAGGACTGAGCAAGCGGTCACGAATCGAGCGGCTCTTCTCTGTACTTTCTCTATACTTTCAATCAACCCCTTACGAAACGTGTCCCAAATGTCACAACAATAATCCAAATGTGGACGCACAAGAGATTTGTACGCTATCTCCTTTGTTTGTTCATTACAATTTTTCAAGATTCGACCTATGAATCGCAGCCAAGAATTTGCTCTACCTACTAACGAATTAATGTGTACGTGTCATTTTATGTTACTTTGTACTGTTACTCCGAAATATTTCATAGAATCGACGATATCAATAACTGAATTGTTTAACTCGTATTTCTGAACAGTTGGATTCTTTTTGTTAGTTATGCTCATTGTCTTGCACTTTTTACAATTTAGAGTAAGTTGCCACTCAGCGCACCAAGCCAAAATAACATCCAGATCCCGCTGAATTTCTAAGCAATCGGCCAAATTCCTTACTTCCCTATAAATAACCGCATCATCAGCAAACAATCTAGGAAGCCTTTTCACTTTGTCTCTGAGATCGTTTATAAAAATTAAGAAAAGAAGTGGTGCGGCACAGAAATAGGGGAAACCACGCGATACGGCAAGGTACAAGTGTTTAGCCAGGGAATTACAAGGGGGAATACCCTCAGTGACGGAACGAGAATGAAAAGAGATTTTTCAGAAAAATGACGCAGATTTCGAACATTTGGAGGCGGCATATAAAACCACCTCCACCAGAGGCAGATCTGTGTCGACATAGTTATCAAGGTCAGTTGAAGGTCAGTCACAGCAATTCCAGAACAGTTCGAGTAGATGCCAACTGGAAACATTCCGCAGTTGAATTCAGATTCAATTCAGATATTACCAGTACCTAAGATCTGCTGCGCAATTTATTGTAGACCGGAACCTTGGAAATTTGACAATAGCGATCGATCAGGTAAGTGATCCTGATAACGCTAAGGCTAGCCATTCGGGAGAACGCGGGTTTGAATCCCGATTCGACCATCCTGATTTCGGTTGCCATAGATTCCCGAATTCACTGCAGATAAATGCCGGGATCGTTCCTTCAAAAGACCATTGCCAAAATCCTTCCCGTTCCTTATGCCCAATTCTATACCCCCTATAATTATATCGCCGTCGACAAGACGTAAAGCACAAACCCAAAAAAAAGAGGAGGGAGTCATTTAAGTCTGTCTACAGAAGTGAAAACCTAAAACTGTTAATACCATAGTTCAACACGTCATATAGGTACAGATATACTGTTAACGTTAATGTGTTGGTGAAGCGAAGTCATAAGATTTTACCCATCCAAAACGAGCATATGATACGCGCAACACGTTATAGCATGTCGGTGACGGGAAGTCGTGAAGTCATAGATTTACCCTCATCCAAAATTCGCCTAACGCGCCTAAAGAAGTTTTCATTTCATCTTTGTTTTTTTGTTTTGCTTATGGCTTTACGCCTTATCGACATCGAGGTCATTAGAGGCGGGAAAGGATTTGTTATAAGGATTGGAAAGGGATTCGCCAATGGCCTTTTGAAGGAACCATACCGACATTCGCCTGGAGTGATTTGGGAAAACCATGTAAAACCCAAATCTGGATGCTCGGACGGGGATTCGAACCGGCGTCCTCCCGAATGAGAGGCCAGAGCGCTAACCGCTCACCCACCACGCTCGGTTTCATTTCAAACATCAGGTTATCGACTTTGATTCTCGGAACGGAAACCCAGTTCATCTGGCATGCAGGGCCGCATTTACGCTCTGTGGGCTTCTAGGCTATACATGTGGTGCGGCCCTCCCTGTCGCCACTGGCACTGGCTGCCTCGGCAATGAGGATGCTTAAATTTTGAAATATTTCGAAAATTGGCCCAAATAATTTATGGGCTACCTTTTTTTTTAGCCCTACTACTGGCCCAGGCGGAGGGTCCAGGGTTGTAATACGGGCCCCCTCTTTGTGGTGCGGGTCCCCCTTTGTAGTGCGTTCCCCATTTATGTTGCGGGGCCCCCTCTTTGTATTGCGGGCCCCCTCTTTCTAGCGCGGGCCCCCTTTGTTGTGCGGGCCCCACTTTGAGGTGCGGGACACCTTTGTGGTGTGGCCCCCTTTGTGGTGATGGCCCCCTCTTTGTGTGAAGGCCCCCTTTTTGTGCGGGCCCCACTTTGTTGTGCGGGCCCCTTTGTGGTGCGGGCCCCCTTTGTGGCGCGGGCCTCTTTTATGGCACGGGCCCCTTTTGTGGTGCGGGCCCCCTTTGTGGTGAAGGCCCCTCTTTGTGGTGCGGGCCCTATTTGTGGTGAAGGCCCCCTCTTTGTGGTGCGGGCCCCCTCTTTATTGTGCAGGCCCCCTCTTTGCAGCACTGGCCCCCTTTGTTGTGTGGGCCCCTTTGTGGTGCGGGCCGTTTTGTGGTGTGGGCCCCCTCTTTGTGGTGAAGGCCCCCTCTTTGTGGTGTGGGTCCCTTTGTCAGTGCGGGCCCCTCTTTGTTGTGCGGGCCCCCCCTTTGTGGTGTGGGCCCCCTAAGCTACAGCCTATGTAGTCTAGGCTTTAAGGCGGCCCTGCTAGCATGCCTCGCATTGTAGGATGAACACAGTTTGCGGCCTGGATAAAAATACTTGTTGCGTTGTCTCATAACCATGTATGTCTCCTGCGGCTTAGAACTGCCAGAATCTTTACAAGCCTCAACGACTAATGGAGCATCCTGTAAAAGGATTGTGCTTTAAGCTCTGAGAAAAGCTCGCCAAGTAGTAATGTTCACAACGTTAAAAATTCACCCCCCTCTCCCTAGCACAGTGCGTAAGCGGCGAAGCGACTACTGAGGGAATTCTTTATGAATTTAACAACGAACGCAGCAATAAGTGTACGGGGGGGGAGCGGTCGCATCGCAATTAACTGCGGCCTAATGTCACCCCCTCCCCGCCCCGACAGCAATTAACCGCATCCGGCAGGGTTCTTGCAAAAGGGTTGACATCCCCCCCATCGCGGAAGAAATCCTCTTTTCTAACAAATATCTCATTAAACAGAGCACCGGTGGAGCGCCGCCGTCGGACGAGTTAAAGAATTACTCTGCCCTTCATCTCGCGCAATTGTCGTTCGAGGGGAAACCAACTTTTGTTGATGCAGGTCCTGATTAACACAGAAATCACTAGGGGCTCCAGGCACGAAGTTAGAACGCCGATAAAAACTTTTAATTTCCCCTTTATTTGGAACAAAACTAAGCTTAGGACTTCTGCTCTCGTATCAGGTTTTGTTAACTCGTTAAAAGGTACATGCTTAAAGGCAAACCTCAATAAATAACCAATTTTCAGGATCAAATGCAACGAAGGAACACCAGTAATATCATTTATTGAAGCATTTGAAATGTGATGCTGCAGAAGAGTGCTGAAAATTAAGTGGACAGACAGACAGATATTATAAAGGAACTGGAATGGGATTCATTGCAAGACAGGAGGATGATGAGGAGGGTGATGGGAGTGTACAAGGCGTATATTGGTGATGAGGCATGGAAAGATATTGCAGTAGGTATGAAAAGTAGTTGATGGAAGAGAAAAGATGACCATGACCACAAGCTGGCACTCGATTTCAGGCACAAGGGTGTGCGAAGATTTTCTTTTTTAGGTAAGGGTATCAGGGATTGGAATGAGTTACCAAGGGGAATGATGAATAACTTACCGGAGACGTTAAAGGAATTTAAAGTTAAAATTTGTAGAGGGCAAATGTAGGTGGGTGCAGGATAGGGGGAAGTTGGGTGTATAGGGAAATTGCTACCGGAGCGTGTGCTCCATTGTAATTGAATTAAATTAAATTAAGTAAGAAATGAACGAATTTTGGAAATGATGGGTGAGGAAAGAAGTTTGTGGAAAAAGCTTACATAAAGAAGAGACAGGCTGGTAAGTAATATTTTGAGACATGATGGACTGGTTAATTTGCTGGCGGAGGGAACAGTCGGAGGTAAGAACTGTAGAGGATGACAGAGATTAGAATATATGAGGCAGATAATTGAGGACGTTGGTTGTAAAGGATATGTATAGATGAAGAGGTTAGCACAAGATAGGAAGGGATGGAGGTTTGCATCAAGCCAGTCGAAAGACTGACGACAGCAAAAAAAAAAGGCAATTGTTTCAATGTAATGATGATGATATGATAAAGGAGCTGGAATGGGATTCACTGGAAGATAGCGTAAAACAACTGGTTTTACAGGAAAAAATCGATTAGTCATTACTATGCTGTATTTCGACCAACCTAATCGATGTATCGAGACTTTGTAAATTATTATGTATTAATGCGATCGCCACGATTAGATGGTAAACGTAGTTGCGTGCAAGTCAAACCCTCTGTACAGTTTGAGTATCTACTATTTCACAGGGTATTGCAATGTAAAATACACAGACAGTTAATGTGTGTCACCGTACACTATTATTCTAAAACTTTTTGATGAACATAAATACGCCGACCACCAACCGAAATTAAATAGTATTTATCATAAGATTGCAAATTCTTCCGAGTAACAAGTTTAATTTAGAGAAAGTCGGTAGTACAGTTAATATCTGCGCAGCAATCAGCAGTCCACTATCACCCATTAAACACTCTCCAAGGACGTATTTATACAGTTTTATATCACCTGGCTGATCTGACGTTGCCGACGCGAAAGCCAGTATTTCTTTCCCAACGCGAAAGAGCGAATTACGTATTCAAACGGACCCGGGAAATCTTCATAGCACACCAATTAAACACAGAGCCACCATCACAAAATTCCCGCGTTACTTCTGCGAGTTCCAAAACGTGACTGTCATACAGTGAGGCTAGCTCAACCATGCGCCTCTCGATCAGTCGACTATCGATACATACTCACAGATACACTTTAATAGGAGGTCGCTAACCTATTGTAATGTCGCAACAGGAGGAGGGTGAAGGAGTCATGGGAGTGTACAAGGCGTGTGATGAGGCATGTAAAGATATTGTTGTAAGAATTAAAAGTAATGCATCGAAGGGAAAAGATGACCATGACCACAAGCTGGCTTTCGATTTCAGGCACAAGAGTGTAGGAAGATTACTTTTTCAGGTAAGGGGTTCAGGGATTGGAATAAGTTACGAAGAGAAATGAATAATCATTTACCAAAACGTTGAAATAATTTAAAGTTGAAATTTGTAGGTGGCAAAATAAGCGGATACAGGAAAGGGGGGGAAATGGGTGGAAACAGGGGAAGATAGGAGGTAATAAAAGGGAAAATAAAGAAAGAGATAAGGCAAAAGCAGACAAAGAAAGAAGAAGAAGAAAGAAATGGTTATAAGGTGTAGTATGCGGTTGTGTGGGATGGAGTCTGCAGCCCTTATTGCTGCACTGACCTCGTCGCCCTGTCTTCTCGCCGTCCCTGCGCATTTTCCGCGCTGCTTACTGCCTCCGGTTCCTCCACGTGTTCATCCACT
>JARYHS010012519.1:219383604-219803233 GCA_031002005.1 Vandiemenella viatica | reverse complement strand
TACCCTAAAATATGAGCTATGTTGTATGATTACGTGACCGGGGACAGAGCAAAAAACGAAGATTCATTAGTACCGAGAACATATAAGCGCCACAGATCACAATGCAACTCAAGTGAACACTCTCTCATGATATACCCACCAAAGATCACACTCCACACAAATAAAACCTTCCACCTTTGGATAACTTTTTTTTTTTTTTTTTTTTTTTTGTTGTATTACTTTGGTAATAAATTTCTTTTGTTTTCTGAAGTATAGTACGTTATAATACGCGTTAAACGTTAATCATACCACTACATCAAAGATTAAAACCGGAATGAGTGTAACAAAATAGTTTATTTTTATTCATAAATTAGACCTGGTGGCATGTTACTGTCCCAATCCATCTTCTTGGTGGTATTTCTACATCTTTTCTGCTATACGTTGCTATTTGAAAATTTTTCGTAGAATCCGGTCCGTCTTCAAACGTAGTACATGGCCTGTCCAAGATGTTCTATAGTTTCGCTGGTTTAACTTTTGGTTCCTTAAGGATATGAGATGATCTTTTTCTGTCCCGTAGTGTGTAACCAGCTGTTGTGCTCATTAATCACATCTCGGCGTTCGTCAGTCTCCGTTCTTCACCTCTGTGGAGTTTCCAGGTATTGCTGACGTTCAGTCGGGTTGATTTGGTAAGATTTTTGAAATATAATTACAAAGATAGTACATTACAAAGTTTGTATTACGCTACTAGAAGAAAAAGTAAAGGCAGACACATTATTACGCACATCGAGGCGGGTTAAACATAGTCTACAATGGATACACACTCCAACAATTAGTTATCGCCAAAGATTTTCCAACTCACAGTTTGTGCTAAACTGTACGGTAAGCAGTGGGTAGAGCGCTGTATTCCCTGCTAATACAGCTTGCACTCCGTTGTCCGCTCCACGATGGAGACCCTCTGCTAAGCGAGTCGTCATAAAGCAGGTCTTAAGTGTTCTGGTTTCCGGCAGATAATGCGCCCGCGACACATATTTCCCCGACAGTAAAAACGCCCTCCCACAGCCGTCCGGCCAGAGATATTATTTTTTCTCCCGGCTCCCTGTTCACTGTTGGTTTATTCGTCCGGTGACCTTGATGGCTTCCTAATTGGAACTCTGCGGACATCTGCTGCCCTGACTAATGAAGCGGCAAACGAGGTCTCAAAGTTTATTCGCAGTGGTTACGATAACGCTCCTGCTCACTGATTTGTTGGCGATAATTAGATAGAGACTTTCTTTTTCAAAGCCTATTCTTTGGGATAAAAAGCTTTTACTTTTATTTCTGTTACTTCCTTAGATCTTGCTGAGGAAAGACCTCTGGGATGTGTGATGTTCAAAATATATTCATACAAAATGAATAATATTATATTGAAAAGTATCATAAATTACAAAAAAGCTAAACTTTAAACTGAATTTTGCAAAAACTGTTTTAGATAAGGTTAGTTATTTTGTAAAAATTCTTGAACTGAGAAGAATGAGTTGCCAATAAGATAATTTCTCAGTTTTAGTTTGAATGCATTGTTACTAAGCACAAACTGTTTTATACGTTTCGAAAGTTTATTGAATAGATTTGCTCCTGAATAATTAACTTCTCTTTGTATTAATGACAATGAGGTTTGTGTATGGTGCAAGTATTTTTGTTTATTGTATTGAAGTTTTGTACAGTTGATTTTTTTTTTTTAACTGCTTTACGTCTCTTTTTAACATCGAGGTCTTTAGAGACGGGAAAGGATGGGAGGCAAAGATGGGGGCAAGGAATGGGAAGGAATTCGGCCATGGCCTTTTGAAGGAAGCATCCCGGCATTTGCCTGGAGTGATTTAGGGAAACCATGGAAAACCCAAATCTGGATGCCCGGACGGGGTTTCGAACCACCGTTCTCCCGAATGCGAGGCGAGAACGCTAACCGTTACACCGCCCTGCTCGGTTTGTACAGTTGAAATTGATGTAAAACAAATTGAAATATTCTATGAAAAACCACACACATATACTGTCATTTAAGAATATTGATCTTTCTAAGGTGCTGTCTGCAAGAAATTCTTGGTTGAACCCTACACAACATCCTCAGATCTCTTTTCTGCACTATGAAAACTTTTTTACTTTATGAAGATTTTCCCCGTTTTCTGGTACTATGGGAAAGTCCGTAATACGAGTTCTGTTCAACACTCTCCCTAGTAAAGTAGTCCGTGCGAAAATCCACTAATTTAAAAATATACATTATCACGTGAACGTTACTCAGTCACATGCAAGCTACTTCTCAGTTACTTTTTGTCGCCATTACTTTCTGTTCACTTTGTAAATACTATACTATTGTAGTACTATAACCGAATTATGTGGCTTTGACAAGACTGTACACCAATTCAGTAGTCTGAGTGATTTTAAGAACTATCTTATCACGTGATACAGTGATGATACATTCCTGACAGAAGTTAAATGGGCATTCATGATATAACATGGGAAAATGTGTGACCGCCAAATTAACACTGGTTTATAAACATGCGTAAGCATTTATACTGCTCTTCTTTGGTCCGAGTTTGTCAAGCGGTTAACGAGGAAACAGAAGCGAAACGAGTAGCGTGTTACCAAGTTGGGCGGCAGAGATTACGCAGTTGCATCAGCTGTCCGCTGAGGTCAGAGGTTATCTCTCCGCCCAGAGACTTAATTTGAAGAAGCGCGCATGTAAAGATACTTTGTTTACCAATTATTAACTCAAAGCGTGATTATTACATAAATTAAACATTCTATGACACTCAGAAATTGCGATAAGTTTTTTAACTAATTTTTTTTCTAGCGCAGACAGACATCCGTGTAAAAGCGATTTGGTATCGTACTTCGGCGGAGAAAGTTTTTATTATTGGATGTTAAAAGGTCATCTCTGGTGAGAGCGGTGACGCATCAATGGTGTAATAAATTGTCCGGCTTTGGTAAGTGAATTACGCGTATTTAGTTGCATGAAACAACTATCAGTTTGAAGAATCCCAAAAATGTGAGGAAGCATCATTTGACAGGTGTGTGATTCCAATTTCTGAGATTCCGATAGCAGTGGAACTACTTTCATCTGCGTCGATTAATAATGTCGACGAATTTCACCTGTGATATCACGCAGCACATGTCAATGATTCAAATCTCAGCTAGGGGATCTGCACGGAAATACATGATTTCTGATATCAGAACAATCAGTAGCACAAAAACGAAGTAAAGATTGAAAACTTTTTAAATTCCGGAAATAAATCAAAAGTGATCTTAGAAATTCCAGATTCAATCTAGTTTAGTGCGTGAAAACAAATTACCGATACATAAAACAATTACTAAACTATAAACCAAAGTATCGTAATCTTGTCAGGAAGCACGTCATAAATGTTTTAATTTTTCTTATGCGTATATTACTACCACAAAAATTTTTATATGGGATTTAACATGTCTCAATCTTACCCAACGTAATTTTCGCAGAATTTTTCTGGTCACTCAATTGTAGCATACTGCTGATACACTGAGAAATATGGTTGTCATCTGTTATACGTACAAGACAGCAAACGACCTAAATGAAAAAATAATTTTTTATTTGTCGTTAGGCCAAGGTGGCCTCATTTTAGCGTAATAACCTGTTGCTACAATATATATACATTCTGCGTAATAAAATCTCAGATATAAATAATCTCCTTCAGCCTGCCACAAAAATATAAAAATATTTTATATTCGTTCCTAGAAGAAACGTTAATCAAATCCACAACTTAGCAAATTTATATTATTAATCCAAAAATCTTACCATCTATGGCTTATTGGATCAAATGACACGGATTTTCGAGTATAATCAGCAGACCTAATATGTTACAAGAAACGTGTTTATATTAAGCAATTTAACGACAACAATCGTTAACTTTAAGCACTGACATGTTTAAAAATTACAGTTATTAATACTCTTTTGCAACACATACTTAAAAAATGTTTTAAGTATGTGATTTCAACGACAGATGCTCTGAATTCTTTATTTATGATTAATTTTATCTCTTAAACATTGGTGAACTTGATAGATTAATAGATTATCTACTTTTACATATATGTACCTCCGAGCCCAGAGACAATAAACATGCGAAAGGCAATTTACAAGCATCATTTTACACCTCTCAATTTAAAAAGTAAGAAATTGTTGTTCATATCGGTTATCATTTCCTTGTAACAAGTAGTTCAGATATACGTTCCATTTTTTTTTATTATTTTTTTTTTTTGAACACTGATACTGAAAATAGAGATAGGCACAATGATCTCATTACATTCACAATGATATCGTAAACCATGAAATCAAATCAACGTGGAAGTTAGTTGTAAATACAAAGCTGCGTACAAAAACAGACTTTTTGTCATAAAATTAAGCACAACGTCAAACTGAAATATGTGAAGAATTTGACACAAACCGAACATCACCGGTACCTGAAAAAATGTTTCCATAGGCTTCACCTCAACCAAATGCTAAAGGAATAACTACGTATTGGACTATAGGTCATTTTATGTACTTCACTTTAAAATTATGTTGTGGTGGATTATTGAGATTTATTGTATATCTCGGTAGCCGAAAATTCATGAGAGCTCCAATGACAAATTTCAGATAAAAACAGAAAAATAATATACGGAAAAAGAAGGAATAATATTTTCTGTAATGATTTTTTATATTTGTGAATTGGGGAAATTATTTTACAGTGTTTTTGCGTGATTATTTTTAATAACGTCAATAACAGAAGGACAGACAGCATAATAAAAAAAAAGTCAGAGATAACAACTGCTGCATTGCCTAATGGACGCGAGACGACCAAAACAAAAGAACGAGATCGGTGACTGCTTGAATTGAAGAGGAGCAATGGATATAAATCGCTGTATAACGTTACAATGAACAGATCTCTTCGGAGACAGCATATAAACTCCGTAAGGTCAAGGACAATTCGTACGCTGACAGACACAGATTCTACGCAATATAAGGTTATTATGAAACTAACTGTGCCAGCGATTTCGTACACGTGGGATTTGAGATTTGTGCTTCATAACATATACATCGCATAACACGCAGAAAAGGCGGCTTTTGATCATACATATTTAATATAACGACATGATAATTACTGTAACGATATGTTGGTGATTTTTTCCGCCCAGGTCCTTAGTTGCTATGATAACTGTTTTTTTGTTGTTATTTTTCGTCTTGCAACTCGCGTAGTAGACTGTAAGTAGCTAGACAACTTAACCAATATACAAACACAAAAATCAAGTAACATTATATACGTATATGTACGTGCATATATGTTTACCTAGAGCACTGAAGATGTCTTAAATAAAGACGAAACGCGTTTACCATAAAAAGCATTTGTTTTAGTTGCAGTACGGATAAATAACCAAAAATAGTTATTGTAATGATAGTCAATTTAGGATTGTATTTAAACAAAGATACGCAGCAAGGAACAATAATACCAGACAGAGATATACAGCAAGTAAGAAAAACACAGAAGCAGTTTAAAATTAAAATTTGTAAATCGCAAATATAGATGGGGGAAGAATTTAACACTCAAATTATATAAGATAATAAAAAAAGGGATAATTAGGTGATCAAGTGAATTTCCACCGGAGCGTGTGCACCATTGCAATTAAATTAGTAATAATAATAATAAATGGTGTTCGTGTGAAGAACGTGCTCCGCGTAAGAATGAACAAGAAAGGACAAGAGTAGATTATAATAAATAATGAACTATTTACAGAAATAAAGGAGATTAATACAAAATACAGTGATTCGCTGAAATCGATGAATGTTGTAAAGTGTTGTTATTTAAATGTTTATGAGTTCCATGTTAAAGTATGTAAAACTGGATAGTAAATAAGTTAAATTGAAGTGGTTACTTGCTTAGAAATTGAAAGCTAGATATTAATAAAACAACAGGATAAGTATTTTCAATTATATAGGGAGAAAATTAGTATATAGCTAGTGTGAGGTGATATTTCGTGACATACGGACTTAAATGTATTCTCTGATGAGACGGGAAAGGCTGCAAAAAAGGTAACGAAAGTTAACTGCATATTTTAATGCTCCGTTGGCAGCAAATGAAACATAATTAGATAGTTAATCAATAATATCAATCAGGGGGAACCATCTCAATGGAACTATACATGGTGTTCGCTTATATTGCGTTAGTGATAATTTACCGTAAGTTTCGATAAGACAACCACATGCTGAGAATTAAATTAAAGCATTCGCTGATTTTATTTAATTGTCAAATCTCGTTGGTGAAGAACACTCATAGACACAAGAGAAATAAGTGCAATGAACCACAAAGGTCCATGCCTTGTGAGAAGGAACCATCCCAGCATACTTCTCGACAATATTTATGGAAATCATGTGGATGTCCTGTCCGGGAATGGAACCAGCGCCATCCAGAATAACAGGCCCGAACGTTGTTGCTCATCCTGTATGCTCAACTTGAGAAAATACAAAATTAGAAAATAAATATGTTTCAGAAAATTAATTTAATGTAAAAAAAAATACGTTTGTATATTGCGTCGTTACCGCCAATTGTGGGAACATATACATATGCCAGGAACGGATTGATATGTATATTCCTAACGTCTGAGCTGCACGTGTGACAAGGCGAAGCGTGAGGCGGCACATCCCTGCCATCTCGCGGCCATATTCCCAACTACGCCTGAGACGAGAGTCTACAAGCTGAGCCGAGGTCGTATTTCCCCCGCTAATTGCTCAATAAAGATGGTAATTAATACATGGAAATATAAGAAAATAAATACGGAGGGTGAATTCTTCATCAAAAGTCGCAAACAAATCAAATTGCTAATTGAAGAATAACAGTCTAGTTAACTTTTCTCAGAGAGGACCTTGGAACATATTCCCGACCACCAAATTAATATCGTTCTCTCTCGAGAGAAGGTGATTTATAAAAAAAGTTACAACCACAAGACTCCATTTTCCTTTTTGGAGATGCCGTGTAGTTGTGTTTCATATCGACCATGATGTCCTTTTCTTTCACTCTCAGTTTTCCAACTGCGTTGTCCAGGTACGAAGTTATGCTACTTTTTTTTTCTTATTGCTTTACGCCTGGTCGACGTCAAGGTCATTAGAGGTAGAAAAAGATAGGGGGCAACGAACGGGAAGGAATTCTGGCATGGCCTTTTTCAAGGAGCCATCTCAGTGTTCTGCTGGAGTGATATCTGGACGGCCTGACAGGAATTCTAACCCACGTCCTCCCGAACACGAGGTCAGAGCATTACCACTCACCCACACGTTCGGTTTTATGTTTACACCAGATGACCCATGCGAAAATTTCTCAAATGAAATAGCATAAACAGTGAGGTATGTGGTTTACAGTAGGTTAAAAGAACAACCGGCTCATTCTACCAGTTGTTTATTTGTCAAGTGAAATTGGATTAGTTGTTTATTTCTTCTTCTTCTTCCTGTCCACTGTTAGGGCTGGTGGCCTGTTATGGTCTCAATCCATCTTCTTGGTGGTCTTCCTACATCTCTCCTCCCTCTGCGATGGTATTCGAGAATTCTTCGTGTGATCCGGTCCGTCTCCATCCTTAGTACATGGTCTGTACAGGATGATACTTAGGTTTGCACAATTTGGAGAACTGGTTTGACTTGAGTTCTTTAAGGATTTCATCAGATCTCTTTCTGTATCGTAATGTGTAGACAGCTGTTCTCCTCATGAATCGCATCTCAGCCGCCGTTAGCCTCCGCTCATAACCTTTGCGTAGTGTCCAGGCCTCGCTGCCGTACAGTAGTGTAGGTTTAGCCAGGATGTTAAACAGCCTGATTGTTGTGTGCTGTTGAACAAGAGATTGTCTGAAGTTGCTATTTATTATTCCTGTAACTTTCGTGAAATATGTTATTTTTTGTTGTATACCGGTTTCTAGGGTGCAGCTGAGGTTGTAACCTAGGTATTTAAATTCTGCTGCTTGTTCTATGGGTGTGTTTGTATTGAAATTTTGGTTCTTTTGTGATTTTTTTTTCTGATGAATACCATAACTTTGGTTTAATTTACGGAAATCTCCATCCTACCTCTCGCTAGCCATTTCATCTCAACATACCCCTTACAACCCACGTCCTTAATTATCTGCTTCATATATTCTAATCCCTGTCTTCCTCTGCATTTCTTACTTTCGACTGTTCTCTCCACTAACAAATTAACCAATCCTGCATGTCTCAAAATATGACCTAGCAGCCTGTCTCTCCTTTCTGTAAGACTCTTCCGTAAATTTCTTTCCTCGCCCATCAATTCCAAAACTCATTCGTTTCGTATTTTATCTGTCCACATAATTCTCAGCATCCTTCTATAGCATCACATTTCAATGCTTTACTGTCTAATGGGTATTATACACCGATCTCTGCAGGTCATCCCCAGATTCAGCAAACAGTACTTGCATCTGCAAACAGTAATGTATCCAGGTAGATCTTTCCGTGTATTTTGATTCTATCGTGGAGGTTTTGTCGCTAATGGCTTTTATGTATACAGGGTGATTCAAATAACGTGGAAAAAATGACAAGGTAGATCAGTCATACAATAAGAATCAAAAGTCACATAGGAACAGAGGGTCGCAACTGCAATCCGGAGCCGCTACAGGGCGTCTAAAATAATACTGACACAAAGAGAAGAAACAAAACCATTACAGATCATTTTATTGATAATTACTCACTCACATGCGGCTAATGCAAGCCAAATGTTGAGCCTACAGCAGATGCTCAAAACCGAGCGTGGTGGTGTAACGGCTAGCGTTCTGGCCTCGCATTCGGGAGGACGGCGGTTCGAATCCCCGTCCGGGCATCAGATTTGGGTTTTCCATGGTTTCCCAAATCACTCCAGACAAATGCCGGGATGCTTCCTTCAAAAGGCCATGGCCGAATTCCTTCCCATTCCTTGCCCTCGTCCTTTCTTGTCTCTTAAGACCTCGCTGTTAGAGAAACGTTAGGCAGATTAAAAAAAAAAAGTATGCTCAAAGTTTTTGCCAGATGCATCGAGACAAGCCCGGCATCTCCGTTGCATGGAACGGCGCACCTTCTCAAAGATACCAGGTGTATCTCGAACACATCCGGCTGCCGCAACGATTCTTCCTACCAAGTCTTCCGGCGTTTCAACAGGTGTTTTATACACAAGTCCTTTTAAAAATCCCCACAAGAAAAAATCCAAGGGAGACAGGTATGGTGATCGTGGTGCCCATGCCTCTCGTGGCTCTAGCGCCCTCTACAGGCGTTTGCGACCCTCTATTCCTATGCGATTTTTGATCCTTATTGTATGACAGACCTACCATGTCATTTTGTCCACGTTTTTTTGAACCACCCTGTATATGCTAAATGGAAGTAGCTACAAATGCCGGGATGCTTCCTTCAAAAGGACATGGCCGAATTCCTTCCCATTCCTTGCCCCCCATCCTTTTACGTCTCTAAAGACCTCGCTGTTGAGAGACGTTAAGCAGTTAAAAAAAAAAAAGTGGCTACAAGAGTTTGATTTGAAATCTTAAACAAGAAATAGCAGGATGTATATTTTATGAGGCGGAGATTGGTGCTAACCCAGCATTCGCCAAGGTAACTGCGGAAAACCGCTTAATTACTACAATCAGGACAGCTGGTACGCGGCAGTCAAACTTGTTCCCATTGTGACTCACTGAGCCATATTGACGATTACGCGTAATTTGTTATTGACACTAAATACTATACAGTCTTGATGGGGAGAATGAATCATTGTCTCAGCTACCCCCGGGTACGAGACTAGTAACTAATTTTGGACTAGTAACAAATTAAGAACAGTAGTCTTGATCATGCTTCATCAGTCGTAGGGTTCCCATGACCAGCCTCAACTGACCAGAAGAAAGAGGCGTTGCGGGACAGCCGTGGAGCAGTCAGTTACGAAGACGAATGCTGGTGACACGGGGATGTCCGACACGAATGGAACCCTGTGTAACGCCAGGGAGCCGACCAAAATGGGACACTAATAATGACGTAAGAATTTATGTCGCGGGAGTGTCGCCACGCATTGTTGACGACTCATGTTCCGCGACCAATAAATCCCGTGCGATCGGCCGGCATTGTGGACGCCGCGTCTGTTCCGCTGGTGCCTTTGACGGCGGCCGCCGCGGATCGAATGACCCGGGCGGGGGCGGGGGTGTGTTTGCTTTGTGCCGCAGGGGGTGACCGCTGCCCATTGTCCACTACAGAGGCGTGACCGGCGACTACTGACTTACGACCGTCCAGTCACCGCAGGCTCCACAAACACGGCATCCAGCTCACAAAACAAAAACACTTGCTCTCACTTTAACTGATATCAGAGAATTACAGTTAAAAACAACTCCGTCAGAATGACATCATTTTCCAGGGAAAGATCATTTATTATTAATAGGGTTCGGATCTTTATGACCAAAAAGACAGAGAAATAAGTATGGCAATACGACCTCAAAAATGGGTAAATATGACCTAAAAATAACAAAATATGACCAAACATTTGAATTTACTATGCATCAAAACATTCTTCATTGTAATATCATTTATTTTATGTAGACAGCATTGGAGGATGTGCGAGAATTCTGCTACCTAGGAAGCAAAATCACAAAAGATGGAAGCAGCAAGAATGATATAAAATGCAGGATAGGTCAAGCAAAAATAGCGTTCAACAGAAAAAAACACGAATTTTTACAAAAAATAATATCAGCTGGACAACGAGGAAAAGACTATTATAAGCTTATGTCTGGAGCATTGCCCTGTATGGATGTGAAACCTGGACAGTTGGTACAGAAGAGAAAAGAAGATTAGACGAATGTTAAAGATTAGCTGGAGGGACAAGATTACTAATGAGGAAATTTTTGAGAAGGTAGGATTTAATTTAATTTAATTTTACTGCAATGGAGCACAGGCTCCGGTGGCAATTTCCCTACACACCCATCTTCCCCCTATCCTGCACCTACCTACATTTGCCCTCTACAAATTATATCTTTAAATTCTTTCAAAGTTTTCGGTAAATTATTCATCATTTCTCTTGGTAACTCATTCAAATCCCTGACACCCTTACCTAAAAAAGAGAATCTTCCCACATCCTGAAATCGAGTGTCAGCTTTTGGTCATGGTCATCTTTTCCCTTCCATGCACTACTTTTCATACCTATTGCAATATCTTTCCATGCCTCATCGGCAGTATATGCCCTGTACACTCCCATGACCCTCCTCAACCTCCTCCTGTCTTGCAATGAATCCCATTCCAGCTCCTTTATCATATCCGTCATTGATTGCATTCTGCGAAAATTTCCAGAAACAAATCTAGCAGCCCTTTTTTGCACCCTCTCCAACTCCTGTATTTGATACGTAAAATGAGGGTCCCATACTACACTACCATATTCGAGCAATGGTCTGACCAAAGTTTTGTAACCCAATTCCTTGACTTCTCTCGTACATCTCCTCATCACTCTCTCCAACAAGTGCAGAACTTTGAAACCTTTTCCTACCACCTGTCCTATGTGTCCTGCCCAGATAAGTTTGTTATCAAAAGTAATTCCATGATATTTACATTTCAAGTCTTCAGCAAGCAATTCTTTCCCCATCTTATATTCATGATTAACCTTTTGTTTTTTATTTGTGTATCTAATAAGCTGACTCTTCTTTGCATTTATCTTCATTCCATGTTTTCCAACCCAATTAGATATCCTGTCCAGATGACCCTGCAACTGTTTACAATCCTCTATCGTTTTGATTCTTTTATACAGCATTATGTCATCTGCAAACAATCTAATTTCAGATATTAAACAATCAACACAATTATTCATTAGAATAATGAATAGCAATGGTCCCAATACGCTACCCTGTGGCACACCCATTTTTACTTCAACTTCTTTTGATACTACATTTCCTAACCTAACTTTCTGTTTTCTACCTTTTAAAAATTTTCTACCCACCAAATGACTTTTTTATCCACTCCAATGGTTTTTACCTAATTTACTACCATTTTATGGCTTACTCTGTCAAACGCCTTAGACAGATCTAGTGCTACACTATCAATTTGGCCTCCCTTGTCCATTTCTTCTGAAATATCTTGCATATATCCCACCAACTGAGATTCACATGAATATCCTTGCCTGAAACCATGTTGCCTGCTTGAAAACCACTTACGTTCCTCACATATATTTCTGATGTGGTTGCATATCAATCTTTCCATTAATTTACCTACCACTGATGTCAAACTGATTGGCCTGTAATTCTCAACTCTATTTCTCACCCCTCCCTTATTTACCGGTACTACTATTGCACTTTTCCAGTCCTGTGGTAAGCAGCAAGAGTCTAGACTCAATTTAAATAATATTTCAAGATAACGTACAATGTCACATCCGGCTATCTTTAAGATATCTGTAGTAATATTATCTTCACCAGCCCCTTTATTTTTTTTCAGCTTTCTTATTTCCTTCATGATTTCCTCAGGATGGATATCAAATTTTTTTACTATCGTCATTTCTAATTGTGTTGTTAAGCTCGTTCTCCGAATTAGACCCTCCTGTTTCTGATTCATTGTCCCTAATGCTTTCACTGAACCAGTACTTAAAATCTCTGCCTTTTTCAAATCGTCAGTAACTTCTTCTCCATCCTTATCTCTACACCCTCCCTTCCCTTAGTTTCCTGATATAGCCACAGAAATTTCTAGATGCATTAGTCAATGGTCCTCCTGCACTGACAATACTCTTCATAAATCCATCTTTAGCCATTTTCTTTGCTGTTATTAAGTCCTTGTTTAGTCGTTTTAAATATTCCCTACTACCCTGCTGTCTCTTAACTCTGTTATGTTCTTTTCTTACCAACCTCTTTAACCTCCTCACTTCCCTATTATAGTACATAGGTTCTCTACTTCTCTTTATTTTCTGCTTTGGAATGAATTAGGAGAGTATAACTCTTTATGGAAGAGTATAAAAACGCGGAGGACAATATTAATTTTACATATCTTAAGACATGAGAGCTCAGGGAAAACAATACTGGAGGGAATGGTAGAAGGAAAGAGATATCGAGGAAGACCAGGTTTAAAATACATCCGGCAGATAATGGAAGTTGTTGGCTACAGGAGATATGAAGAGGAGGACAGAGAGTAGAGCTGAATGGAAGACTGCCGCAGACCAATCCCAGGATTGACTACCGTAGAAGAAGAAGAAGACAGCATAATTTGCTTCCGTGTACCTACTGCACCATAGGGAAATTAACTTTAAAGTCGCTTTGTTGAATTCACTTCAGTTTCACATAATTTACAGAAAAGAACTCTTTCCTCTGTAGTAAAATAACCCTCTCCAAATGCCTTTACGTAACTTCGCACTTTCAGGAAATTTTGTTTTCGGCATGGTGGTACTCACGGATCTAATGCAGATCTTACGATGACTAAGTATTATTTTCAGAAGTATTGATGACAGTGAGACATTGATTGACGATGCTCGACACAGGCATGTTGCTGCTGCACTGTCGAAATTAAACGACGGGCGGAGTATTAACGTTTACAGAGTGACAATAATGAATAACTTTAATTCTTAACTGTTAAATTCTGTACAATTCAGTTTTGTTTTCTCCTCCAGTATGTAATATGAGTACAGTTATGTGAATATTTATCTTAACTGAACTTAGCTGAACTGCTAGTGAGTTCCAGGTTCTATTAAAAAAAAAAAAACTGATCTTTTCCTCAAAATATGACCATAAATATCATTGTAATATGACCTGAATCAGGAAAATGGCCTGAATATACTTTCGTTTGCGATATAAGATACATTTAAATATAATCAAAAACATTTAATCAGTATTTAATTTAGCATTACAACTGAAAAAGAAGGCAGGAAAAAAATAAAATTTAAATGTATAAATGAATGCAATATTTATCGGCGTCGTTTATTTATAAACGTTTCTCGGGAAATTGCACCTAAGGATGGCGACGGAGTATTATGTCTCCGAAATATTGTGTATCAATAATAATATTACTCTGTTTCACGAGATACGTTTATATATGTATAAAAATGTAATTTGTATTCCATATTACCCGATTCTCGTCTACCTCCTAGAGGTCACATTATTTCATGATTGAATTAACTGATAATCAAGATGACCGGTAAGAAGAGAAGCGTGGCTTTTAGGTTTGGATACTAAAGGACAGACAAGGATATCATCTGACTACTTTAATAATAATAAGAAAAGTAACCTGGACGCAAGTCACATACTTAAAGTTAAAAATCTAGATGAACCTAAAATAACATGGGAGGAAATGTAAGGAAATTTATACAGGGAAATGAAAATGAAGTTTCGCAGGAAAAGGTAGAATGAGAATGGGAATTGTATGGAAAGAAAAAAGAAGAAGAAGAAGAAAAAAAACGAGAACCACTGAAAGTGAAAAAGATAAAAAAGGAATAGAAAAACATTCTTATGCGCAGTCCATTTACATTTTTGTTAGGAGAATGTATTGCAGACAACCAGAACTAAAATAGGCAACAATAAGATTTGCATATTTCTAAGTGAAATGATGAATAATTTACAAAAAAACGCCGATGGAATTTAAAATTAAAGTTCGTAACTCACAAAAGTATATGGGGCAGGAATTTAATACTAAAATTATACATAAGATAATTTAAAAAGTAAATAAAATATAAAATGACCAAGGGAATTGCCACCGGAGCGTGTGCCCCATTGCGATCTAATTAGTGATAATAGTAATAATGAAAAAGGTCGAAATCTTTTTAAAAAAAATATGAACAAAGATTATTTAATATTTATCCCCGAGACCGAGAACAGTTCACACCGACATTACAATTGTAACGATCATTCTACCACGCGCAACAATCTTGAAACAGAAGCAACAGCTGATTCAATACACATGGCGTCCAGGAATGACAGGATAATCCTGCAACCACAGAGAGGTCACATCATTTCCAACTATATAACAAATTATATTTTAGTAAAAGTCTCACCATTTTCGAGATATTGATTTTTTAAATATTTTTTCGGAACATTTGACTTTTATCAGTTTATTCCATGCGATTTTAACAAACTAAAAGTTTTTCAACCCTGTTTTTCTTTTTTTATTTACTCAAAGATATTTGAACCATCTAAAACAATGTTATTTTTTTCTTAAAACATTAGAAAAACATTATAAAAAATCTTAAATGGTATAATTATTTTATATTTCTTTTAAAATGATTGTTTTATAGTAGTTGAATCTGCTAAGTAAACTATAGTAAAAAAGTTTTTTAAAGGTTTTTTTACTTAAAAAAAAAAAACTTTTTTAAAAACTCAAACATCGTTGAGCAAATTAAAAAAAAGGGTTCTAAAAGTCTTAATTTGTAGAAATGACACGGAATAAACTGAACAAAGTTACATGCTTCGAAATTATTTAAAAAAGAATCAATATCTCGAAAATGGTGAGACTTTCACTAAAATAAAATTTTGTCGTATAGTAGGACATGATGTGAGGATTATCCTTAAATTCCAGGACACCAATGATTTAAAATACACAAAAAACATTTCAGGGAGAGAAATAGAGTTATCTGTTCTAATAAAACACATGTTTGTTCATCGCGACATTATGTGACGTCACGCTCCCGTCATTCGTTGGTGGGACAGCAACGGCCATAGATGATTTCGCTCTCTGTTCACCGATGTCGCTATTATATCAAGCTAAGAAGTTAGATTATTTAAATTGCAAACCAATAATAAGGAAAATTATGTATTTCCTATAAGTTCACGAACTAATTATTAATTTCTTTCTATTTATTTGTATTCTCAGCCGTAGGATTTTCGTTATATTCTCTACTAGCTGCTACCGGCGTCTTTGAAAGCGTGGATTTAAAATTTAATTGCTAGAATCTATTATAGAAAGCTGTAAGCTACGTTAAATTTGTCCTCTAATGCACGGAGTCGGTATAATATGCCGGGGAAGATGGCACCGTAACATTATAAATTTAAACATGTCTCATGAAGAAAACCAATTAGAAATATGTCTACAATAGCAACATACTAAAGGGGCGGGGGGGAAGGTTAACTGTGGGAGACTACCAACCACAGTTCTCCGGCAGATTTTGTTTGTGTTCAGCAGATCATACAAAAACTGTCTGTGAGAGAAACAAAGCCTGAGTGACCGATATGACATTACAGAGACTACACACACTATCCAGCTGTCTCTCACCGTTCGTATAGTTTTCAAAATTTCTTAACAAAATATGTCCTATCTAATGATACATAATAAATAATTCAATGACAAATTTCAGAAAGATAGGTTTGGTCGTTTAATTGTGAAAACATAACAAACATACAGACATAGTTATTTTCGCATTTATAATATTAGTGTACAGCAATATACGTCAGTATTATAGGAAAATAAAAAATATGAACTACAGTGCACCAAAATCAATATTTTGAGTGTCATTTAGCAATAATTATATTTAGCTAAGAAACTGCAAAAAAATCGATTGGCAGAATATTGCGACTAAACCGTTATTTCAGACGGTCTTGGCAGTTAAGTAGACAATAAAGCGGCCAACAATACTCAGTGATAGGTAAAGAGGAAGACGTCGTGAGCGGCGAACATACAAGAAAGAAGATTCCATTAGCCTTGGAGTGTCGCAGTGCGTGTAATGAGCGGAATTCCAGCCCGAGTCGAGTTTATGGGGCGTAACTCTTGGGGTATCGACAGTCGCGGGCCATCGCTCACCGCCCACTGACAAGTTATTCGGAACTCGGCCGGCACAAAAGGCGGACAAAAAGGAAGAGAAGGCGGTGTTCTTCTGAGGGTCTTTTGTCAGCCGAGGTCCCAAACAGATGTCCGTCGAGGCGACGCCCGCCACGCGAACAATAGCCACGCATTAATACGGCGAAACACGCCCCGACCGAGAAATATCACCGCGAGCCGGTCAGCGGGAAAAGGGCCATTCACGGCGACGCAGAGGCTAATGAGCCTTACGTATTGTGTCCGCAAACTACACGGATCTATATCGGGACCCCTTCTTTTTCTTTCCATAATATATGTCTTCTGACGACGTGACTTACAGCGAAGCAGGTTGTCGGTTTAGGAAAACGGAGGTGTTAGGCTATCAAACCAAATAATCCACAAGGATCTATATTGGATCCACTTCTTTTCTTTTGATAATATATTTTCTCTGAAGACATGGAAGTTCTGGTGGCTTACAGCGAAGCTACATTGGCAGGATTTGAAAGTTTTTATGCTAAGAAACCACATAGCCACGAGGATCAACATCAGGCTCCCCTTTTTCTTTTGTTAATGTATATTCTCTGATGACGTGGGAGTTCTGGTGTCTTACTGCGAAGCAGTATTACCAGGATTTGAGAGACGATTGGTTTGGGAAAAATGGGGTATTAGATTAAAAAAAAACGCACAGTCCACAAGGTTCTATACCGGAACCCTCTTCCTTTTCTTTTTATAACATACATTCCCTTATGACGTGGAATCCTGATTAGTTACTGGAAATAAGTATTAGCAGAAAATGGAAGGCAGTCAATCGGTTTGGATAAATTGAAATGCAAGTCTAACAAATCACAAGGATCTATTATATTAATCCGCTTCCTTTTTCCCCAGTGTATGTTTTCTGTTGACGCGACTTTGTGGAAAGAGATACGGAAGTGATTTGATAGTTTATTATTTCTCAGTAGGTTTGGGGGACAAGAAACCGGATATTACATTCCAAACGAGATGGGTGAGCAGTTAACCTTTGGACTAGCATTCTGGAGGACGCGAATTCGAATCCGCGTCCGGCCAACCATACTGCGATATTGCACGATTTACCCAAATCACTCCACGCAAATGCTGGGATGATTAAAAGGCCGTGGTCGAATTCCTTCCTGTTCATTTCCTCAAGTTCTTTCGCGTCTCCAATAACCTCGATGTAGACGAGGCGAAAAACCACATGCAAAAAATATAATTTTTAATTATCTGATTTTGGAAACATAAGTAGATTGACTTGATAAGTTCTAAGAAGAAGCGCATAGAATCATCAGATGAAGACTATTGTAGCTGGAAGAGCAAGGTCAGATTTTTGTATCTTCTGGTGTCTTCGAAGGAGTTAATTTTTATAATACGCTACATCTACAGTCTATTACAATTAATACCAATAGTCAAGAAGTAACGGCACTTCAGTGGATAAAACTACATCATCCTGACCATCCTCAGGATCTCCCAATCCACGAGGTTCTAAATGACCGACCCCCCACTCGTCTAAAAAACCAGAAATCCAGTAAGGCAAGACGTAATTGACTTTGAAGTCAAGGAAAAATGGCGACAAAACTGGAACATCAAGATACTGAAGATCATACAACTGGGCTTACTATTACTATTACTCTGCGATTCACTAAAAGTGTGTGGCAGAGGGTGCATTGCACCTATCCGAAAGGGTAATAGTTTGGAAGGGATATACGGGATATGGTAGGAGGCGCCCATGGGCCATTGTGAGGAACCATCCCAGCATTTTCGTGGAATGATCTGGGAAAACCATGGAAAACCCAGATCAGGATGGCCGGAGAGCTTTATCGAAAGCTACTCCTGTCGGATTTTAAGTTTACTCGCCCGGTAAATCCTTTCTATTCCATTCCCTAATCGCTCGTGGGAAAAATGAATACAGAAAAGAATCGGTTCGGGCCCTGATTTCTCTTATCTTATTTTCACGGTCATTCCGAGATAAGAATGTTGCTGGTAGCAATATTTCTTTGCTGTCATTCTGAAATATGTCAGTCGTGAATTTTTCAATTAGCTTCCACCGAGAGCAACGCCTTCGGTGTTCCAGGTCTTCCCAACCTAACTCCTTCAGCATCGCACTTACGCTTTCCCTCCAACTATATATACCTGTCACGAATCGGGCGGCCCTTCTCTGGATCCTCTCTAATGCCTTCATTAACCCCTTTTGATGGAGACCCCATACAGAACAAAATATTCCAAGTGAGGACGCACTAGTGACTTATATGCAATCGATTTAACTTCAGGAGTGCATTGTTTTAAATTACGACCTAGAAATCGGAACATACGATTTGCTTTCCCAGTTACATTCTTGATATGTTAATTCCACGACAAATTATTACGAATTGTTACCCCTAGGTATTTAGTGGAATCCACAGTTCTAAGGACAGTACCATTAACTGTATATTCAGACCTAAATGGTGTCACCTTTTTACTGACACGCATGACTTGGCACTTTTTAGCGTTTAACTCCAACTGCCAGTCTTTACACCACGCAATTATTTTCATAATATCGTCTTGTAACAAAGCGCAGTCTTCTTGGGTTTTGATTTCACGATAAATAATAGCATCATCGGAAAATAATCTTTTCATCCCCTTCCAGGATTCCACCTAAATAGAGACCAGTGGGTCAAAGTAAATCTCCTAAGAACAGGCCATGCGAAATGCAATGCCATCCTGTATGAGTGGGGACTTCAGGATTCTCCTGTCTGTGACTGCGGAGCTCCTTCCCATAGTTTGCAGCACATCATCAAGGAATTCCCTCTCAGAAAGTTATATGGACCATCTCAAGATGTTTTCAGTGCTACAACTTCCTTTTTAGCATGGCTGCAACAACTGGACATCGATTTTTGAACTCTACCAACGTCCTAGTCATTATATATATTGCATATATGTCTATGTACTACATTAGTCGCCTAGCCATACGAAAAGTAAATAAATAAACAAATAAATACTCATTTAGTTTCGTCACACACAGAAATTCGAAAAGCAGAGGAACTTACAACGATACTTAAACTAGTGTCAGACAGAGGATTATTGAGGGATAATTGGTATCGTATCTATTGTTAAATGATGAGTTTTCGTATGAAATATTCTGTACCCATATGGAAGTTCTTTTTTTTTGCTTTGGTCCTAACGGCTTGCTGACATTGTAATCATCAGAGCAGGGAGAAGATGGAAGCAGCAACGGGAAAGAATTCAGCTATGTCTTTTTGAAGGAACCATCCTGGAATTTATCTGGAGTGATTTCTGGGATCCACGGAAAACCAAAACGTGGATGGCCGTACAGGGATCCGAACTCGCATCCTTCCGAATGCGAGGCCTGAGCGTTACCGCTCACCTCCCAGAGTCGGTTGGGAAGTTCGAGATTTTATCGCCGTGAATTTTGAGAAGATTTGACAACAAAGGTTTATACATATGTCCCACTGGGCTGGATGGCGCAACTTTATCGTAGGTAGCGGTTAGAAAATGCACGATCTACCCCCCGCCCAGATGCCGTAAGCATCCCTCCTGGTCTTCCCTCGGGAGCTGGAGTCCCTAATTGAAGCCGCGCAGCAGCTGACAATGCGAATGCGCTCCCACGCGTCTTATTAGGACAGATAGCACGGCTCGGCAGATGCGCCACTCCCGGCGGAAACGGAAGCTCGACATGAACTCTGCACTCCGGCCTCGGAAGACGGCGCGCTGCATGTGGCACCCAGCTCCATCAGTCAGTCGCCAGCGGCGGAGACATCGATCAACAGCTGGGGGATCAAGCACAGCCATGTCCGGTGAGTATCTGGTGTCACAAAGAAGTTTACCCTCTCCTCCATCTAAACACTCTACTGACTCCAACTACTGGAGTAAAAACCTACACCACTCTCATCATTACGCATACCCCGTATGGGAATACACTGCCGGCATTCAAGTACAAAGACTGCGAACCATTCAAAATAGGTGCTTGAAGAGAGCCCTACACTTGCTATGCCATTCTACGACTGATGCCCTACACGAGGCTACTGCACTGCAAAAACTTCTCGAAAGATTCAGGCTGCTGGCAAAATCATTCTACAACAGATCCAAAAAAACTAACAACAAATGGTCTTAAACAGTCGGCCTGTATGATATTTCCGCTCACCGACATAAAAGGCACTTGAGCTTACTCGGTTAATGCACCATCATAAAGACAAACCAACAGAGTAGAAGCGAATCACCACTGCTAAGAGGAGAAAATGTCCAAGGATAACAACTCCCAAACAACACTGCCCTATTTAAGAAACGGCATACAATGTTGGCTGGGTGTGTTTGTGTGTGTCTGTGTTTGGGTGTGTGTTTGTGTTTGTGTGTGTGTGGGAGGGGGGGTGTGTTTGTGTGTGGTTGTATGTTTGTGTGTGGTGTGTGTGTGGTTTGTGTGTGTGTGTGTGTGTGTGTGTGTGTGTGTGTGTGTGCGTGTGTGAGAGCTGCATTGGGAGTCACTAGAAGACAAGTGCATGGTGAAGAGAGAGCTTTGAGTGTACAAGGTGTATGTTGACGATGAAGGTTGGAAAGGTATCGCTCGAAGAATTAGGAGTAGAGCATGTAAGGGAAAAGATGAACATGACCGGAAACTTACACTCGATTCGAGGCATTAGGTAAAAATTAAAATCTGTAAAAGTAAAAATTAACTGGATGATGACTTTTTACTCAAAGAATATCAGACCAAAAAAAAAAAAAACAGAACTAGAAAATAGGTGTGTAGGGGAATCACTACCACAACATATGATCCATCGCATTTAAACTGAATTAAAACCCAACTGAACTTCCATTTGCAGCAACTAGGCAAGAAATGGCCTTTACATTGCCCATGTTCTTTCAATCATTGCTCGAATATGGAGGAGTAGTAGGAGCCGGACTGAAAGCCATTGGAAGACAGGAGAAGGGTCAAGAGAGTGCTGGGAACATACAAGGCATATATTGCTGATCAAACTAGGAAGGAGATTGGTAGAAGAAATATTTGTAGTGAATGGAAGGGAAAAGATGACCAGTGCCACAAGTTAACACTTGATTTCAAGCACGGTGGAAAATTTTATATTGAATAAATCAGCGAGGGAAGTGCTAAAAAAATTACAAAAAAAGAGACTAAAAGATTTTAAAATTAATATTCGGAAAGGTTCAAAGTAAGTGGATGGGAAAATTGCTAAATAACTTTAAATAAGAGAACAAGTAATGTTCAATGGAAATTTAATTTAATTAAAACCCAACGAACTGACAGTTGCGAGTAAGGAAGCATGCAAGCAATAGACCTGTACAGCACCTATGTTCTGTTAATCATTGCTTGAATATCGTGGTATAGTATGGGAATAATTTTTTGGGGTTCATCGGATTACAGGAGGAGGGTGAAGACCGAGAGTGGTGGTGTAACGGTTAGCGTTTTGGCCTCGCACTCGGGAGGACGCCGGTTCGAATCCCCGCCAGATTTGGGTTTTTCATGGTTTCGGTTCGAATCCCCGTCCGGGCATCCAGATTTGGGTTTTCCATGGTTTCCCAAATCACTCCAGGCAAATGCCGGGATGCTTCCTTCAACAGGCCATGGCCGAATTCCTTCCCATTCCTTGCCCCCATCCTTTCCCGTCTCTAGTCTCTAACGACCTCGCTGTTAAGAGACGTTAAGCAGTTAAAAAAAAAAAAGATGAAGGGAGTATTTGGAACTATACAATGCGTGGATTGGTGATTAGGATTGGATAGATATGGGAAGAATAAATAGGTGTTGGCGTCGAAGTTTTTTTTTTCTTATGGCATTGCGCCTCGTCGACGTCATTAGAGGGGGAAGAACTGGGTGCTGGGAACGGGAAAGAATTCAGCCATGCCCTTTTGAAGGAACCATCCCGACATGGAAGGTAAAAGATGACTTTGGCAACACGCCACTCGATTTCAGGCATAATGATGTGGGAAAATTTTCTTTTGTTTCTAAGGGTGTGAGGGGTTATAATAAATTAACAAGGGCATTGATGAAAAATTTGCCAAAAATGCAGAAAGAATTAAAAAATTTTAAACTAAAATTCGTAAATCGGAAAAGGAGTAAGGTAGGTAAATTGTACTCTAAAAATTGTAGTTAAAAAAAAGAAAAAAGAAATGAGAAAACAGATGTGTAGGGAAACTGCCAACGAAAACTATCATCATTGCAATCAAATTAAGATACATTGAAATCAAACTTAACTGCCAGTTGCGATTGCAAGCAAAGGAACCAGCGTTAGAGGTCAAATTATACAAGATTTCCCCCCACCCTTCATGTAAAATTTTTTGCTCAGCTAGCACAAACCGATCGTGGTGGTTTAACGGTTAGGGTTCTTGTCTCGCATTCGGGAGGACGGCGTTTCGAATCCCCGTCGGGGCATCCAGATTTGGGTTATCCATGGTTTCCCCAAATCACTCCAGGTGAATGCCGTGATGCTTCCTTCAAAAGGCCATGGCCGAATTCCTTCCCATTACTTGTCCCACATCCTTTCCCGTCTCTAAAGACCTCGCTGTTAAGAGACGTTAAGCAGTTAAAAATAATAATAAAAAAAAGCTAGCACAACAGTAGGGAAGGGCTACGATCGGCTAAATTCTACAGTGTTCGAGCCAGCCTAGACCGGGTGACCCTTGTTTGGGAAGCCCAGTCGGTATGCCCGTATCATTGTAGAGTGTCTGTTGACAGACGTCAGTGGCTGAACATCTCTGGGGACAGACGGCAGCGGGAGGTGCAGTCCACGTTGACCTCGCACCCTGCAGATTCCGGAAGTGCTGTCTGGTTCCCACGGCTGGGAGAGGACTCCGCCGGGGATTCCCCAGTAACGAGCTGTCGCGGATGAGCAGCCCGCCAGACAGATGATTCCTGGGAGCCTGCGATCCCACGGAAGTCGTCTTCCTGCGGGACAACTAACAAGACCCCTTCCAAGAACACGGAGGTAGTCTCCGGACATACTGCGTTATAACTTGAAATATGACGCGTAGAATCCAGCCCATCTCCAGATAAATTGGGGGATCAGTGATTGTCTGACTGGAGATCGAAAGATCACTCGTTCAAACCTGGTCTCCGCTAGGATTTTAAAAAGACCCTTGACCCGACCTTCACCTCTGGGACACTTTGCTGTGTAATGCGAAGTACGTCAGAACGCTTCCGTGGTTCGGATTCCACGTTAAATTACTGTAGATCCCCTTTAGACATAGCAGATCCAGTTGCACCACGGATCTGTACACATTCTACCCCCCCCCCAAAAAAAAGGTCAAAAAAGAAAAAACGAAGGCATAACGTGTTCCTCACCGGCACAAACAAACATACATACACTCACTACTAAGTTCAATCCCCTTGTTTTGGGTACAACCAAAGATACGAAAAATTACGTTTTTAGGAAAAAAAATAATAATTCTTTAAGAACACTAACCATGATCGCTTGTACGTTTTAGTCTATTTCTTGTAATTAATGTCAATGTAAATAAAAAATAAATGGCACAGAGGATAAAAGAGACTAAAATTTTAATTGAAAAAAAAAACGATATTAAGGGCCACATGTCAGGACTATGTGATAAAACCAGACATGCATTGCACAGAGTATAATAGTGATTAAAAATAAGATTTAAGCGAAAAAAAGTTTTTAATTACCAAAATATTTTTTAGGCTTAAACGTCATAAGTCATAACGAATTGACGCAATTAGACCTGTTTCTTAAATTTAAATTTTACCAGTGTCGGTCCGTGTAATGTTAATTTAAACCGAAAATGCATAAAAACGACCAAATCTGAGTTAAAAAAATCTGCCTCAGACGAGGCTGAGGCAGTCAGCTGAGAACAACTACAAGATACTTGATGATCACAGCAGAGTCAGCTGCCGAACGTCGTGTTTTTACACCACCATCCGGCTGGACACCCGAGAAGATTTTGTTGCATCGATACGCTCGGAAAGTCTCCACTCACACATCAAATCTGAGTTTTTAGTGACCGGAAGCGAATTTTCAGGTACACAGGGCATAACTGCATGACATGATCTAACTTAAGGTCAATTTAAACCAAAAATGTATTGCACAGAATCTAAAACTGACAAAAATTTAGTTTAATGTTCAAGGTGCATGAGCGCGCAACATAATCTGCCTGAAACACGAATTTGTTCTGTACTCGTCCGCAACGGTTTTCCCTGCAAAATTTGAAGACAATTTGTTGCGTTTGAAGAGACTTAGAAATATTAAAGTGGGACAGCGATTATCTTGCTTCTTCTACGGTTTTCAGTCTTACTGCCTCTTCATATGTACATACATATCTCCTGCAGCCAACATCTTCCATTATTTGCTGGATGTATCTTAAACGTGATCTTCCTCGATATCTCTTTCCTTCTACCATTCCCTCCATTATTGATTTTACTAAGCTCTAATGTCTTGAAATTTGTTAATCTAATATTGTCCTCCGTGTTTTTATAATCTTCCATATTGAGTTACTCTCCTGCCTTCTCAAAAATTTCCTCATCAGTAATCTTGTCCCTCCAGCTAATATTTAACATCCTTCTGTAGCACCAATGAATTTAATCTTTTTTTTCTCTTCTTTGCCAACTGTCCAGGTTTCACATCCATTAGGGCAATACCCCAGACATAAGCTTTTAATAGTCTTTTCCCCGTTGTCCAGCTGATGTTACTTGTTGGAAAAATTCATTTCTTTTAGTTGAACGCTATTTTTTTCTTGCGCAATCCTGCATTTTATCTCATTCTTGCTTCTTCAATCTTTTGTGATTTTGCTTCCTAGGCAGCAGAATTCTTGTACATCCTCCAATGTTTCTCGATTATCTTGCTATGTCGTATGATTGTCAATTATTTGCAATGGAGGATATGACCTGGAGGCAATTTCCGGTACACCTACTTTCGCATTTCGTATTAAGGTCGTTTAATGTTTGAGGTAGCTTGTTCACGGCATCGCTCGCTAATTTATTGCAGTCCCTGATTCGCTTACCTCGAGTATAATTTTTGCATTTCTCTGGGCCTGTTCACTTGAGCCTGTTTACGATCATGACAATCTCTTTCCTGCCACGCACTACACGTAATTCTTTTCGCAACCCACCAATGGATGCCTTGCATATCCGTAGAAGTCTCTTCTTCCTCTGCTGTCTTCCAGTAACTTCTTACCCAGCTCCTTCAATCACTGGTTCTGTTCTTCCGTAAATTTCGCCGTACAAACCTGGCAGCCCTCTCTGGAACAGTTCCAGCTCTGTATCTAATACCCATTAATATCAGTCCAATACTACTCAACACTCTTCTCATTATAATGCTTTAACTAGATCAATATTTTCCCAATTATTACCCACGCAGCTAATTCTCGATAAACAACAATATGCCAGATTTTTTAAATTTAATTACCCTTCATTTATACAGACTAATAACTAGTGAATAAATTAGGTCCTAAATATTAATTTTTTAATTGTTGAGCACATAGTTTCAGGAAATTTGCAAGAAACATTTTCACGCAAGGAATTTGGGGGGTGTTTCCGTTACACTTTAACTTATTGTCTAATTAATTCCGTAATATTACATTTGATCTTGCTTACAATTATAACAGTTACAGCTGCTATTGCAAACTTTTTAATATTATATATATAATAACAAATGTCGCTTAGTTACTAAACTCGATACCACCTACAGACGTTTTTTTTTTCGCCTTGTTGACGACTAAGGTCATTAGAGCCGGGATGGAACTGGGGACAAGGAACGGGAAGTAATTCAGCCATGGCCTTTTTGAAGGAAGCATCCCGACATTCACCTGGAGTGATTTCGGGAAACCATGGAAAACCCAAATCTGGATGCCCGGACGGGGATTCGAACCGGCGCCCTGCCGAATGCGAGGCCAGAACGTTAACCGCTCACACACCACGCTCGGTCTCCTACTTACAATTTAATGTTAGAATTGCCATTTGCAGGAGCTGAGCTTGAACCTTCCTCTCTGGCTACTACTTAGAATCGCATTCGTCCGTTGTTTTAACGCTTAACCTATTCAGTTTGTTTTGTTACTAACGACCATTGGTGTTTACATATGCACCTTTCATTGCAGGGGAAAATGAGAATCCAGCATAGCAGTTTACAGTTTTCTAAGTTGATACCTGCATTACCAGAGAAGCAAACTATCTTGTTATTGAACTCGGATTGCTTTGGAGGCTTGTGTCAGCACGTGAGCCGTGAAGCATTCCGTTGCGCCGTGTTTTGCCGTTGGCTGCGGTGTTTGTTTTGTATCCCGTCTCTCTCCCGAGGGACCCGGGCTGTCTCCTGTTTTTTGAGGGTGCGCGGCACGTGGCCCTCCACCTAATGAGTCCCTCGGGAGCATGACGCCAGGTGTGTCGGCGGGCGCCAGACTCCCCGTAACACATTGTCCCGTGGAGTGCTTCACAGTCGCCAACTACGACGATCTTCTCAACAAGAGACTCACTTCCTCATACTCTAAATGGCCGACCATGTTATTTTCTTCACAGGGCATATAAAAACCTTTAATATCTCCACCAGGAAGTTCGTGCGTAAATTTCCGGGATATATACCACAAATAGCCAGGTTAAATTAAATTATATTAACTTCCAACGGAGCGCGCACACACATCCATCTTTCCCCTTTCCTGCACCCACCTTCATTTGCCCTCTGCAAATTTTAACTTTAAATTCATTCATTGTTTTTGGCTAATTATTCATCATTTCTCTTGGTAACTTATTCCAATCCCTAACACCCTTACCTAAAAAAGAGAATCTTCCTACACCCTTGTGCCTGAAATCGAGTGCCTGCTTGTGGTCATGGTCATCTTTTCTTTTCCATGCATTACTTTTAATTCTTACACCAATATCTTTCCATGCCACATCACCAACATATGCCTCGTACACTCCCAGCACTCTCTTCATCTGCCTCCAGTCCTCCAATGACTTCCATTCCAACTCCCTGATCACATCAGTTACTGACTGAATCCTGGGATTTTTTTTCCAGAAACTAATCTAGCTGCTCTTCTTTGCACACCCTCCAACTCCTGTATTTGATACTGAAAATGTAGGCCCCGTAAAACACTACCATATTCAATCAATGATCTGACGAATGTTTTGTAATCCAATTCTTTAACGTTTCAATCTGACTTCAATGTCAAGGAAAAATAGCGACAAAGCTGGAACACTAAGATATTCAAGATCCTACAACCTGACTTCCGTCGCTTCCATGTGAAGAGAGGCCAGTGGGTTAAACTAAACCACTTAAGAACAAGCAACGCCATGATCTATTAAGTGGGGACTTCAGGATTCTCCTGACTGTGACTGCGGAGCTCCTTCCCAGAGTGTGGAGCATATCATCAAGGAATGCCCTCCAAGGAAGTACGATAGGTAGTCCCAAGATGTTATTAACTCTGCATCTTCCTCCTTAAACCTGCTGTGACAACTGGACAATACTACTGGAGAATGCTACCAACGTTCTCGTCCTTACTTGTATTGTATATGTTTGTGTGTTTTCCTTTAGATGCTCCGATATATTAGATTTAGGTGTTTAAACTCTCACGTAGTTTATGAAATAGTTGCTATTGTATTTATGGTACTTTATCTACATTATTATTTGCGGGTAAGCCCATAAGGATTAGACAAAGTGCACAGAAGCTTTCCTTTCTGTCTGTAGTTCCTTCATACGCTTGCTGTGGGCTTCTTTTCTCTCATCTGACCATGTTGTTCCAGGTCTTTTCTTTAGTCTTTCCTCCAGGTCAACTTGCCACTTGTGAATTTTGGATCTAAATGTCTCTGTTTTCGACGTCTTTTGGAGCGATTCCTGATAATTTGATGTCTTTCTCGATTTCACTATCCACTTTTTGATCTTATACTGCTTTACTTCGGTTTTCGTCAAATTCAACTATTTGTATTGTGAGTCTGTAAGGTTTCATTATTTTGATGTGTCCATAAAATTTTAGTCTGCGTTTTATAATGTCACATTGTATGTCTGTATTGTAGTGGGTGCCTTAGTGGGCAAACTACGTTACAATTATATTTCATACCTTTATGATTAATAATATGGGATTTTTAATTTTAATTTTTATGAAGGAGTGAAAATTTATTAATTTTGCAAGAATCTCGACGTTAGTTGGAATTTAGGAAAAATTGTCACAATATGACATTTATTTTCTTATCACTGGCGATTACAAGTCTAAGCGAATTTACCGTTAACATTAACACAAATTGGCAAAATCATAAAAGCAACGCTCAGAGGCACAATTAGCCGTCATGAGCAAGCAAACAATTGTATATTTTTTAAATATATCTCGGAATCAAAATGCAAGAAATAATGACAATTGGAAACAATGAAAAATATAAGTTATGACGACCTCAGACAAAGGTATCATAATACTGTGACTTTACAGTTAAAAAGAATCATGGGCGCCACGAATGAACAATATATCATTCGAAAATAACTAGTTCTGACAAATTATGCCGCTAGCTCAGGGGTTTTTTACAATTACAAAGTGAGAACATGGATCTATCCTCTCAAAGTCGTTTAAGGGTTCTGTTTCACGGAATGCACAATCAGATGGTTTGGTCGTAATAAGTTACCATTGTACTTCTGCGTCTGATGTCTGCGGTGATTGGAGCGGACCCACGGTATGTGAGACTATCTCACATGTCGGCTACAGGCATCTCTGGTCTGAAAATGCGCGTCATCGCATTACTGGCGGTGTCGCCGTGATAAGCCTGCTCCAGCAAGGCAAGCTGGCAGCCAGAAATCGTACAACGGCAGTTGGCGAGAGAAGCCAACTTTCCAAGTCAACCTCAGACTAGACTCGCATAGCATGGACTCGAAGATCGAATTGCCGCTCGTCGCTCTTCTCTCTCGCGAGGAAACTTCTCGCTCCGCCCCTTGTAGTCTCGAAGCTCACATATAACAGAAATTCCCAGGATTTTAGTTATACGCTCATTTGAATTGGATCTTCAGGTCGGCACCTAATGTCACGTGACATCCCCGACATGTGATTTGCCCAGCGTATCTAACAGAGGTCAGACATATTCGGCTGCGTTCGGGGATGACTCTTGTGTTCGGGCGGCAGGCATTTCCCGCCCAGTGAGTGACCTTGTTGACCGCCCATCCCCAGGGAGCAGAGTGTGTGGTCCGGCAAACCCCAAATCCGCGACTTCTTGTCGCCATGGTTCGGGAAGACCACGATTAGCTTCAAGCCTACATAGCTCAATAATTCTTTAATATTCGCTTTTCCAAGATACACTGTATGTTCACCATTTCATTATAGTCCTCACTTGGAATCTTGCGTACTTTATAAAATTACAACAAAAATCTATGTAGGTGGTCGCCCAAGATTTATGTAAATTACTCTAACATTATGACATATATAATAAAAATGCACCTTGTAACGTGGCGACAGTGCGTCATGTTACAGTATATTGTAAAATTTCCTGATTATTTTTGAGTCTGTATGGTCACCTGTGAGTTTTGGGCCCAAAATTTTCCTTATAGCTTTGCGTTGTTTTTTTTTTCTCAGTGTTTTCTATGTATATTTTCCTGTTCGAAAAGAGTATTTCAGTTCCATAGAGACATTCTGGTTTAATAAAGGTGTTATAATGTCTCAGTATTGTGTGTTTGGAGATGCTTTTTTGTTGTTGTAGATGTTTTGCTTTAAGCGATTAGCTGTTTCTTTCTTTTGGCATCTGATTTCATTGGATTTTGTTTCAATTCCATTCTCTTGGATTGTTTTCCTAGGTACTTGAAGTATGGTACTCGTTTGGTTTTTTTTGCAGATTATTAATTTAGTTTTCTCAAATAAAACCTGTAGACAACATTTTTCCGCTGTTTCCTTTAAGAGTTCGATTGGTATTTGAGCTATTGCTATGTCACGTTTTAAGATCGTTAGATTTTCTACAAATGCTAGGCGATCTGTCTTTAATTTCCTTCTGTATAATGTGATACGTTGGTTAATTTTAAGGATTGATTTTTGATTCCATCATTACTTACGCGTATTACTTATTCCTGTTTTAATAGTGATGGGTTCTGATATTTCCACCAAGAATTTAATTTTGCACTTTGTATCTGCGAGTGTTTGTTTTTATTATTAAGACAAGAGTTTTGGAGTCTATGCCTTGTTCTTTCAATATTTGGAAGATGACTCACGATCAGTTGAGTCATTTTTTAAAAAAATCGATAAATGTGCAGTATAGACAGTTGCTACAAATTTTGTAATGTTTGAGAATAATCTTTAGGTTGAGGATTTGTTCTGCTTTATATTGTCTGATCTTTGGTTCAAGTTGTTGTTAAGTCCTATGAGGGGACACTGGGGAAAAACATTTTGTATAGCACTGACGGCAATGAGATACCCTTGTAGTTATTAACACTTCCTCTGTCTCTTTTTCTGTTGTGAATGGTGGATTAACGCATTTTTTTCAATATTACCGGAATTTGTTCTGTCTTGGGATTAGTTTGGTTTTGAGTTATTATTATTATTATTACAACTTCGTCTTTAAAGTAAAAAAGAATTAGCAGCCCATTATAGTGTCGAAATGTTGGGTCAAAATGTAAATGGGTAAAATTAAAATTAAAATAAAGAAAAATTGGAATAGAAGATGAAAAGTTTTATTAGTGTCATCAGTTTATACTATAGTGCCCGTGGTAATGATATATATATTCCGATGTACAATATAACAAGTGTCCTTTCGGCATCACACAGTACTGCGGTTCGGCTGTTAGTAATGAAGGGTCGCGCTGCCCACGCCATCCAGTCTAAACTGTTTGACATCCGATAGTGTCGAATGTCTAGTTGAGTGCTTGCACATCTGTGAAACAACTCCCTCAGATGTCCCGACAGGAAGACTCGTATTAACTCAACTGGACCTCTCAGGTGACCGCGTCTAATGTTGCTATCAGCGTAACACTTCCCATATTGCGTTTCACGTCGCAACACACGTGGTCGGGATTGGAGATACGCTGACTTCGCCGAATGACACACAAGCGGCGAATATTGCTTTTGAATCATTGGTAACCTTCTGGCCTGGCAATAGGTAGGAATGTGAGTTTAATCCCTGTCCAGATATTTAGTTTTATGTTTCCCACACTTTCAAAAATCACTCCAGCCGAATTGCCAAATTCCTTCCCGTTTCTTGTCCCAAATTCTCTCCCACCTCTAAAACGTTGACAAAGCAAAAAAAAAAAAAAAAAAAAAAAATGTTATGGCTTTTCAAATATCATGTTTTTCTCGGGATTATAAAAACTATGTCTTGATAATGGTAACGCATAACATGTAAAACTGCGTACATTCGTATGAGGCGCCGATTAGCTCTTCAAATATTTTTTTTTTTACTTGTGGCTTTACGCCCCGTCGACGTCAAGGTCATTAGAGGCGGGATGGGAGTGGGTACAAGGAACGGGAAGTAATTCGGCCATTGCCTTTTGAAGGAAGCATCCTGGCACTGACCTGAAGTTATTTGCAGAAACCTTGGAAAACCTAAATGTGGATGTCCGGACGGAGAATTGAACCGGCGGCCGTGGGGCGAAATCTCAAAAAGCTGGCCAAAAGTCAAAAAATAAAGTTTTTATTAGGGAATTTTAAGTATACAGCTGGGTAGACTGACTCCCAAACTGTCTAACTTCATGGTTAGAATAGGTCCGAGGCTTGACGCAGATGCTGTGTACATCATTTGAAAGGTGACCGTTGAGCGAGCAACTATTGCGAGATAAAAAGGAAGTAAATCAACCGTTACTTTGAACTGGTGTAAAAGTTTTCAGTTTTGAGCAATATTCATCATTCAAAATGGACAGAGATCGTGATGGTGAGTACAATGTTTACATGTATTACAAATACATAAAAAACATTTTAAAGTTATTAATTTAATAAATAATTTTTAAACAAATTTGAACACTTAATTTGTATTTTTCTTTTTCAAAAATGAAAACAACTATAAGTTCCACAGAGTCCCACAACGAACCTTATTTTAACTTCATTCTCTACTATTTATCTATTGAAATCTCAAAAAAAATTCTGCTATTAACTGCTATTCCACAATTCGTGCAGCTTAATTTATCTGCAGTTTACCGGTATTTGTTTTTGGTCTTTTTCAATTTCATGTGCAAATTGTAAGTTATTGTCATAGCTATTACTAATATTTAAAGTATAATCAATTTTGTTTTTTAGTATTATTATAAAACTATCATCTAAATATCTGAAATAACACATCATTTCAAAATCTAGCAGTTTAAAACATTATTCTTCAAAATCTTGCATAACTAAGTCCACTAGAGTTGGATACACCTTTAGGTGTGCGAAATTTTTGGTTATAACTTAGTCTGTTATTGGCGAAATTAACTTAATTAATACGATATACTGAAGAATACCAGACGAAATTAACTTCCTCTTTTAAATAGATTTTATGGGATATTAAAGGCTTAATACAAGTTATATTTTATTGCTCCAGAATCTGCTGGTCCAACCAACGAGAGCGACGATAAAGTTGGCTTCATACGAAAGGAAATTGGAATGTATAGTACACCACATTTTTATCCACAAAAATTTATAATTCAAACATTTTTCAATTTTTGAAACCTATTTAAATTCTAACCCTTTTTATTTTAAACTGCCATATTGAATCCGCCATTTGTTCTTTTTTTCATTGTTAACATTGGAATCGATATCAGCGAGTTTATTAAACCCTGTATACAAATTTGTATGACAATTGAAACATTTTTAATTTTGAATCCGCCATATTGGATCCTCTTTTTTTTTTTTTTTTTTTTTTTCTTTGCAATTTTGACATTGGAATCGTAATCAGCGTGCTCAAAACAGATTTTGTACAAAGTTTCATTAAACTTGGATAACGTTTTCATATTTTGACCAGTTTTTTGAGATTTCGCCCCACTGTGGCGGCGTCCTCGCGCATGCGAGGCCAGAATGCTAAGCGCTCGCCCACCACGCTCGGTTTCATTTTATTTTATCGAAGGAACAATTAAGAAACTGTCCTTAATTTAATAATCACAAGATTTCCTCCACAATGGAGCCATCACATTCTCAGGTTTGATGCCATCTGTTCTTATTCTCTTCGAGCTTGGTGGTTGAGCGAGCGTAGCATTTAGGGTGACGTGGGTTCGAATACCGGTTTTCCATGGCTTCCCAAAATCACTCCAGATTAAATAGATGGGTGGTCACTTCAAAAGGCCATTAGATAATTTATTTCCATTCTGTGTCTCCCATCATCTCCCGCTTCAATGACCGCCGACGAAGAGTCTTAAACACGAAATTCGTTAGTGGAGCGAATATTCGAAGGAAAAAATTGTAGACGAACACTGAAATTGAGTACTTGAAGCAAATAACTCAGACGAAATGTTCTGAATGTTGAAGAGAAGATGTTAGCTGGAGAGAGGGAAGATGGGGAATCGCACCAAATCAGGATACAGACTGATAAGAGACGAAGACTTTACTTCGTAACGGATCTAATTCTCTTTTAACAAGAGAGGTTAACAACAGAGCAACCTAAACGCATAAAGTACTCCAAAAGACAGTTTGCTTGTGGTCATTAAAAGTGTGCTTACACTTTAAGAAAATCCATGTGAACATAGATACAGCATGCATTGTTCAAAAAATGTGATACGACTGTTTCGCCTCTAGAAAAAAACGAATGTCTAGGCAAATTCTCAACGTGAAGAATGTGTTTTAAAGTAAATTCACAGACTTTTTTAGAATTAAAACTTTTTAAAAAATTCAGTAACAACCGTTTTTGACATGGAATTCATGCGTTTTGTGAAATTGTATTTCATATAGTATATTTAATTCAGACAAAAACTTAGCTAGAAAAAATTAGAGATGGGTAGGTCCGGATGGATGCAGTTCCGCGGACCCGTATCACTTGCGCTAGGGATGGATGTACATCCGAGCGCTTGTCGGATCTGATTCCAGCCGGACCTGTAACAGCGCCACAGTTCTCGCGTGGCCGAAGGTTGAACCACGGCCGGACCTGCAACGCGGAGATGGAACGCAATTTTTCATTACAGTTCCGATTTGAAATCTATGTTCTGAAGAGTTTAATGTCATTTACTGTACGATTCGATTACAGTTCTGTTTAAAGATAAGATTATAAATGAAAAACTATTTCTTAATGGCTGACTACTAGTAGACAATTACAATAACTATTAAATGTCAATGGGTAGCTAAAACCCGGTAGTATTTTCTTATTGCTCAGGTTCATGCTTGTAAGGTGAGGAGTGTTTTACATGCTAAATAAGAATGGACTTATAATTTAACTTGTGATTTTAATGCGTTGCAGTCTTATTAAACTTTTAACGTTCAGTTTGATTAATCACAAAGTCTCTAGAATTTTTAACTTTCTCAAATCTGATGGCTTAAGGAAAAATTAGATAATACATTTAACATCTCTTTATTGCAGAAACACGATTCGTAGGGTTTCCAAGGAACATTATACATATCTATACTAATATTATAAATGCGAAATTAACTCTGTCTGTCTTTATGTCTGTTTGTTACATTTCTTGTGCTAAACGGATATTCCGATCATGATGAAATTTGACATGGAGATGCTGTTTGACATTAGGATCGAGATGGGATACTATATTATGTATAGATAAGAACATATTGTCATTAAATTATGAAGACTATCTAACTGTGAAAGATTAATGCATAATATCTAAGTGTATTTGTAATGCGCAACTCTGTGCAGATTTGACAGGATAGCGTAGTGGTAACGCGCTTGCTTTTTAAAGAAAACTTCAGCGTGGCTTTGGGTTCAAATCCCACTGGCTGCATATATTTTTATGAATTGTTTTTCATAGTTTGAGCCAAGCCTAGGATTTTATAGTAAGGATACCATGTTCTGGCAAGCCTTTGGCGGTAGAATAGTGCCCTAAGCGTTTACTTTATTAACGGTATACTGGTTCCACAGTTAGTTTTTGCGTGATCTAAACTAATAATATCGTATATGCGAAAGTGAGTTTCCATATTTTTTTGCGTTTTGACGACTATATGTGTATACCGGTGACAAGGAAATACTTTGTATATTTACGAACGAAATAGGATACTTTTTTTCCGATATGAATAAGTTTTAGTCATGAGGCAGGTTCGAAGGTAGAATGGTATATCGATGGTGTTCCCGTTATATTATGCCGACTCAGTGTTGTTTGGGACATCGTAGATAATTTTCAGCTTTATATATCCAATTCTAGCAATCAAATCCTAAATCCACGCGTACAATGTCGCGGGTAACAGCTAGTAATGTATATATAAATATGATTATGTGGCATTATTGCGAGCGACTCTGCTGACCGCTTTTACAGCAATATTTTATAATCCAACATTGAAAAAAAAAAAAAAACCTTCACATCCAGCCGTTTCTAGAACGTCTAACAATGGCTCAAACAATTGGTTATTATTACTAAGAATTAAATCTTGCTTAAAAATACTTTAAACCAAATTGGAAATAAAATTGCTAAGAAATTAAAAGTTTTTGAAATTGCACAAAATAGAATAAAGATTTTGAAAGCACCAAAAACACGTTACGGTAGCTGGCAAAACTTAAATATTACTGATTAATTAAAATGCATTGTATCGCACTCGATTTAGCACTCACGACAATGTTTTATTCATTCAATCAAAACAGTTTCAGAAAGTATACAGAGGAAAACACTATACATAATATAAGAACAAATCTCACGTAATTTCTCGCTCACAATTTAAAATAAGTTATACTTGCAATTTTGTTTTTTGTTCATTTATAATACACTGTTTCTTAAGCTGGTATATTGTGGAAAGGCAATAATTATCTCAAAATGTTGAGTCTTGAATAATTTCATTTTTAGTAAAAAAAAATTAACAAAGAATTTCGATTTTTTAAAAAAAATTTTTAGTAGTATTTAAACATTATTAAGAAATTCATTTTATTCTTATAGAAGACCACAGAAATTTTAGATGAACATGATATAACTCATACTGCAGTTCTCCTTGGTCGGAGTTGTATCCACCATACGCTCGATTGTAGGTTCGGACCCATGCAGCTCCGCCGGACACGTAATTGATGTAGGTCCGTACACATCCAGTTCCACCATACACTCCGCCCGCCCGATTGTAGATCCGGACCCATGCAGTTCCGCCGGACACGTAATGGATGTAGGTCCGTACACATCCAGTTCCGCCGTACACATCCAGTTCCGCCGAACACTCCGCCCGCCCGATTGCAGAGCCGGACCCATACAGGTCCGCCGGACACGGAACCTGGATGCAAATCCGCAGCGCTGGATGTACATCCGGACCCGAATCCTTTAAAATCTCGGACCTGCCCATCTCTAGAAAAAAGTATAGTTTCTATTAAAATGATTTTGAAAATTTTCAAAAAAAGAAAATTGTTTCAGAAGAATAGGCCAAAATGGACTGGGATCTGGTTTCTTCCTCTCCTTCCTTCTTGTTTCATTCATTGTCAACACAAACAGCACATGGAACTGATTATACATATATCGCTGTCTTCCACACAAAAACAGAAACACTTACAAACACTTCCCTCACTGTCGAAGCCAAGGGTTACAGAGAGAGTCACCCCCAGAAGACTGATTGCTAAGAAGCTGTGTTACACTCTCTGACCCCTACACAATGTGTCCCATTAACCTAATTGCGTTGCCAGCATAGTATAATCTGGCTTAATGTGAAACGCAAATGGATACATGAATGGCGTACATTTGTGTTTAGAGAAGAGCCTCGATTCTGTCTGTGCTTAGGCGTAGTGGAGATACGGCCTACCCTGCTGTGATTTCAGAAGTCACACTGGTCCAGCCACTGGTGTCATGGTTTAGGGGTAATCAGTATCGACAGCAGGACTGAGTTGGTTGTTGTCGAAGGCGCAATGACAGACCACCACTATAAGAGCAGGGTGCTGCACCCTATTGTGATACCCTTCATGTCCACCATCCAAATCGCATCTTCCAACAGGACAATGCCCGTCCTCATACCGTGGCCATCACCACACAAGCCTTGCGAGGGGTTACGATCACAATTTGGACCGCATGGTAACCGGATTTGTCCCCAATAGAGCGTTTCTGGCCTGGCCTGAGTAGACACATTAGTGCACATGGTCACTCAGCACACCATAAACTGTGTAACAACTGACTGCACAAGACATGCAGGCGTAGAGACACCACAAGAAGACATCCCAACACTTGTCGATACAATGCTGGCAAGGAATGTATAGGTGTCTTACTGACAACTGCATCTAAAGCTAATAAACTTAAACTGATCCATTTCAATTTGCTATCATTTCTTCTCTGACCCTGCATATATCTACGAAGTTTCCTAAAACTCCACCATTCATATCTTCGTGTATCACTTTCAATTTCCGCCAGTGTAGTTTCTTAATGATAACTAACCGCCCAGTTGCGAGTAACTGGTGTTATTATTGGTTCTAAGAATTTGACGCACCACACCGTTCTCGCAAGGGATTCAAGCAAGACATATCTACTGCTGAAACTAACTTGCGGTGATTGAAGTCAATATGTAATCTATTCAGAAGACTTTGATAAACTCATTTCTAAATTTGGAACGCACTATTCAATATAGGCCCTACCTCTCAATATTCGCATAAATATGAACCAGACTCCAAGTTATTATTGTTAATTTAATTGAAATGAAGCTAGTTCCCCTAGTAACCTAATTACCTCTTTTTACTTTATGTTTCAAAATTTTATTTTATAACTGGAATGTTAATTTCCTCTCCCATTTACTTTTCCGATTAACAAATTTTAATTTTAAACTCCTAAAGAGTTTTTGGTAAATTATTCATCACTTCACTTTGTAAAGTGTTCCAATCCCTGATACTGAGCGTGGTGGGTGAGTGGTTAACGCTCTGGCCTCGCATTCGGGAGGAAATCTGTTCGAATCCCCGTCCGGGCATCCAGATTTGGATTTTCCATATATTCCACAAATCACTAGAGGTGAATGTCGGGATGCTTCCTTCAAAAAGGCCATGGCCGAATTCCTTCCAGTCCCATGTCCCCATTCCCATCCTTCCTCTAATGACCTCGGCGTCGACGAGGCGTAAAGCCATAAGTAAAAAAAAAAGCCCTATCCCTGACACCCTTACCAACAAAAGAAAATTTTCCCTTATGCATGAATGAGAGTGCCAGCTTGTGATCATGGTCGCCTTTCCCCTTTAATGCACTATTCCTAATTCTTCGACCAATATCCCCCCAAGCTCCTTCACCAACATATGCCCTGTACATTCCCAGCACTCTCTTCACCCTCCTCATTTCCTCTAATTACTACCAATCCATATCCTTTATCATATCTGTTACTGACTGGGTCCTGAGTTAATTTCCAAAAACAAATCTAGCTGTACTTCTTTGCACCCTCTCCAACTCCTGTATTTGATAGCCAAAATGTGGGTCCCAAACTGCACCTTCATATTCAAGCAATGGTCTGGCCAATGTTTTTTAACCCAGTTCCTTAACTTCTCTCGTACATCCTCTCATCACCCTCTCCAGTAAATGAATGATTCTGTAACCTTTTCCTACCACCTGCCCGATGTGCTCTGCCCAGTTGCTTCGTAATCAGGGAAGTGATGAATAATTTACTAAAATCGCTGAAACAATTTAGAATCAAAATTCGCAAATGGTAAAAGTAAATGGGTTGATAAGATAATAATATTAAATTAATAAATAAAAATTAAGGGGTATTAGATGGCTTGGGAAATTGCCTCCGGAGCGTGGGTTTTGTGAAGATTCAGTTCAATTCAAATATCGTACTGTTCTCACGATGCTAGTCAAATCGAGATGCTTGCACTTGGAGTTATTTGCGTCGCTCGCGGAATTCTACAAAAAAGTGCGGAATGAGTTGGTCGGTCGACAGATGCAGAGGAGGGTGGCGTGAACCCGGGGAGACGTCACCGGAAAAAATAGACGAAGGATGGAGGCGAGGCACGGTTCACCTCACCAATCTCCGGCGACAGGAGCAGAAAAGAGGGGGAACAGCCAGGACTCATTACTGGAGTCAGCGGCAGCGGTCGCCAGTCGGGCGACTCCCAAAAAACTCGCAGGAAACAAGCGAGGAAGGAAGCGCGCGTATTGGGGAAGGCGGTAACTCGATCCACATGTGGCGACTGTGAGAAAACGGCGAAAACCAGATGGCAGGATGCGGCGATTCGGCGCGGCTAGACAAGGTCCACCTGTGGCGTCAGCAACGGGTTCAACTGGAGAACCAGGAGCCAACATCCGCCAACGGCTCAGCTCTTAAGTTACAGGTTACAGATACTATAACGTAAAGGTTGATTATGATAAGCAATAAAAAGACCCCGTTTTCTCACGAGTACAAAGTTAACAATTCAGTTGTTGACACGTAAATTTCCTGAAGTATCTAGGCGTAACAGTACAAAGCAACATAAAATGGGACTTGCACATAACTTACGTCGTAGGCAAAGCTAAATCTAAACTACGTTTTATAGGTCGTATTTTGAGAAGTTGTAATGCTCATTCAAATGAAATAGCGTACAAAACACTAGTGCATCCGCATTTGGAATACTTTTGCGGGATCCGTATCGCAAGGGATTGATTGACACATTAGAGAAAGTACAGAGGAGAGCCGCTCGATTCGTGACCGCTAGTTACAGTCCTTACGTGTCACAGAGCTGATACGTGGGTTGGGCTGGGATTGTTTGGCGGATAGACGACGTCGTTTTCGTTTGAATTTGTTGGAGAATATGCGAAAATCTTTAATTTACGATTGCAACGAAATACTTCTTCCGCCAACCTATTTAGGTCGCATTGACATGAGGGATAAGATTCGAGAAATAAGATGCCGCACTGATACATTTATGTATTCTTTCTTTCCTCTTTCTGTTCGGGATTGGATTGCACTGAATTAGGATTGGTGCTTAGCACCCTCTGCCACCCACAGTATTTGTGATTTGCAGAGTATAGATGTAGATGTAGAGTCTAAGGTGGAGAAAGAATTGCTTGTTGAAGACTTGAAATGTAAATATCTTGTCATTACAGTTGATAACAAGCTGAACTCGACAGGTAATAGGAAAAAGTTTCAAAATTCTGCACTTGATGGGGAAAGTGATGAGGGCATGTATGAGAGAAGTAAGGGAATTGGGTTACGAAAATTTGGTCAGACCATTGCTCGAATATGGTGGTGTAGTATGGGACCCATATTTTGAGTATCAAACTCAGCAGTTGGAGAAGGTGCAAAGAAGGGCTGATAGATATGTTTCTGAAAATTACCGTAGAACGCAATCAGTAACAGGCATGATAAAAAAAACTGGAATGGGATTCATTGGAAGACAGGAAGGTAGTGAAGAGGATCAGGCAGTGGACAAGGCGTATATTGGTGACGAGGCATGGAAAGATATTGCTGTAAGAATTAAAAATAATGCAAGAAAGGGAAAAGATGTCATAATCACAAGGTGGCACTCGATTTTAGGCACAAGGGTCTAGGAAGCATCTTATTTCTCTAATCTTATCCCTCCGGTCATTGCGACCTAAATAGGTTCGCGGAAGAAGTATTTCATTGCACTCGAAATTTAAATTTTTTCGCATATTCTCCAATAAATTCGAACGCAAGCTACGTCGTCTGTCTTCCAAACTATCCCATCCCAATCTATGTATCAATTCTGTGACGCTTTCATAAGGGCTGTAACAACAAGTCACGAATCTAGCGGCTCTCCTCTGCACCCTCTCAACTGAGTCAATCAGAACCTTGCGATACGGATCCCAAACCCCACAACAGTAATCCAGATGCGGACGCACTAGTGTTTTGTACGCTATCTCCTTTGTTTGAGCATTACAATTCCTCAAAATACGACCTATGAATCGTAATTTAGAATTTGCCTTGCCTACGACGGAAGTTATGTGCATGTCCCATTTCATGTTGCTTTGTACTATCACCCCCAGATACTTCACGGAATCAACCGTGTCAACAGGTGAATTGTTTATTTCGTACTCGTGAACAACCTGATTCTTCTTGTTCTCTGTTTGCGCTGCCTCACAACTCGCCAAAACTTATATGTTTGTTTTTTATTTGATATCACTCTTTCGTTTAATACGAAGAGGCGACTGTTAACTGAAAAAGTAGACAAAGTGCTCACGAGAAGACTTGGCAGATGTTTTGTACGGAGTGTGGTTCTTTATGGGGCAGAGAAACGATTAGAAGCGTTTGATATGTGGATGTGGAAGAGAATGGATAAAATAATTAATGTTTAAGTGCTGGATGTGGTTGGTAAAGGACAAAACTACTCCAAGTAATAAAAGAGGGAAAGAAGAACTGGATGGGGTACTTGCTGAGAGGGGAGTGATTGCTGAAAGACACCTTGGACTACAAAAGTGAGAGGAAGAAGGGGGTGCAAAATTGAAGATAACATCAGAGAAAATGGCAACTGCATGGACATGAAGAGAACGACAGAAGACAAAAGAACATGGAGAGCTGCCAAGTGAAAACCTGCCTCAGGAAACATCACTTTTTTTTTTAAAATCAAGTTATTTATTGTATTTTTTTCGTTTTTTACACACATCAGATTTATCAAAACATCACACAGACGTTTGAGGAGTGCAGAGACAAAATTAAACACACTAGTGACTAGGTGGTGTCTTTTCTTGTTTCCGGGAAGCGTCCCTTCGCATCCGATGCAGAGGAGCCAGCATCAGATGCATCGTCTAGATGTCGCCGTCTTCCTTCGCTGAGGTTTCAACTAATTTTTTTTTTTTTTTCACTTTGGATATACCAAGAAATAAATTTTACTTTATTTTCTTCTTAGTGTTCTCTGAATTTAAATTAAAATGTTATTCTTATATTTCGTGACGGAATTGTTACATTTATTTCAATATTGAATGATGATGATGATGGTCAATCTTTCGACTGGTTTGATGAAGTCTTTCACCCCTTCCTATCCTGTGCTAACCTCTTCATCTCATCATACGTCTTATAACCTACGTCCTCAATTATCTGCTTCATATATTCTAATCTCTGTCTTCCTCTATAGTTCTTATATTCGACTGTTCCTTCCACTAACAAATTAACCAATCCCTAATAAAATGCTCATGAAACATGAAATAGTAGTTTTTAGTTTCCCGAAAAGTTGTTTTCAAGGAAACTTATCCTTTTCCTCTCACCAGTTCAATTTTAGAATCGCAAAATGTTTAACTGTAATGATACACTTCACGACGAACACACGAAACCTACCTCTGTGCATGTGTTTCATAAATCTCGTAAGAGCCTATTATGCTGTTAATAGAGAAGATCTCTGGAGTATCTTAGCCTTGAGTTTGGTGCCCTGCCAAATATATGCGACTAAATGCCACAAGTGTTACCAGGAATGGACAAGGATAACCCTTCCAGACCGATGCAGGTGTTATACACAGGTATGGCTTGGTCCGTGTCCTGTTGGTACATTTCAAGTGGATTGTAAGGTAGTGACGAGAGTCTTGTTTGCGTCCCGGGCCACCCAGCGTGTGGGCACGCGTCCTGAAGGAGGCCTCCCACACAGACACAGTGGTTAGGACCCACGCGCTTCCTGATTCAGTCCTCCCGCAACCTGACCCCGCAGGATCCTACGGACACAATTTCCAAAGATCACCCTACCCGCCTCGTCGGACAAAGTAACTTAAAGGGAACCGGGTATTGTGGACAAGCCAGCAATGCAACATTTTAGTTAAAGCTTCACTATCAGATAACCAAGACAACTAGAAAGTTCAAGTTATTAGTAACATCTTTCGCAGTGTATCTGTATAATACCATTGCAATATGTAGTATATTTTTTTAATAATATGCACATTTGAACAAGCAGAATTTTTTTTGAAAAATCTAAAAGACATATAGTTATAAGGGAAAATCTGGCAGTCCCAGACGGTGGGTAGCCCAGGACATTTAAAGTTCTAACAAACCAACCACGCTGCGTCGGTAAAACTTTATTGTAAATACGCGCCCTGTAGTGTAAAAGCAAATGCAACTGAGCTGCGGCCTTGGCGGCCACTGAGTTCCACACTAGTGTGTGTTTCGCATCTGGAAAGAGTTTCTCGTCGCTTCTTTCAAAACTCCTTGGAGATTATTCAGTATGAGGCATCAAATAAACGCATAGCACGAAAAATACAAAAGGGCGAGATCTTCACCGTATAAAAAAATGTGGAGAGAATGGGTAAAAAAGTAAATGTGGTAAAAAATGGCAAAGAGAAAAAATAAAAGAGCAGAGACGAAATTAAACACACTACTGTATGAAATCGTGACTACAGTGCTATGAAACAAAGACGGGGCCCATGAAGATTCTGTTTATGCAGATTCTTTGATAGTCATTATTGTGATTTTTGCAAGGCCAAAAAACGAGTAGACTACCATTTATTACTGCGTCCGGGGCTACCCGACAACTTTTGTGTTGCCAAAAAATTAAGTGTTTTCAATTTATTTCCATGAAAAAATGATATTATTATTAAGTTCTAATTATTATGACTGCAGAAGTTCCCAGCTTAATTTTCAGACAGAAAATGTGTTTGTTTTATATTTATTTGCAATTAATTTTAAGTGTACAGGGATACCCGAACTTTGCTTTTACCATTTTTTCTGATGTTACTGTAGCTAATTTAATAATTAATCTAATGTTAATGATATAACTTGCCAAGCAAACTTATTGTTGATGAGAAACTAGTTTAGATTTTATAAATTTGAGACTAAGTAACTATTTCTTAGCAAATATTTCAGATACTTATTATATTACAGCTCACTAGCTATTGCTTCGATTACTTCAATTTTCATATCGTGATTCATAAGCTCTCTTTTTTAGGTAAGGGTGTCAGGGATTGGAATGAGTTACCAAGAGAAATGATGAATAATTTACCGAAAACGTTTAAAGAATTTAAAGATAAAATTTGTAGAGGGCAAATGTAGGTACGTGCAGGATAGGGGGAAGATGGGTGTGTAGGGAAATTGCCACCGGAGCCTGTGCTCCATTGCAATTAAATTAAATTAAATTAAAATGTAACTGTGCAATATTTCAAGCTGATCAAACATTCCGTTCATGAGAAAAATTTACATAACATAGAAATTTTCGAGTTTTGAGAAAAATGAAGTTAAAGTTTCAGTTAATATTTGTTAATTAAATCCATCAATAACACCCAGAAAAAATGTTTTATACACAATAAATTATTGCAATATGGAAAGTTTATACCGGTAGATTATTTTGATATTTTATACTATCCTACTCCCTTAAGCACTACGGCAGTATGAGAATTACGAGTCTGCGTGGTAATAAGGAAACACATTGAAATTTAAATTGAATGTGAATAATTCTTGTGTCACAGAGATCATTGTGAGTAGAAGTCATATCTTTGAATCCAGAGACTAATGTTGACAGCGCCGACTCAGGAAAGCAGACTCTCTGAATTTCAGTTACAGAGAAGATATCGCAGAGTATGGAAATATGAATCGGACAGAGGTATATTTAAACCCTGAGAAACAAGAAGAAATGTTAATCTGAATGTACAAAAAGGAATCACATGATCGTTAATTATACTATTTAAATGTTAGAACAACCATGGAGGTAGGAATAGAGGGGAGACCAGGTGTCGCTTAAATTGTGAAGCAGCCTGTCTCCGGAGCCGCCATCTTCGTGAGTTCAAAACATTGGTGTGTTTTTTCTTAAATTCTAATGTTTGTAGATTATATCAATTAGGGTATTTATAAATGTGACTCCATAAGACTTCATTTTTAGTAATGCGATGATTAAAAACGAAGAAATTCTTCCGTTTTGTATACATTCCTTGTGTTTCTTGACCCTACCAATATGGCGACCTCCTACCCCAATCGGCGTCACGGAGAAGGTCCCTTACCTGGTCTCCTCTCTTTTCTTTGCTCCATGACAACAACACGTTTACATTAGTTTCACTCACGTAAAAGTAATGTTGTAATTTACGACCATCCCACTTTTATGGTCGCTGACTGTACACCAGCGATGTTCGTTGACGTTGTAAGCAACCAGAGACATTTCGAAATATCGAAAACTGGTATGGATTAATTGTAGTTTTATCTCATAACACCATGCACGTATTGTGTGAGTACAGTTGTGATGCTGTCCAGGGTTCGTTCTCCGGACATGCATGATTCATATTTCTGTTTTATATATTAAAAAATGCTTTTTTTAGCATACTGATGAACATACGCCGGGAGTAAAAAAGTCATTATTATTATTATTATTATTTTACCTTTATTTTTAGTTTTATGCTGTACTGAAACCTGAACCACTATATTTCCTCCACCGTTGTATATATTTTGCTTTTGTTTTAAATTTAAAGTTCTCTTCTCTTTAATTACATCCGTACAAAACTACCAGCAAAATAATTTCGTGCGATTACATTAAAATATTCCACTTAGAAATAATACCTCGTGGTATTGACAATAACTACTACTGTTTGGTAGTTATTTAATCTATCGGTTTTTTGTTAAATTAAAGTAACTACGCCATCAATTACAATTAATCCATAGCAGTTTTCGATATTTCGAAATGTCTCTGGTTGTTTACAACGTACATCGCTGGTGTACAATCAGCCGCCATAAAAGTGGATATGTCGTAAACTGCGACATTATCCACGTAAGCATATTTTGAATAATCGTTACTGTGAAGTTACACGTTGGACGACATTAGATCATTCGTAATTTGACGTGCATTGTTGGATCTTTTTTGCTTAGGCTTTACGCCTCGCTAAAGTTGAAGTCCCTAGAGCCCGGAAAGAACTAGGGGCAAGGAATGGAGAATTTAGCCATGCCATTTTGAAGGAAGCATCCCGGCATTCGCTGGAGTGATTTCGGGATGCCATGGGAAAGGCAAATCTGGATGTCCGGACGGGGATTCGAACTAAGGTATTCCAGAATTCCATGACACAGCATTACCTAGGGCGGTGCGGCTTTGCAGAGACAGTGGTGTTCAGTTCCCAATCGCAGCGTAGTTCTCCCTTTCGGGTTAAACGAAATGCTATTGATAAAAGTTACATTAGCCATCACCCAAAGCGTGACGGAAGACGCGAAATGTACTATCTTTGTTGGGAAGATCCAGAGAAATCGCAAATAGGCGAAGTAAATTGCTGTATCTGTAACGAGGGATGGTTTGAAGAAGTAATTTATGTGGTATTATACCTAGTAAGGAAAAGCTGAGAAATTTAAAATGACTTCCAGCGGACGTAGACCTTTGTAACCTCGTCCACTACTTTCCAGTAACGTTTCGGGTCACGGTACCAAGCGAGGCGGGTGAGCGGTAACACTCTGGCCTAGAAAACGGGAGGACGCGGGTTTGAATCCCTGTCCGGCGATCTAGATTTCGGTTTTTCCATTTTTCTATAAAATCACTTTATGCAAAAGCCGAGTTGAATTTTTAATAAGGCCATGACCAAATTCCTTCCCGTCACTTATCCTCACTCCTTTCCCGCCTATAATTACCTTGACTTCGACGAGGCATAAAGCCATAAGAAAAAAATAGAGCCTTTATGCGATCTACATATGCTTCATTTTTCTCTCAAATCACCTCTAAGAAAATATGGTTAATTCTCATTTCCTTAAAAGGAACCGTTAGCTTTCTGTATTTCAGAAAAACGATTTCCTCATACAAGTTGTATTAATCTTCTCCCTACTTAAATGAAAATTTGTATCCTCTTTTTCCACAGTATTTTCTTTTAAATTACTCGTTCAATAGTGACTAAGCATGAAACCACTTGAGGTTAGCTTAGTTAGCATCCAAGGTGTGGATTGGATGGTCTATTGAAGACGTGAAATGTAAATATCTTGGCATATCATTTGATAACATGCTCAACTGGGGAGGACAAAACGGACAGGTAGTAGGAAAATGTTTCAAAGATCTGGACTTGTTGGAGAGAATGTTTAAGGGATGTACTAGGGAAGTAAAGTAATTTGGCTACTAAATGTTGGTGAGACCACTGCTTGAATATGATGGGGTAGTATGGGACCCGCATTTTTAGTATCAAATACTGGAATTGGTGGGGATACAAAGAAGGGCTGCGTGAGGTCTCTGGAAATTATTACAGAATACAATAAATATTTTATATACATAAATGATTCATTGGAAGACAGGAAGAGGGTGAAGGCAGTGCTGGGAGTATATAGTGGGTGTATTGGTGACGAAGCGTAGAAATATATTAGTAGAAGAATTAAGAGTAAAGCATAGAAGGGAAAAGATGACCATGACCACAAGCTGGCATTCGATTTCAGGCACAAGGGTGTGGAGGGAATTTATTTCGTAGGTAAGGGTGTCAGGGAGTGGCATAAGTTACGAAGGAAAGTGATGAACAATTTAACAAAAACGCTGAAAGGATATGAAATTAAAATTCTTATAGAGTAATAGTAGGAGGACATAAGAAATGGGGAAAAATTGGATGTGTGGTGAAATTTCCACCTGAGCGTGTGCTCTATCGCAATTAAATTAAATTAAAGTGAGCAATTCTGAATCATTTTGATGTTATTAACCTTGCATTAAAGTTTGTGCCTCTAATTATGGTGCCCCTTGTAGTAACACTGAAGATGAGTGCAGCGTGGCAGTACCGAAAGCTCAGTAAACGAAATAAAATTACTGCATTGCCCAGGAAACCTGCGAGTTATTAACAGAGCCCGCTAACTCAATCAGCTGATGTTCGCTGAAGCACTCGTGTCCACAGCAGACGGTCGAGTCCCGTCCAGCGCAGTGCATTCTGGGAGCGACCTCGGCCCCCGACAAGTGGCTTTGCGTCAAACAGACCGCCTCCAATTGCCTCTGATTCGGAGCTATCTACAGTAGTTTCCCCGTGCCCGCCTAAACGAACTCAAATAGAGGCGTCCATCCACTTGTACGGACTCCCTAATTGGCTCTCGCGACGGTAAACACCGACCTCGTTAATTAATGTCCCCACGTGACGCAACGACCCCTGCACCGGTTACGAAGCTCGCTTTCAACCACCGCTCACACTTTCAAAGCAAACGACACTAACACTACTGATTTGAGAGTGACCCCTACACGATCAATACTATTGTCGATATTTATTGACGCTCTATACTGAAGTAGGGATGGGCAAATGAAAAAAATGTATCGATAAATATCGTGTCGATATTTACAATCTGTATCGATATATATCGAGAGAAAAATATTGACATGTCGATATATCGACACTTTTACCTAAAGCCAGCAATTTTCTAAAAATATTCACAAAATATTTTTAAAGAAATCGTCTCTTAACAGCGAGGTCTTTAGAGACGGGAAAGGATTGGTGGGGGGGGGGGGGGCAAGGAATGGGAAGGAATACGACCATGGCCTCTTGAAGGAAGCACCCCGGCATTTGCCTGGAGTAATTTGGGAAACCATGGAAAACCCTACTATAAGTAATCTAATGGTTAACATTTAAACATCTTGAAAAAAAAAATATGTTGACGTTACCGTAATTCTGTTAAAAGATAACGTCTTTTTTAACCTGTTAACTACTGATAAAATATACTGTTAAATTACGAAGAATTCACCTTTTTTTTTTTAAGACGCATTCAGATCATGTACATATCTATACTAATATTATAAATGCGAAAGTAACTCTGTCTGTCTGTCTGTTTGTTTGTTACGTTTCTTGGGCTAAGCGGCTACTCCAATCGTGATGAAATTTGACAAGGAGATGCTATTTGGCATTAGGATGGACATGGGACACCCTATTCTGTATAGATAAGAACATATTGTCAATAAATTGTGAAAACTATATGATCTGTGAAAGACAATCGCATAATATCTATATGTCTTGAAATGCGAAACGTTAGAGAGCAGTGGAAGCGTAGTGCAGTGGAAACATGCTGGCTTCGAGTTCTAACCCCACTGGGAGCAAAATTTTTTTATGAATTGTTTTTCATAGTTTGAGCCAAGCCTAGGATTTTTTAGTAAGGATACCATGTTCTCGCAAATGTTTGGCGATAGAATAGTGCCATAAGCGTTTACTTTATTCAGGGTATACTGGTTCCACAGCCAGTTTTTGTGTGATTTAAACTAATAATATTATATTTGCGAAAGTAAGTCTCCTTCTTTTTTTTTTACGTTTTGACAACTATATGTGTATACCGATATACCGAAATACTTTGTATCATTAGGAACGAATTAGGATACTTTTTTCCGATATGAATAAATCAGACAGGTTCGACGGTAGAATGGTATATCGGTAGTGTTCCCGTCATATGATGCAGACATATTTGAGGTATCCTATTTCGTTCCTAATGATACAAAGTATTTCGGATTTGTGTATCCAATTCTAGCAATCAAATTCTAAATCCACGCTTACGTAGTGGTTAAAACAATATATTTTGCTCAGGCCTATGTTGAAGAGCGTATCAATATGCTTCAGTATGGACGCATCAATATTGTCATCAGATCAGCCGGATATCTTCCTCCGCTACACCTGACCGTTTCATACTTTCCAAATGATTACGGTCTTTGTTGAAATTAGTCCGTAAGTGATATTGAAGGAAGATGAGTAATTTAGCAAAAACGCTTAAGGAATTTAAAATTAAAATTTGTAAATCGGAAAAGTAAATGGGGGAAGAATTTACCATTCCAATTATAAAAGAAAATATATATATATAGATGAATAGGGGAACTGCCACCAGATCGTTAGCTCCATTGCAATTAAAATTAATAATATAAATAATATTGGCAATAACCCACCTAAATGTTCAAAAGGTTCTTCAATAATGACAGAATATATAACTTTCTACAAATATCTGTCAATATTGATAGGAGACTCAATAAGCTCCTAGACAATCAATATTTCCATCAATATGGTCCTCCGTCAATATTGAAGGAATAATTGACAATAATATTATGCAAATGGATGTTCTAGGGGGCACTCAAGGTAAACCCCTGCTGTAAGTCCTCTTGCCTTCTTCAGCTTTAGTTACTTGGTATATCACACACAAATTACTACTCCAAAACATTGCTCTTATGAATCTCCTAGCAAAGATAATATATAAATGAATGCAATTTTTCTCGGCGTTGTTTATTTATAAACGTTTCTCGGGAAACAAACCGAGTAATATCATTATTGATGCACAATCTTTCGGCGACTTTATGCTACGTCACCATCTTCAGGTGCAGTTGTAAGCCTTGAAGTCTGCCTTGATATCAGCCTCAAGGCTTACAACTGCACCTGAAGATGGCGACGTAGCATAAAGTCGCCGAAAGATTGTGCATCAATAATGATATTACTCGGTTTGTTTCCCGAGAAACTTTTATATATATATATATAAGATAATATATTTTGTGTCTTTTGTTATTCACTAGACGAAGTCCAGTAGAGCTTCCTATTACCTGAAAGGAGAAATTATACTCCACCTCTCTTTCTATCTTCTACGTAAAGAGATTCATATTCATCTCTTCTTGGCCCAAAATTCTTAAAATAAGTAATCTTTTTGCTAACGTAATGTCCATCTGTTCAACATAACGTAGCTGCATCTCATCTCTTGCCACTTCCACTACATCTCTCTCTCTTCTTTATTTACTCTGGTCTTATTATATAACGCCTCATTGTCATCGGTTCTCCTGTGCCTTGATTCGTTCCTTGCTGCCAAGGATGCTCCAAAACAGTACTCATCTTAATACACATAACTAAATAGATCTACATTTGTAAATTGGCGTCATGTATGTCCACTACACATTCCTAGCCTATTTCCCGGTACATTCGCCCGCGCGGACCTCACATTTAAAAAATAAATAAATAAAATCGAGAAGTGGTACCAGCATAAGACATAACGAATTTAGTTTTTAACAATTTAAATTTCCTTCACTAGTGCCATGTTACTAAATAACCAAAGCTACGAAGTCAACAACGATATTAACAGAATCCAAATAGGGGAATGTTTATTTTTTATGTTAGTGTTCATCTCCGATGTTGTGTGATCTCTGATGTCAGAGTCTTCAACTTACGAAAATTGTATTATCTTGGTTCTCCGGATGGACCGCGTCGATTTGTTTCAAGAAATCGACGCGGTCCATCCGGAGAACCAAGATAATACTTACAACAACCGCGGAAGCCTGCGCAATTATTTACAAAAAATGTGTTTATCTTCGGAAAAAAAAACACGGACACCACATATGACAGGTTTACATGTGAAGCAATTGATGAATTACAAGTAACAGATAAAATTTAGGTTAGATAGCATATACACTATTTGATTACATATGACTACAGTTTATTTTGATGATTTCACTGGAAAACTAAGATTATCTTAACTGTGGTAAAAAGTTCCTATTTCACACTTATGCTAAACGTTCTACGGTGTGGAACAAGCATCTTAATGACACGAAACTTGGATCTTGGGGCTTTCACTGCTATACAGTTCGTTCCGAATGTCTGAACTACCTTGCATGCGAGTGCATTTGAATGAGGACATATTTTGATGCAAATTCAATTTGATTAATTTTCAAGAAATTTGTACATACTTCCTCTACCATTAACTCTGAGTATGATTCATTACCTGTAACAATGGTCTTAGGGTAATAATATAGTCTTTAATTAGTTAGGTATATTGATGTATGAAAAATTGTGATTTACATGTTTTCCTCAATGGAAACTTCATATTGACGGTTTTGTTGTTAAATAGCATATAACACAACTCAGATAGCGGAAGTTTAAAAAAAAAAATAGAAAAAAATAGTAGATTTGTTTATAATAACATCAACATTTATCATTAGTAACTTGCGTGTTTGCACGTTTAATTAATTTTGTAACGCATACCTTTGTGAAATACTTCTCAGGGAAAATGTTTTTCTTATTATTTATGACACATGGAGTTGCTCTTCAATAGAAAAGCACATATTGAAAATCACTACGGAAATTGCATTCTTTACTACTTCCGGCAGCCAAAGACCCTGCCTGCATGCAAAACCCACTCCCCAAAAAACTTGGAAATATGTAATATGTAAGTTGCTGTATTAAAACTGGCATTTATCCATTTATTTGGTTTAATAACGCCGTTAAGCTTTATGAACTGACAAACAAATTTGTTATGTTCTCGTCTTGAATCATATTTAGTTCAGAGTACGCAGTTTCTTGATATGAAGAATATGTTCTAATAGTTGGAATACCTATTTCGATTGGAAATAACATAAAGCTTTCATATTTTATCAGTGTTACAGTAAATACTTCCTGAATTATCTCTTAATCGAAAAGAAATGAGAATATTCCAGTTTTCGCCAGCTGTGTAGAATATCGAAGGCCTCCAACAGGGCTGGGAGGAAATATACCGGTGCGGTTGGAGAGTGTCCATTCGATAGGTCGCGAAGAGAGGTCCAGATATCGACTAGCCTCCGACCGCTATCGACCTTCTCCGAAGACGGGCAGAGACCTCTGACGGCGGAGGGGAGGGGGGTGTGGGCGTGTCTGGAGAGTGACAGGGCGGGGCCACGGCGAAAAAGGAAGCGGCAAGGCCACGCGGGTCACGGGCTGTCAGGCGCAAGCGCGACCTGCCCCGGTCGGGGTCTGAACCCAGCTGTCTCGGCGGTACAATGCCTCCACCTCAAACACCATCCTCCGCTCTGGACTCTGCAAATCTATCTGAACGCAGACTCTAGCAGAATACACTCCAGGTCATAAAATCTTGAGACGTACAACTTTCCAACTTTTGGGATAGAGACAGTAAATTTTGACATAGACGATGAAACCCGCCATACAGTCACTATGACAGTAGGTAACATTTAACCGTTCCTTATTTTTGTTTAAAAAAAAATAAAAAATTCTTGACGCTGTTATATCTACTATATAATTTCGTAAGCTCACTCACTAATTCACTCATCTCGATAGCTACTGGCTGGAAAACGGTGTAACGTGTCAGCCTTCGCTCGCAACATGAGAAAAATTCGTGGTTATGTCCACAATTTAATAGCTAAGCAACTTGACAAGTTCATCGTGGTTTAATTAATCTGATAATTAAGTAGTCCACAAGGTATTTCAGTTTAGACTTCTGTTTATTTTTACCAAACACGATGTCAACGATACTGCTTACATGCATAGATACAATCCAGAGATACTACTACGCAGTCCTTGGCAGTTTCAGAGTGAATCAGTATAAACTAACTAACTGTCCTCCTGCTGATTTCTTTATATAGGCTCTATCGAAATTTCTAGAACTCATCAAAAGCTTCCGCCAGATATTTCTCGAACATTAAAAATTACTCAAACAATTAAACATATTAAAAACAATCAGAAATAGTACTTAATCATTTAAGATCACTACAAAACGGTCAGAAATGAAATTAAAGATACTTAAACGCAAAATTATTTGCAGAAATCATTTTAAACTGTGGAAAATTGTCCTGTAGACATAGTAATTTGCATTAATACTTGGAATTACAAACATTTAAGCAATTCTCTTGCACAATTCGGTTCTTAAACATATTAAATGGCCTTTAAATAATTTCTTTTCATAAAATAAAGTCTATATACACTGATTTACAAGAAATTGCAAAACAAACATATCAGATCATATTCAAACAAACTTTATCTCACTACAAATACTTCATTAAATACAATTATATTTAAATTTCAGGTACGAGGGCTGTTACAAACTGCTACCGAATTAATTGCCATAATACAAACATTACGTTTGCTTTTCGTAGCGTTTCATAATTTAAAAAAATATTGATAAATTTTGCGGCTGCTTTTCAGTAACATGTTGCTACCAGAAGCAACTTAAAAAAACTTTAAAATAATTATATTACTCATGACTTCTACTGTAACCCCGAATGCCAATTGTCATTGCGGCTTAGCATAAATTTCAATTTAATTAAAACTTTCACTAATGTTGTTGCTTGACCAAAGCATTACAGTTTATTTGCTTTTTAGGTAATTTACTGACAACTTTCGTTAATGGTCTTTCCTCATGTTCCCTGTAAGTGAGTTATTAGGTTGTTATAACTGGACATCAGACCAAATTTGTTACCGAATCAACTATTCTGGCAATTCATTTCTTCGGCGTTGCTCAACTGTTTAATAATATGGAATGTGTATTAAGTTCTCTGGCCGTTACAGATACTTTGACCAATGGTTACGAGTGTTTGCCGAGTTCAATAAACAAACAACGTAATGCTTTCGAAGAAAACAGGATTTTTTTTAAAAAATAGCAGAGTCAACTTTAAGGTTCAAATACAAGGCAAATTTGTATTTAAGCAATTATACGATTGCGCTATCGTCCCTGTTCATGTTTAATACCTACCTCCTAATCCTTCTGAGTTCTTTCTAGCTCAGAGATTTTATTCACCCTGAAACCCAGGTCAAGTTTATATTTGGTCAAACCATGTCAACCTGTCATAACCTGGAACTATTCTCGACTCGTGAAGACGCGCAAGAAACGGTCACGGCCTTCACCAGTCTGAAAATAAATTTATATAATCCCTTCCTCTATCGGTAGAAGAGAAAAAATTTACTTTGGTGCTTTTAAGTGAGATACGGATGTTATTGGGAACTGGATTGGTTCAAGCATGATCATGATGTAATCCTTTTCCTTATTTGCCAAGAACAGACTTGAAAATAATTGAAATGACGACCTGTATTTCAATCATTTCAATCAGTTTGACCGCACACATTGTTAGAGAAAATACGTCATTTACCTACATGTGGATGATGTGACCCATACTCGTGAATCACTATCAAAGTTTTACTGTCTATTTTTATTATTATTGTTATTATTATTTTCAGAGATAGTACGTTTCCACAAGGTTCTGTTCGCAGACCGTAATTGTTTTATATTTACACAAATACTATTTTTAGCTTTGCATTAAATATCTATAGCTTTGCAACATCGGGAATTCACCTATCGATTCGTTACAATATAACAGAGACTTTGTACGTATTATATATAGGGTCTATACATTACACGAAAAAATTTAAAGTTAGAGTAATCTTTACAGAATATCAAGTCAATGTTGTTACAGTTAGAAATTATAGGTGCTATATTCATTTACAATCTGCAAAAACAACGTTGAAATTTAGTTCTGAATTGTTGTGTGAGATATCAAGAAATACAAACTGGAACGACGATTGAAACACAATCTAATTTAAGTGAAATAAATAGTCGTTCCTCCGCTTCATCACAGAATCGTACTAGTTTGTGATCTTTCTTGGATATGATCCTAAGAATTTCTATGAAATCATTTTTGCACTCCTGTCTCAAAACCTAAACCTGCGGTTCATATACGATGATTATCTATAGCCCAGTCTATCATCAGAGCACTTATAGTGTAGGCCTATACATAATGAATTTGCGCTTTTATTTACAAATGTAAAATCTTGCCTTCCTGCACTTCTAGTTACACCTGCATCAAAATAGCTGCATCATATCCCAACAGTATTTGGATCAACTTGAATGTGTCAGAACTTCTTAAAATCAGAAATGATCTAAGCAGATATTTGAAGCTGCAAAGTAAACTATACATTTGTTGGCTTTGGTTGCTGTTATAATTATTTTTATCTTTGTCTCCTTGACGTTCTTCCTGATAATGAATATTGTTTTTACCAAAATTCATGAAATTGAAGCAATATGATATTTATTTCAGATTTAAACCAATCCTGTGCAAAAATATTATTTTTTTATATTAATCCATGCCTAACCGGTTGCGGATGTAAAAGGCAGACTCGAGAATTTTCACAAAATGTGTGTGTGGTCTTTAACCCGACCTTCGCCTCTGCCACACTCGCTCGCTCCGATCTGAACTTCCTTAAACACCCATCTTCTCCCCACCCCCCCTTTCCTGCAATCCTCCTACATTTTCCCTCTACAATTTCAACTTCAAAATTTTCAGCGTTTTTGGTAAATTATTCATCATTTCTCTTGGTAACTCATTCCAATCCATGACACCCTTGCCTAAAAAAAGAATCTTCTTACACCCTTGTGCCTGAAATCGAATGACAGCTTGTGCTCATGGTCATCTTTTCCCTTCCATGCACTACTTTTCATTCTTACACCAATATCTTTCCATGCCTCACCACCAATATACGCCTTGTACACTCCCATGACCCTCTTCACCCTCCTTCTGTCATCCAACGAATCCCATTCCAGTCCTTTCATAATATCTTTTACTGATTGCATTCTGCGGTAATTTCCAGAAACAAATCAAGCAGCCCTATTTTGCACCCTTTCCAACTCCTGTAGTTGATACCCAAAATGTGGGTACCATATTCAAGCAACCGTCTGACCAAAGTTTTGTAATCCAATTCCTTTACTTCTCTCGTACATCCCCTCATAACTCTCAGCATCAAGTGCAGAATTTTGAAACCTTTTCCTACCACCTGTCCAATGTTCCTGCCCAGTTAAGCTTGTCATCAAATGTAATGCCAAGATATTTTCATTTCAGTTCTTCAACGAGCAATTATTTCCCCACTTTCTATGATGATCAGTCTTTAGTTTTTTATCTGTGTATCTAATAAGCTGACTCTTCTTTGTATTTATCTTCATCTCATGTTTACCAACCCAACTAGATATCCTGTCCATATCACCCTGCAGCAGTTCACAGTCCTCTATCGATCTGATCCTTTTATATAAGATTATGTCACCTGCAAACAATCTAATTTCTGATAGTGAAAGATCAATACAATTATTCTTAAAAATAATGAGTAGCAATGGTCCCAATACGCTACCTGTGCCACTCCCATTTTTACTTCCACTTCTTTTGATACTGCATTTCCTACCCCCACTATTTGTTTTCTACCTTTCCGCTAGTATAGAATCAGATTAAAATAGGAAGCCCGTCGTAAGGTCGTTGGCGTAGACTCTGTCCGTCTGTAATCAGTGAACGGGGTTTTATCAGCGCCGCGCGGGGTGCCGCTGTTTCTTAAAGCCCTTTGAGCCGAGTGCCGGGGATTGCGCTGCTCCCGTGAATGGGCCGCTGCCTCGCGACTTGATTTAAGCCTTCGCCCGGCGCACTTTATCCGCTCCTTATCTCTCCTCTTCTTCCCTCGCTTCTGCTCCTTCTTCCGGAGGCCGTGTTTGTGCCGTCTTCCGTCGCCGCTGCCATTAATCCGATTATTCCGAGCCGACGCGGCTGCGTCCTCTCAAAGCCTTCTATTATTTTCGAGTCCGGATGCCGCGTGCGACTGAGGGACTGGGCTTCAAACTGAGTCCTGCAACACTCAACCTAACAGAAGCAATCAGCCTGTCTAGACCAACAATATAAATGCGAAACTAACTCTGTCTGTTTGTTACGTTTCCATTACTAAATAGCTGAACTGATCTTGATGCAATTTGACCAGCAAATACTATGTATAATTACGAAGCGCATAGGATACCTCTGGGTAAATAACATAAATTGTCATGAAATTTTGTAAACAAACGAAATATTGACAGACAGACGGATAGCGTGTGCAAGTCTCTCTAATATTTTATCGGCCAATCAGGCTTTGTTTCTCTCGCAGTCAGTTTTTGTATTACCTATTTATAAACATCATGTGCATTAGATAGTATAAGAAACGACATTCCGCCAGCGAGGTACAACCAGTCCACTATTGTCGAGGAGTAAATGCCGAAAGGCAACAAACTCCAACAAATTCAACTCCAATATGGCTGGAGCTGATATTGGCTGCTGTGTGTGTATTATAAATGTTGATTAACACTGCGTGCGAAGACTACCAATGAAGCCATGGGACAAATATTGAAAATAGCAGGGTTATGCTTGGGAAAGATTTTTTTCCCCTAAATGCAGTTATATCTACATCTACATCTGCATGTATACTCTGCAATTCACAAATGCTGTCGGTGGCAAAAGGTACTAAGCACCAATCCTAATTCAGTGCATTCCAATCCCGAATAGAACAAAGAAAGAAAAAATACATAAATGTATCAGATGGCATCTTATTTCTCTAATCTTATCCCTACTGTAATTGCGACGTAAATAGGTTGGCGGAAGAAGTATTTCGTTTCACTCGTAACTTAAAGATTTTCGCATATCCTCCAGCAAATTCAAACGAAAACGACGTCGTCTGTCCGCCAAACAATCCCAGCCAAACCCACGAATCAGCTATGTGACACTTATGTAAGGACTGTAACTAGCAGTCACGAATCGAGCGGCTCTCCTCTGTACTTTCTCTAACGTGTCAATCAATCCCTTGCGATACGGATCCCAAATTCCGCAACAGTATTCCAAACGCGAGCGCATTAGTGTTTTATACGCTATTTCCATTGTATGAGCATCTTCTGAAAATCTAAGCTAATTGGTTTCCGACCGCCAAGGGCTATATAACTTAGCAAAACCGAAAACGTTGGGTACGAAACGGTATTGACTTATGAAGTCAACAGAAAGTTATATAATTTAAAAACAATTAAAATCTGCTGTAGGGACTGTGATAGGCAGTCTCCGACAGCTAACACCCCTCCCTTAGTTTGTTGCTATTTTTAAACATGTTGAAAATTGATTCTCTTCATGAGACAGGTTCCGTGGTAGAATAATATGATGATGGCTTCCCAGTCAGATAACCCCGACTACGTACTTTTCGAGACACATTTTATACAACCTACAGCTTTCTATATCCAATTCTAGCAACAAAATACAGCCCTCGAGTGCGATGTTGAGGGTAGTAACCGTCCAATCATATTTGTCAAAGGTTTATCTCAAATACCCCACGATGAGAATGAAGATGGTGATTATATGCACGAGGGGTGGCCAGATCATTCCATTCGTAAATCCACTGTAATTTATAAGAACACAAGTATTTAGCAGAAGCTGGCGCATACGGTACAGCAGATGTTTGTGCTTTCACTCAGTAATATCAGCGGAAGTTGTGGATGTGTTGAAATGCAACGTGAACTAGAATTATTTGCTAAATATCCGCTCAAGCCCCATATTTCGCAGACCACAATTTCCTAGTACCCACCACACGTCTGCGAATCTGAAATGTTACAGGAGTACGTTCCATATACAGGGTGTTAAAAAAAGTTTAAAATATTTTAGGAGGTGATAGTATGCGTCAAAATAAGACAAAAATTCCTAACCTTGTGCCGCAAATGCATACTTTCCGAGTTAATAACAGATCTGCAATGTGAAGCTTAAATAAGTCTGTGCAGTAGTATGCTCCAAAAAGCGGCCACAGAGGAGGAGACTCATGCAACGTTACAACAATGCTTCCGCTGCCAAGACTTCGGACATCAAGCATCGGACTGTCGCAAGCAAGTGCGCTGCGTTCGCTGCGGAGGGAGCCATAACATCCTGGTCTGCACACGTCCGCGTGAAGCAACACCGACGTGTGCAAACTGCGATTCTCATCATGCCGCCAGTTAAGGTGGATGCACTGTGAGAAGAAAGCTTCCAGCAGCCATCAGAAGCCATCAACGCCAACACCAACCGAGTCACACTCAACCAATAAAAGGACCGGGCGGACCACAGAAATGGACATCTAGCCACAGCAATAACCATCCGCCGACCAACACATATGACCAGCATGTGCACCTATGCTGCAACCAAGAGCCAAGACGGGGAAATCAGTTGGGGAAAATCGTCCAACTGCTAACACAGCTGATTACGGCGATGATCACCACCTGACCACACGAACCCAGATCGGGTTTTAATAGCCATTTTTTACCCAAAAGTAAATAAAATCTGTCCCCAGATCCACCTAACCTGAAACATAGCAGTAAAGTTGCTCATGGCAATGGGACTGCACAGAAAAGCTATTTAGACAGCAAAAAAAAAAAAAAAAAGTTTGCATTATCGTTCACAACAACAATTCGCGCGTTGGTTAGACAGCCTGATGGTAAGAATACGGTTGCTATTGCCTTCATCAGAATCATTTGAGCAACTGCTGTCCTGTATGACTCGCAGAGGCGTGTTCGAATCGATCTATTGAATTGCTGTTCCAAATGTCATCGATACATATGTAGTTATTCCTTAACAAAATCACTTGTTTCCTTTTGCTGTCATCAGTCTCTCGTCTAGTATGTTGCAATGCTCTATCCCTTCCATCTTGCACTAACCTTTTCATCTCTACATACTCCTTACAATCCACGTCCTCAATCTGCTTCATATATTCTAATCTTTGTCTTCCTCTGCAGTTCTTACCTTCGACGGTTCCCTACAATCCTGCATGTCTCAAAATACGACATACCATCCTGTCTCTTCTTTCGGCAACACTCTCTTACAAACTTCTTCCCTCACCCATCATTTCTAAAACTCATTCATTTCGTACTAAATCCGTCCACTTAAATTCCTTCTAAAGCACCACATTTCAAATGCTTCGGTTTTCCTTCCTTCTGCTTACATTTAAAAAAAAAAAAAAAAAAAAAAAACTTGTTACTAACCGAAATAAAGGACCACTTGCCTACTGTATTGTGGACAAACGCCTACTTACTACCACCTAAGCCCGAGGCTGGATTCGAATAGGGGACTCCAGCCGTGTCGCTCCTACACGCAGCTCCCTGATTGGCGCAGCCTGAACTCTGGCGGGCCACTCACGCAGTCGCTGGCGGAGTATTTCCACGGCGGCGGTGATTTCCTGATTCATTTCCTGCTCGAGAACTCCATCTCCTCCGCGTACACCGTAACGCCATCTCCGCCAAAGTCGCCGCCTCCGCTCCCGTCGAACGAGTCTGCAGGCTGGGCTCTGTACCGCGATGTAACAGACCCAAGACCAGTAATGAAACTGTATCTTAAGAATTAAGTTTAGCAAGCTGAGAGTGGATTAATTATGGTTTGGTTTAGGTATAAGTATCTTGGCAGCACAGTAAATAAGCAATGGGATCCATCTGATGAAGTAAAGTCACGTATTGGTAAAGCCAGGGCTACTTTCAATAAAATAAATGAATAACCTTTTCAAAGTCGTAATTTATCAATTACCACGAAAATGAGACTCCTGCGCTGCTATGTGTTCTCTGCAGGGCCGGCGCTAGGAATTTCGGACCCGGGGTAAAGTGGGCGACCTTTTTTTGGGGCCCTGGTACTTTTGATCAGCTTACAACCCCCCCCCCCCTCAACGCCGGCCCTGGTTCTCTGTCCTCTTTTATGGCGTTGAAACGTGGACATTAACAGAAACTATCAGTAAAAGTCTAGGAGCTTCCGAAATGTGGCTATATCGAAGAATGATGAGAATACTATGGGCAGACCTCACCACAAATGCTGAAATGCTCCGTAAAATGAAAAAAGATATGGAAATACTGACCACTGAAAACTCGAAAGCGTCAGTACCTTGGCCACATCATGAGGAATAACAGCCGTTATGAACTCCTGCAGTCTGTTCTCCAGGGGAAAATACTAGGAAAGAGAAGTGCTGGCAGAAGAAGAATTTTTTGGTTAAAAAACTGAGAATATGGACCTCCAAGACAACTACGGAGTTAATCCGGGCATCAACCAGCAGGGACAAGACAACCAAGATGGTTGCCGACATCCGGAACGGATAGCGACCAGAAGAAAAATGAACATTGTTATAGTGAATGAAACTATGGAACTACTATTTAATATGTTATAGGACTGTGCTATGCGTAAAACATTGTAAGTATTGATGTGAAGTACGATGTTTTGAGGACAATTTGGACTGGTTTATGCTCATAATTTTGTTTGCAATCACCTGTAAATATCTTTTATTTTGAGTTTCGTGTGTTTTATGATGATTGTGAATGATTTTGTATTAATTCCGACTGTTTTAATGTGATTTTGATTGTTAGCTGCTTTGTCGCCGTTCGAGAAACATCGGGTGGCTTTCTCTGTACTATTCTGGATATTTCTGTAGTGACTATATAAGGCGAACGGCAGAGGTGAGTTTTAGTTATAAAAAGTTTAACTTTGGAGTTGCAAGTTCATTGAAAGTTAGAATCTGACAGCTGAACTTACAGCAATCCTGGAAGCCTTAAAATATGCGGGAGGAAGTAGGGAAGATAAGATTATTATATTAACCGACTCTCGTTCAGCAGTAATGATACTGAAGAACCACATAGCCCAGCGTCACAACAACCAACTAGTGTATGATATAATGAAGGAAGTAGATAAGCTACAAAGCAGGGAGAAAGAAGTAACAATAGCATGGGTTAAAGGCCACTGTGGTATGCGAGGAAACGAAATGGCAGACAACCTAGCCAAGAAAGCTATCACGGACGGAGTAAGATGCCCACACAAGATACCTGCGTCGGACCACCTGAAGAAATTCAAAGAAGCATTGAGATCTAGATGGGAAGACGAGTGGGCACGTACAGCAGAGTACAATGGAAGTCATTACAGGGAAATCCACCCGCATATACCTAAATCACATTGGTACAAAAAATGGAGGGTAACCAGAAAATTTTATGTAACAATTATGCGTCTGAAAGCCAACCATGGAGCCTTTAAGAAACACTTACACCGCATCGGAGCCCAAGAGACGCCTTACTGTGAGTGTGGAGAGGTGGAGGACACCAACCATCTGTTATTAGGATGCCCGATGAGAAGAGCAGCAACAGAGAAGCTCCTCAAGAAACTACGCGACCTGGGTTACGGGGGCCCAACCAGGGTCACCACACTTCTGGCCACTGAGGACGTCAGAACGTATAAAATAATATATGAATTTTTTATAATGATGGGAATTACAATATAGATATGTTTCTGAGATTATGTTGTATATTGTTCTTTCTTGTATTAATTTTAATATGGGACAGGGAAATTGGGAAAGCATGTAATTGTATATGCTATACTGTAAATTAAAGTCTGTTTAGTATTAGTGTAATATACGAAAACATAAAAAATTTTATAATGTAATTGTATATGTCATGTTAACTCTGCTTAGTATTAGTATCTGCAAATACATAATGTAAAATTGTATACATAGGATGGCTGTATGGTCAGGAAACCAAAAGCCAATAAATAAATAAATAAATAAAGTTAGAATCGCTGGAGCATTTGTTTATGTTCATACTTAGAATCTTTGGATTGACCAATGTCTATGTGTGCTTAAGTTATTGTGAATGAAGCTTTCAGAAAAATAAACATAAGTGGTTTCTTCCTGAATGTGATGCATTGTACCACTGAATCTCCTAAGAGGGCATTCCATGGCAATGTGGTGAACGGTTTGCATGTGGTTTCCGCAGTAACAAGAAGGGATCTGTATCACTCTCCACTTTTACATCCAGTAGTTGTATTTACCGAGGCCTGTTCTCACTCGGTTCAATGTTTTCCTGTGTAGGTTGAATCCAAGAGGCTGTCTCGCAGTGTCTTGTTTGTCAGGGTTGGAATTGGTCCACTCAGCGCACCATGATTCGCCTACGTTGAAGTGATTTTGGACCAGTAGTTGACCAAAGTTCATCTTTGAATACCTAAGTCTCAATCTATTTGGATTTTTATGTGTACAGTTTTGATGAACTGGAAGGTGTGGATACCTTAAACGTTTCTGCCATTCCTTCTTTTTTTTAAGCCGCATTTCTTCGGAGACCTGGTGGGGGGGATGTTAGAAAGTACAGACAGCAATTCTATTGTTGTAGATTTTACAGCTCCGGATATTGTTATCATTGTATCGTTTAGCTGAATATAGATCTTTTCTGATGAGTTGGCGCGGGGACCTCCATATATATATTTTTTTTTAATGGAAAACGCTTTCTCTAAGATGGTGAAAATCTTGGCTTTCAAGAATGTCGAAATCGTCATCAAATCAATGCCTCAGAGTAGATTATGAGAGAAGCCAACACGGAGACGCGCTGTCGATTTTAAAGGTGTTCCATTGTTTTAGAGTGGGTGTTATTCCGATCAGCGAGATCACATTACATTCCAAGACTTGTAAATAAACAATTGACATAATGTTCAACTGCAACATCAAAAACACAAGTCTGAGAAACGTGTTAAATAGTGCCGCATGTATAAACAGGTCTGAAAAAGTGCTGCAAGTGCTGTTCCAGACCACCATATGAAGATTATCACAATACCTCCACTGATGATAACCCACACCATATGGGCGAAACGCGTCTGGAAAAAAAAAAAAAAAATATTAAAGACAACAGTAGTTTGTAGACAGTATTTTATTTGCAAACATTTTTCGTGACGTTACAACGTTCACACGTACTGAGTGCTTGTACAGTTTCATGACATTTGTTCGGTAAGAACCACCCCGTGTACGAGCAGGCAAGCGTACGAGTGCGGTTCCCCTCTCTCGTGCCGCGTCCCTTTTTTATTGTTCCCTCTTTATCTGCCGCCCGTCCGACGCAAACAGCGTCCATTCCGCAGATGAGTCTGGTCTGGTCTGGAACAGTACAGTCACATGTCTGGAGACCCGGGGCAGCTGGTTTCACGGCTTCCTCTGCGTAAAGACATAGATTTCAGCATTCATTTCAGTCTACAAAATATTTGCAATCAGTAACACCGGGAGAAAATAAAATGCCGAAAAAATCATAACCCAAATTAAATGGATATACAGGTTGTCCCACTGATATAAACTAGTTTAAGCCCGAAATCATTTTTTGTGTATCGTCACGGTTCTAGAATATCTCAACTTTTTAAGGTCAAAGATTATAACGGGTTGACGTGACATCTCCAAATGAGAATTTGACCCGTAATTCACCCTTAGCGTGAATAAAATCTCTTGAGCTTGCAGAACTCAGGAGTATTAACAGACGTATTAATTATGAACAGAAGCGACCGTGCTATCGTATAATTGTTTCAAAGGTCGTAGACTCGAACTTGCTGAAATAAAAATCCTGTATTTGATCGTGAAAGTTCACTCCGCAAAATTTGAAGAATTTCTGTTTAAAGGGAGTGCGCAATTACTTCAAAGCATCAAGTTGTTTTTAATTGAGGCTGGGCAAACATTCACAATGTAATCTTTGATCATAGTGTCTGTAAGGGCCATAGAACCATTAAGACCATTAATAAAGACCATTAATGAAAGTGGTCAGTAAAACACGTAAAAAGCAAATTGTATTGTATACATTTTAGTTAAGCAGCAAAATTAGCGAATGTTTTAATTAATTTGAAATTTAGCCTTGGCTGGAATGTCAATTGGCATTCATGATTACAGCATAGCTTGTGAGTAATTAAAGTTTGTTGAGTTGCTTTTATTAGCGACATGTTATTGAAAAGCAGTTCCATGTTTTTTCAGCACTAAAGTTTATCCATATTTTTTCAACTATGAAATTTTACGAAAAACAAACTTAATTAATGTGTTATGGCAATTAATTTGGTAGCAGTTGCTTAGCTATTAATTTGTGAACATGACCTCGAATTTCTTCTAATAATATCTCTGATGGCTGTTGATTTGTGAGCGAAGGCAGACACGTGACACCGGTTCTCCAGCCAATAGCTGCCGAGCTGAGTGAGTGAGTGATCTTAGGAAATTATATGGCAGATGAGTGGAGCGATTTCACTCATTTTTAGTTGCTATATTATATGAGACTGATGTAAGCCCGTGACCATTTTTTGCGTATGGTCATGGGACCAGAATAATTCCACTTTTTAGGTCAAAGATAATGACAGATTGATCTGATCTGACCAAATACGATCTTGAACTATGTTTTACCCTTAAGGGGACCACCCCGTGGCTAAGGTTGAAAAAAAATCGACTTTCGGTTTTCATCATATATCGAAAGATTAAGTATCCTCAAAATAATTTCGGTGAAAATGTTTTTTCTTCTGCCATTTAAATAGCATTTTCCTACCACGTGCGTTTCGGTGCCACGCCCATTTTTCTGCATATATTTCAGACCTTTATATCCCCTATATTGCTCGTTAGGTATTTTTTTTTTCTAGCTCCTGAGGGTGTTGGCTATCCTTGGAGGCCAACGGTAGGTATTCTCTTGTTTCTGCTGTTTGTAAACAACACACTTCGAAACACACTGTTAGTTTTGTTAGAGTGCGTTTGCGAGTAGTTGTTTTCTTTAAAGGCAACTTCCCGCAAACTAAAATTTTCAGTACATTTGCGCCATTATATCAGAAACCATCAAATGTAATTGAATGAAATTTTCAGAGACTCTGCATAACAAAAAAGCCACCTCTGGTACTACAAGCATTAATATTGCCTTATTAGGATGCTCACAAAAAAAAAAAAAAAAAAAGAAAAAAAAAAAAATTGGCAGAATTTTTTTAAAAAATAAATTTAAGAAAGTATTTCTTAAAAACTATAAAACGTATAAAGTAGATATTAGTTCATTTGACTTTACTAGCATCATGTAACATTCAGTAAAAATATTAAGGTTGTAATGGGAATATTTGGTCTAATTATATTTGGTTTAATTATGTAATTTAGAATCGAACGATGTTAAGTTGAACGGAGGCGGTGCATAGCGAGCCACACGCGCTGAGCCAGGAGTCACGTTTTGCTGTCTCAAGCGGTTTTCACTTTTCACAGAGTAGACTTTGACCCGAACAATAACCGAGAGTGGTCTAGAATGTTCGAATGAGGAATATAAGGCGAGCGCGAGGTGCGTTCCTTCTTCAGAGTGACGGATCGAGAGTCTGCACGTCACTATGTTAATCAATGGATAGGTAATAGTCTCTCTCTCTCTCCGATAGTCTGGTCTTGCGTTAGAGTCGGTATGATACAACATCTGGCGGGATCTTCGAGTAGTCGTCCGCAGTACTTGTGAGTATGTTGTTCCACCATCTAGACATTCTGCCGAAGATGTAAGTTGATAGGAAGAGTACGAGAATAGCCTCGCAGTCGGCATGTTAATGGAAGGACTGTATTCTGTCAAGATTTGGTAATAAATAGTATTGTACAGCAGTTAGGCCGTGTTCTCACTGGTAGAGTAAAGAGAACCTACTGTCTGTCATGATCAGCCTAACTTGTCTTACCAGCATGTGTACGACATGGGTCTATGGCCTGCAAACCATAGTGGTGTCACCTCCTGACAATAGACAATAGCTAATAGCCTTACAGCGGAGTTGGAGTGCGGAGCCGAGGTCACCAGAGGTCAACCAGCTCAACTGCAATAAGGTTGGTAGCCGAAGCAGCAATTATACTCTCCGCCGGTTCCACATAACGCCCACAGTATAAATAATATTCCACTCGGAATTCTGATAAGTACGGCTGTAAGTCACTGTTCCACTGGGTGACTTTAGGTCGCTACAAGGTCCTGCATCAAATATTTTTCACAAATGGTTCAAGTACTTGCTTAAATTAACATGGCGTTAGATAGGCAGGGGGTGGTCCCCTTAAGGCGAATAAAATCTCTCGAGCTTGAAGAACTGAATTGGTACACATATTAAATACGGACATAGACGATCGAGCATCGTATAATTGTTTCAAGGTCGTTGATAGACTCGAAGTGGCTGATACAAATTTTATTTTTATTTTACACTAAAGATTCTCTCTGAAAAATTTGAAGAATTTCTGTTTAAAGGGAGTGCGATCATTCATCGCGGCAACGATTGTTTCGAAAGCATGACGTTGTTCTCGACTGAGGCCGGCCAAACAGTTATAACGTAATCTTTGGTTAACGTGCCCGTAGCGGCCAGATAACTAACTACAGATTCCAGATTATTAAGTAGCTGAGCAACTGTCAAGAAATGAATTGCCAGAATACTCGTTTGGGTAACATATAATATGAAATCTGATGTCCATTTTAAACAACCAAATAAATCACGAACAAAGACCATTAGCGAAAGTAGTCAGTAAAATAAACTGTAATGTATAAACTTTGGTCAAGCAACAGCATTAGCGGAAGTTTTAAACATATTGAAATTTAGTCTATGCCGGAATGAGAATTGACATTAGTTGTCGGAGGCAGTGGAAACTGCACTTAAATATTTTAAGATAAAAATCAAAGAGTGGGAAAATGTGTGTATAGAGAAATTGCAAAGGGAGTATATGCAATGTAAATTTAATTTAGTAACAAAAAAAATATTATAGAAAACAAGTAATTACAGAAAACGGTTAGTCCCTTCCATGAGGCGTCATTTTTCTGCAATTATGGATATTACATAACTTTTTTTTATTACTCATGAAGGTTTCATACAGTTATATTCGACTATCGAAAGATTAGTATATTTCATCAATTTTCTAAATAATTATTGACAGCGTTGCGTGTTAAATTTAATTACAGTACTGTAATAGTCATACGTTTCCATATGACGAGATTTCGTGGTAGGGATACCCAGAGGAGGGAACAATTCTCGCAGTCACAATAACAAGTTCCTACCATATATACAGAAACTAGTTTTGAAACTTTGTGTTCTATTTCCTTACCTCATTAAATGGGATAAGTCATGGGAGTTATTAGGAAGTGATCATTATTTGATCTTCTATTTCTACACGATGTAAAGAAGTGAATGTGAAACAAACATTAATGTATTGCTGCAAGTTTGGGTTTATTTTTTTAAAGGTTTTTTTAACCTCACAAGATTAGGTCTGTCAAGTCAAGCTCTATCATATCAAGTGTTCATTAAAAATAATTTACTCTTTACACAAATTAACAGCATACAACACTTACTTAACATTTTGATAAAATTAAGTTATAACTAATTACTAACAACTTAATAATAATTGGTGAATCGATAAGTATGTGGTATAAACTAATGCTATTATCTCGTGATGCTGGAATACAGGCAGGCGTGTGTTTTGAAGTGTATAAGACGGCGAAGAAGACTTAGAGAGTAGAATCGATCGTCAATTCCAGGTGCTTACCGTGCACAAGCATGCATAATGAGTTCAAATGAGAAAATATATCGATAAATATCGTATGGATATTTACAAACAGCATCGATATATATCGAGGACAAAATATCGATTTTTGCCTGAAGCCAGAAATTATCTAAAAATATTCCCAAAAAAATATTAAAATATTTAAGAAAATTAAAGACACTTGCTCAAATTACGGATTTTTTAATTAATTCATCTACTTTTACAATCTGTCATTCCAGTAATCGTGTGTTGTAGACTTCAACTCTCTGTTTTATATGTTCCCCCGTCAATCTACTGTTGTCTGGTGCCGCCAAGTTAACTGCAGAAGCCACTCTTTCGGACGACATAGAAGAGACTTGGCATATCGGGCATTTCGTCAACGCATTAACTTCTATTCATCAATGAAAAAACCAATTGAAAACAGAATGTGTTAACTTACATCAACCCTCAACTTCGCAACACTGATGCTGAATCAGTATTCATCACCTATAAAAATAACCCAATCCTCCACTTCTCTAGTACATCCCCTTATCACTGTCTCCAACAAGTGCAGGATTTTGAAATCTTACCTACTACCGTTACAATGTGTCCTTCCCAATTGGATTAGTTACCAAATGTTATACCAAGGTACTTAAATTTCAAGTTCTCAACCAGCAATTCTTTCCCCACCCAATATCCGTAATCCATCTTTAGTTTTTATCTGTGTATCTGTGTTCGGGAGAACGCGGGTTCTAATCCCCACGAGCCCATGCAAATGTTTTTTTCCACTGTTTCGAGAAATCACTACAGGTCATGGCTGGGGTGGTTAATTCAGAGAAGACAAGGCCGATTTACTTCCCGTTCCTTACCAACCACCCATTTCCGGCTTTAATGACGTTAGCATCTTCTTCTTATGATTCCACACCCTATTTATGGCGTATGCATTTTTCGTAGATGAGGTACCCTCACTATAGGAACTCTCTAGGGTCGGTGAACTGGAGTTGCCTTCCCCAGTCCATCCATGGCCATTTCTTTACGGGCGGGGAATTGGTGGAGTATTTGTCCATGGACATTTCCTCCAGCAGTATTTGCGTGATGCAAAGCTTCTCTGTTGATGTGTCATCTCAATGGTCTTTGGTTTGCTTAAATAAGTAGGCTTGATGGTTTCTTATGACGACGTATGCTGAAATCATAACGACCAATGTTGTTTACTTCCGGGTTATTAGTTCGATTTGAATTTGTGTAAAATACTTACGCCAGCTGTCGGAATCTATCATGAAGATACGTAACTCCTGTAGCTTCGTGGAGAGCGACGGTGGAGAACCTGTTTGAAAGGTGCAGGGCTCTCTTTGTTGCCCTGTTTCGTATACTTTGCAACTTTAGAATATGGCTGTTAGCAACGTACGCCCACACTGGACAGGCATACTCTATGATCCTACTGACTAGCGAAGTATATATCTTTACTCCAGTGTTTGGGGCTAAATTACTGTCTCAGTTGAGAAGCGAGTGTAGGCTGTGAAGCCTCGTGCTTGTTTTCCTGCGGACGTCATTAATATGAACTTTCCAGGTTAGTCTGCTGTCTAGCAGCACTCCCAGGTAACGAGCAGTAGCTGACCAGGGTATGTCACTACCGTGTAGGTGAAGGACGTGGACGACGGGGCACAAGCTTCATAGCTTGAGTCTTGGCGGGGTTGATATCAATCCTACATCTCCTGGCCCAGGCCACCGTTACGTGGATGTCTTCCTGGAGGCGGCGAGTGGTCAAAATTCTGCTGTGGCTGGATGCAAGGTACGCTGCATCTTCAGTGTAGATTGCGATAATGACTCCAATGGAAGCAGGAACATCGGCAGTGCGTAATTAATATAAAATAGGACCAAACATAGAGCCTTGGGGAACTCCCGCTTTCACGTTTCTGATGCTGGAGAATGCTCGGTCGACACTGACACTGAATGTGCGGCCCATTATGTACTATTTTATTAACTTGACGAATGGACCCGGGATACCCTGCTCATAGAGCTTAAGCAGGAGCCCCGAGTGCCATACGGAATCAAATGATCGGGAGCAGTGGACGAATGTAGCTCCCAAGTAGTGGCAGCCCCTATTTAGTGTTCTGCATCCACCAGCAGGCTCTGACCTGCCACGCGGGCTGCCCTCCACAGGGTACGAAGCATTGTGGGGCTGAGAATCTCACCCACCACTACAGACGTGCCGCCATATTGCCACAGAGTGTACTGAGAGGGCATACCCAAGTTCATTAAGAGGCTTTGCTAAAGCACCTAGCAAAGCTACAGAGTGGTTGGAAAATCTGGGCTCACAACTTTCAATGCCTCGTTGATTATTTTACAACAACATCTGGTCTGTATTCTCTAATGCTGTATTGCCATAAGCGAAATAAATCAAATCCAGACGTACTGCGGAGAGGATTAGGATTCAAGCCAGAAGTTTGGTGCACAATCTGTTGCTTAGGAATTGTCCTACCCTGCGGGCCAAGTCCTGAAAACGAAAGTTTCTTCCAGCAACTGTAACCCCCTGTCAGTGCTGGACACAATTACTGAATCTAGACCAACTGAGCCAACAGGGTGAAAAAACAATAATCCTCTCCCATGAAATCGATAAACAATATTTGCCTCATTAAAACCATGCGGGATGGTGTAACGGCTAGCGTTCTGGCCTCGCATTCGGGAAGACAGCGGTTCGAATCCCCGTTCGGGCGTCCAGATTTGGGTTTTCCATGGTTTCCCAAATCACTCCAGGCAAATGCCGGGATGCTTCCTTCAAAAGGCCATGGCCGAATTCCTTGCCACCCATCCTTTCCCTTATCTAAAGACTTCGCTGTTAGAGAGACGTTAAGCAGATAAAAAAAGCCTCATAAAAACGTGAAATCCTTTCGTTTAACATTTCTTTACTAAGCATTTTTTATTATTATTATTCTGGCTTCACGCCCCGTCGACGTCGACGTCATTAGAGGCGGGAAATAAATGGGGGCATGGAACGGGAAGGAATTCGGCCATGGCCTTTTGAAGGAAGCATCCCGGTATTTGCCTGGAGTGATTTGGGTAAACCATGGAAAACCCAAATCTGGATGCCAGGACGGGGATTCGAATATGCGTCCTACGAATGTGAGGCCCAGATTTTTTTTTTTAGATTTTTTCTCTTATGATCTCACGCCTCGTTGAGGTATGATAGGATGGGGGCAAAGAACGGTAAGGAATTCGGCCTTGGCCTTTTGAAGGATTCATTCCGGCATTCGTCTGGAGTGATTTGGGGAAACCACGGAAAACCCAAATCTGGATGCCAGGACGGGGATTCGAACCAGCGTCCTCCCGAATGCGAGGCCAGCGCGTTACCGCTCACCCACCACTACTGGTTCCTCTAAGCAGTATCGCTCACTTGGGTCGTAATTATCTGTGGCGTCGCAGTGTCCTGTGAATTCCCTCTGGGTGGCTCAGTTTCATTGTGTCGGACGGTACATCCATAAACATTCGTCTCACGCGCGCCCCCAGTGGTCGAGAGAGGGATACAGTGTGTTAGCTACTTGTCAATTCCCGCGGTTAAAGTGAATGCTCGAGGAAAAGGAATATATATCTAAAAAAGCCACTTGATGCGGGGTGTTTGTCACCAGCAGGCCGGGGGAGGGGGCGCTCTCCCTCGCAAACAAACAGCCATTCCCGGAAGAAAAAGGAGACCACTCGGCGGTATTGGGCGCTCCCCGGAGTCAAACACTCTGCGCGGGTGCACTTATCAGGCGGGCAATAAAAGTAATCTGGATCAGCACCCGCGGAGTAACGGCCAAAGCCGCCTCCACTGGCCGACTGGCGGTGTCTGCGGTTGACCTCTTCCATCTAACGCGTTACCACCTTCCACGTTTGCTTTGCCAGACGATATTACCACGGCAACAATCTCTTGGGTTACATTGGCCCTAGAGTGCAGGGAAGTTTTTGCGCTGAGCGCATCTCCTTCCAAATCATGTGAGGTTGTCATCAGTGCAGGGCTAGCATTGTTCGACTTGCCAGGTCGTATTTGGTTGCATGGGTTCAATTTAGAGTTGCATGATTTACCAGTTTTACTGGCCATCTTGTATTTTGATTGTATTGAACGTGGGTGCCCAGCTGTTTTATTAGTGGGTTGTCGTGATTGGGGCACTGCATGTGTAACTTCTTTGCAGTAGTTCGGAAGCGTTCGAGCAAAGTTGGAAGTCCGCTGATTCTATGTAGTTCAGTTGTCGGTGTGTCCCTTGGCAGATTATATGCAAACCGTATGGCACGGTTTTGAACTCGTTGAAGTAGTTTTATGTTTGAGGGAGCGGCGTTGCCCCAAACTGGTGATGCGTATTCGAGGATTGGTCTGCTTGTTGCAGTGTATAGGGTAACTACAGTGTTTGGATGTAGAGGTGATTTTGGATTTAACACCGGATAAAGCTGCCTCATCCTGTTCATGGCTTTGGTCCGAGTGTTTTTTATGTGAGTTTTCCATGTTAGCCGTTTGTCTATGGTAACGATACGATGACGACACCTCCCTCTTCACGAAGAGCATCAGGGCAACCCATGTGGTCACAAAACTGCAAAGAGGCTGCAACAATATAGAGAAGTGGGCAAAGAAATGGCGCTTGACTTTTAATGCGGCAAAGAGCCAAGCAGTCATGGTGACCAGAAGATCCGTACCTCCTCTTCAATCGGTGAAACTCTTCGGCGAAGGTATCAAATGGTCACCCACGGCCAGACGATATTCTACCACGACGCCGTGGTCATTGGAGACGGTATGGGATTGGGGGTAAGAAACGGGAAGGAATTCGCCAAATCTGGATGCCCGGACGGAGACAGGAACCAGCGTCCTCCCGAATGCGAGGTCACAGCGTTAACCACTCACCCAACCACGCTCGGTGATATTCTAACCTTCAGCTATGTAGAAAAAAATAGCTTGTAACAGTCCTCATACCTGAATTTTGAATAGTATTGTATTTAATGAAGTATCTGTAATAAGCTAAAGTTTGCTTGAATATTATCTGGTATGTTTGTTTTGCAATTTCTTGTAAATCAGTGTATATAGACTATTTTATGAAGGGAAATTATTTAATGTAGTCTTCACGGGTTTTCCGCCGTATGTTGTTGAAATGCGACAACGAGCTTTCGGCGGCTGACTCTGCCGCCATCTTCAGGTTGGATGCTGTGCAGCGATGGTTCCCCCTGCACAACATCCAACCTGAAGATGGCGGCAGAGTCAGCCGCCGAAAGCTCGTTGTCGCATTTCAACAACATACGCCGGAAAACCCGTGAAGACTATATTTCATCGATACGCCGTGAAATCCTTCAATCTCACAGGAAATTATTTAATGGCCAGTTAATATGTTTAAGAACAGAATAATGCAAGAGAATTGCTTAAATGTGTGTAATTCTAAATATTAATGCAAGTTACGATGTCTACAGGACAATTTTCTATAGTTTAAAATGATTTCTGTAAATAATTTTGTGTTTAAGTATCTTTAATTTCCATTTCTGACTGTTTTGTAATGATGTTAAATGATTAAGTACCATTTCTGATTGTTTTTAATATGTTTAATTGTTTGAGTAATTGTTAATGTTCGAGAAATATCTCGCGGAAGTCTTTGAAGAATTCCTGAAAATTCGATAGAGCCTATATAAAGAAATCAGCAGAAGGACAGAGTTAGTTGAGTTTACAGTTAGTTGATAGAGATTCACTTTGGAAATGCGTCAGTAGTATCTGTGGATTGTATCTTTGCATGTAAACAATATCGCTGACGTTATTTTTGAAAATAAACAAAATCTTCAACTGAACTTTGGTGGACTACTTCTTAATTACAATAGTAATTAAACCACTGAAGAACCTGATAAGCTGTTACCCGCAACTTCTTATGAGAAATGTAAATAATAAACAATTGGAACCAGAAAGGAAAGACGATTCATCAAATTGAGTGTTTATCTTTTTCGCTATGTTGCACCACTCGGACTGGTCTGAAATCTGAACCGTAGATATAGTGTCCATAGACGATTCTACAGTAAAAATTTAAACGTTGTCACTCAAGGAAATGAATTTGTTTACTAGGAACTCGATACAAACAAATTGCGATAAAACATTGTAAAATGCGCCAAAAAATTCCACATAAATACTGGATATTTCCTGTAACAATGTGCACGTCACTGGTTTTTTTTTCAGAATTTTCCCGCATTGATATCACGAGTTATGCATTTAGGCCCCAATGGCACATTCACCCCCGTAGCGCCCCCTAGAGTGGTGGCATTGAAATAAAAATCAGTCCGACGGCTATGTTAACCAAGATCTATGAACTGGAATGCCTAGTGTTGCAAATTGAAAAAAAATGTTTTTTTTCTGCTTTGTGAAAAAAAAAACATGAAAAAAACCCTAGCACCCTTGTTTTTTTTTTCTAAATTCGGTTTTTTTTTCTTCAGAAAACCATATCTTTGATAAATTATAGTTTTATTTAAGGAACTTACATTTTACAAGTGTGTTTTAAATCTTACTGGATCATATAATGTTTTAAATAATGATACATTTATGTATATATATAGATAACATTATTTTATTCATCCTCTATGCCAGCACCACATTCACTAGTATCAGCACTACCAACACTAGTTCGGTCGGTGTCAGAATTTTCTGTTTCTTCTTCTGTCTCCTCTAGATCCATAGCTTCAGAAATTGTTACATTTTCTTTTACTGGTTGTTCTTGTATTGTACGCAAAAAATTTTGAGGCTGCAATTTTAAATTGTGAGCAAAGTACACACTGTGCATAAAGACTGCGCCGTTAATTCTGTATTACGGTCTTTTAAGTCTGAATTTAAATCTATCATCATACAAAATAGGAGCTTTACTTCTTTTCAATCGTTGGTTTACACCAACGGTTGCAAGGAAACGATTCATAATTATTGACAATTTAATGACTCAGTATCACTATACGCTGAGAGTTTAACAAGTATACGAATATAAGGAAAGAACAATAAGTAATAAAAAGAGGGAAAAAACCGTTTATAAATTTTAAATTCTTATTTTAAAAAAAAAAATAAAAAAAGTACCATAATTCTACAGATAAATTCAAATATTGAGTATCAATCCAAACAACTGGGAACGGGAATTCCTTGTCGCATAACCTACCGTCTTGGGAAAATCCCCATTCATAAAAGATAATTTCAGCCAGTGTTGCCAATATTTTCGTATTTTTTTTTCTACTGAACAAGAAATATAAAGTAGATTTAAAAAATAAGATTAGTGCGTAGAATAAACTCTAAAACCGTCATATCAAACAATAACTGCTTTACAAATTTGAGATTTAGTAGTTGTGAAAAAAAAGTGTCCCAGAAAAAAAAAACATGGTTTATTTTCATATTTTTTTTCATGTTTTTTTTTTTTCAAGTAAGAAAAAAACACGTTTTTTTACAACACTAGTTATGCCCCATGAACGGGATTGGCCAGGGGCTCTTTTCAGTGTATTATTCCGCTAGACCCTTTGACTCAGTTTTGTAATCGCTGAAATAACATCACTTTTCGTCTCAAGCTCGAAGTTTCACTGTTTTCCCTCTTTGATGCTTCACTTTTTTGCCAGGCGGTGTATGGTTAACTGTGTTTCTCGCGAGCCATATCATTGAGTTCCTTGTATGCTGACGACTACTCGGCCACCTTACAGAGGAGTCGATTGAAAGCTGACTGACGTAGCGAATCTTGTAATGTACCTGCGTCCCCCCAGCTGCGGCGGATTGGAGTGGCCGGGTTGTGATGAATGGCGACACTGTATTAGCGGCCGCCGCAATGATTCATGCGGTAATTGGGCGCACGCTGACAGTTGACAAGCGGGGGCCCCGCGCCGCCCCCGCAGTAAATAATGGGGCCGGACCGGGGGCGGCGGCCGGAGGCGGTTCGGCAGGTCGGCAAGGTGGAGGAGGGACCTTGCCAATTAATCAGGGGCCAGCTCCTCCTTATCCTTGACCGAACTATATCACCAGTGCTCTGCCCCAGGCCTGCTCACTATGCCCTTCCTCCCTCCTCCTCAGATCCGCGTAATTTACCTCTCGCTTGATGTCATCTGAGAAACACAATTATGTTAAAAGCTTACGCCATATTCTTCTTCTTCTGGTCCATATCCGCAACAGGTGTCGGCAACCGTCTTGGCTGTCTTGTCTCTATTCGTTAACGCTCGGAATAGATCAGCAGTGGTCTTGGAGGTCAAGATTTTCAGATTTCCTTTTCAACCAGGTAGTTCTCCTTCCAGCATTTCTCTGTCGCGGTATTTTTCCCAGTAGAATAGATTGTAGGAACTCGTAACGGCTGTAATTTCACATGACGTGTCCAAGTTACTGTAGCTATATGTGTCCAATATTTCCATATCGTTTTTCATTTTTCCTGAGCACTTCAGCATTTTGTGGCTTTGTCTGTCCGCAGTATCCTCAATATATTCGATGGTATCACATTTCAAAAGCCTCTAACTTTTTACCGGTTGTTTCTGTTAACGTTAAACAGCTGCAGCGTGATCTGGACAGGATATCTAGTTGGGTTAGTAAACATGGCATGAAGATATATGCAAAAAGAGTCAGCTTATTAGATACACTAATAAATAAACTAATGATTGATTATATTATAAGGTGGGGAAAGGAATTGCTTGTTGAAGACTTCAAATGTAAATATCTCGGCATTACATTTGATAACAAGCTTAACTGGGCAGGACACATTGGACAGGTGGTAGGAAAAGGTTTCAAAATTCTGCACTTGTTGGAGAGAGTGATGAGGGGATTGTACGAGAGAAGTCAAGGAATTGGGTTACAAAACTTTGGTCAGACCATTGCCTGAATATGGTGGTGTAGTAATGCACTCGCTGGAACGTGATCCATTGGAAGACAGGAGGAGGGTGAAGAGGGCCATGGGATTGTACATGACGTATATTGGTGATGATGCATGGAAAGACATTAGCCTAAAAATAAAAATAAATTAATGGAAGGAAAAAGATGACCATGACCACAAGCTGGCACTCGATTTCAGGCTTTTGGGTGTGGGAAGATCTCTTTTTCTAGGTAAGGGTGTCAGAGATTGGAATAAGTTACCAAGGAGAAATGATGCGTTTTATAAGTATAGATTATTATTCACTTCGTTATTAAACATTAAAAGTCTGATGAATAGATAATTAACTTTTAATAGTTCACGTCATAAGTGTGTTTCCGTAGAGATTCAAAACATGCTTTTACATTTATAATATTACTAGCTTCTAGCCCGTCAAAAATGACGGTTTGAACGCCATATTCTGGCAGTTCATTTTATTATTATTATTATTATTTTGCAGTTGGTTAATTATACGGGATTGTTATTAGATAATGCTAGTGGCCTTGATTTGATAATGTTCTACACAGCAATACAGTAGTAACTTCTACTGAATTAATGAGGGCGGATGTATAAAACCAATAAAATGAAAAATAAATTAGGAATCCAGAAACTTTTGCTATCCATTTAATATCAGTTTTATTCCTAGTCCAGGCACACTTCAGCACGATATGTACGAACTACGTTCACCCGCATTTATTAACTTGGCGCATATGAAAGCAGTTTAATTGGTTTGTAAAACTCATTTCAGAGTGAATTACGCTGTAATCAAATGTGTCGGTGGGCTTTCTGGTCAACTCAACCACAACCCTCCATTAATATTGCTTTCGAAAATCATAACTTCTACTACTCTCAAATGCTGTAGTCAATCGCAAGACATATTGTTTTTAAGCAGTGATTGCCGTTGTAATACAGCCTGTAGACTACCATTATTTTCAAGCAGAAATTAGGTTGTAATACATTCTGGACGGGCATAATACAGTTAAATGTACTACGGAAAATATTTCTAGTGGATTCTTGCAGTTTACCACACCCAATTCCTGGCAGAATCGCGATCTCCGGTAATACCGATTATTTACATTATTTTACTTTAAATGACGGGAAGTAAACTTCCTCTGAGTTTTTAATACACTTCATCGTTTCTTATCTCCGGACAAAAAAAAAAAACAAAAAAAAAATCAAAAAAAAAAAAAAAAAATTGTAGGCTGTGTTTTAAGTTAACCTAGTACTCATTATTGATCAGGTAATATAACGTACACATACATACATTACATGAATTTTGCTTCTGGTTGTCGTAGATATATAAAAAGCAATATGTAAATTTAAACGAACGTACTAATTGTAACTTTGTGACACATAATTGCCTCGCATTAATTTTTTTCCCTGCTCTCCGTATTTCTAATATCTCTGCTCACTGCTATTTTGCGGCAATAATATCGTTGTTGCATTTCGAGTGTCATATCGCTTATACTGTAAGTCAGAGACAATAGTCATATCCTTGACTGTTTAAATCATGGTTTAAATCTAATCAAAAGTTGTATTAAATCTCATTTAATAGTTAACAAATGTATCAAAAACTAATGGTATCATATATAATGGTGGTAAGAATTTATTCTGGAAAAGCTTATAAGGAGAAATCAATTAGTCATTTTTAATGATATCGTTTGTTATATGAATACGTTACTCTGGTTAGATTATCAGAGTATTTGGTTAGGATTTTGCATAAATAAATGTAGGACTATAATTTCGAAAACGGATAACTGTTATTTATTTGACCAATACATCATTATGTTTCTCCAAGTTTTAAATTACACTTCACAGTTTCTTACCGTCTGCCGAAAAAATCTTAGGTTATGGTTTAACCTAGGGCTTATAACTGACACAGATAAAATAGCGTAAATATTGAATCCCTTCTCCTACATGAATTTTGGCGTATAACTGATACAAATAATATAACATAAACATCGAACACCATTCGTCTTACACGACTTTCTGCATCTAACTGTAGTAAATAAACAAAATCCAAAATGAAGGAATGCAATATTGGTGGTTGATGATTGGCCGTTCGTTAGCCAATAGGAGAACCAGCTATAGACGACGCACGCAGACCACACGTTAGCTTTTTATATAGTAGGATAATGGTACATTAACATATATCCCAGATGTTAATAATTTACTCCTAGGTAAAAAAAATAGGCCCATGTTAGTTGGTGGTGCGCAGCATTGATTTCGACATTTTATTGTTCCTTCGGTGAAAAATGGTCGAAAAAACAACCCAGATACCGCAGTGGGGACAGCCGGAAACCGGGGACCAGTATGCGGCGCCTTAAAGCCACTCCGAGACTGGTGGTAGAATCATCTGTGGTTATGCTGTTAAGGTTACTTGCGGGTTTGTCCTGTGCACCGGCCGCCATATGTTGTTGTATAACTATCCTCCATTAAAATTGCATGTCTATAAAGTAATACTCGCAATCGTGTCTTGCACCGTTGTATTTATAGCCAAGACTACGTCACGCAGTGAAGTTGTCATAGTTGAACGCAGTCTCGGTTTGTCGTTGTGGAGCGGATGCCCATTTGCCGGCGCAGTTATGCCCTATCCCGGCCGTTTCTTTTAAATTTGATGCACCTCGGGCGATTGGTCGCGTCTCGAATGCTTCCATTCGTTCTGGTTCGCTGCACTCGCCGGCTCCCCTTTAAAAGAATGGCCGCAGACCTCCCGCGTTATTGGTTTTTAAAGCAAAACCCCGCAACAGAAACAGGATCAGGACAGTACGTCATATTCCTCCCTCAACCGCCCCTTTCATCCTGACAGTACCAATTTTTCGAGTGAAAATTCTTTTACGTCGTTATGTCAGACAACGAACGGTGGTTACACCGCAGTTGGGTGAGTTTGACACCATCTGTCACTCTTTATCTGTAATGTGTCTTTGGGACTTAAATAGGGGCGTAGTAATCGGTGGGCTAGGCGGTGCTATGCACCGGGGCCCCAACTACAGGGGGCCCCCAAGAGCAGCTGAGGGGCCCAAGCGCAGCTCAGCCCATCTGGCCTGAGAGCCCAAATTTTTTTTTTTTTTTTTTGCGCCTACGCTACTGGACTTAAGGCAGAGGTCCGTTGTACACCCGTGTTAGTCATCTGATACATTGATTGCCTGTGACCACCGTCATCAGAAGAACTAAATTGCTGTATACGAGGTGGATGCACTGGCACCGATCTTTTAGAGACAGTTAAAGTCATGAAATGTAGGAGAAATTGTAGCAAAGCAGTAGACTGAATATATAGATTGATCATATGTAATGGGAGAACTACACTGATCAGCCAAAACATTGTGACCCACTACTTACTCAAATATTGGTCCACCTTCGAACGCAAACACAGCAGGGATTCAGCGCAGCATGGATTCTACAAGTCCTTGCAATGCTTCTAAGAGGTATCTGACACCAGATTTATACCCACGGGTCACGAAATTACCTTAAATTACGGGATAGCGGTTTGTGGGCGCGGAATCTGGAAACGAGCATCTAAAAAACGGAGAGGATGCTCGGCTGTTCGCTTGCTACTGTAGTAAGCATCTATGGAATGTGTTGAAGGACGGTGAAACCACGACTGGGCGACAAGGTGGTGGACGTCCACGCCTCATCACAGAACGTGGAGGTCGGAGGCTTGCCCGCTCTGTAAAGCGGGATACTGGGTGATCGGTGGCAGATCTGACAGAGGAGTACAATTCTTGTGCTTCCAGAAGTGTTTCCGAGCACAAGAATCGCGATTCTGCCACGTAAAACCCTCTATCCTGTTATACAGAGTGGGAAAGCCTCCGACCTCCACGCTCTGCGATGTGGCGTGGGTGTCCACATGGTAATTTAGTAACTTTGAAATTTCTCCTATCAGTTGCCCAAAATTTTACGGCATGCTTCTGCAATAGCCAACACACAGTTTACAAAAAAGTAGCAACGTCAAAATTTGGAATGTCGGTAATAAATACACACTAATACTTTAAACCCGAAATTAACTCCGTCTCTCTCTGTCTGTTTGTTTATCTTTTCATGACTAACCCGGTCTTGATGAAATTTCACAAGGAAATACTATGTATCTTTGGGAAGTACACGGGATACTTTTTCGATATAAATAAACATATGGTATATTATCATGAAATTTTAAAAACTAACTTAACGATGACAGAAAGACGGACAGCGTGTGTAAGACTGTAATGTTATATCGGTTGCTCAGGCTTTGTTTTTTCTCGCTGTTTATGGGACAACTTTTATGTAAATTACAGCTTCCTAAATACATTTATGGCAACAAAATTCTAAGTCCACGCGTATTAAATCTCGAGTAACAGCTAGTTCAGTTATAAAAATTTCCATAAAACGGTGAATAGTCTTCCAGTGTTAAGCTGTACTAAGGGACTATTGTGCTTCTTGCTGTTGGGGGACAATCGCGAACTTATGGATGAATGTTATGTAATATTCGTTTAAACATATCGGGTTTGTAACTGTATGTCTGTGCATCTCGTCATTGTACAGGACTTCCTGATCTGTAGAAGTATGCGTGACGCGGAGGAGTGCATGCTATTAGTCATAGCCGAGTGAGGGGAGGGGAGGGCGGTCACAAATCCCAGGGCTCTGCCTGACAGTGGATCCGCAGACCACTCGCCAGTATTTATTGCTGGATTACAGTGACGTATTGCCGGCTACAGTTATCAGCCGTCCCGGTTAGCCACGCCAGGGAACAACTGCTCCGACAAGTTGCATACGGTTACACCGACACGGCCTGGGAAGAGAATCGAGGCAGCCCAATGAAGCCACTGCCTTAGGGGAAGCCTTGAGAACTGACCGTGTGATATACAGCACTATTCTCAAATAGTGGTACGAAGAATGATGTTAAAAGCAGAATAGCACTAGCAAAAGAGCCTCATCAAAAAGAGAGACCTTTTAGTTTCAAATATTGATCTACGAATTAGGAATAACTTTTTAAAATGTGCGGAGCACAGCACTTTATGGTAGCGAAACATGGACTTCAGGAATACCAGAAAGAAAGAAAATTGAAGCATTTGAAATGTGGTGCTACAGAAGAATGCTGCAAATTAAGTGGTCAGAAAAAGTACGAAATGAACGAGTTTTGGAAATGATGGGTGAGGAAAGACGTTTGTGGAAGAAGCTTGCAGAAAGAAGAGACAGGCTGGTTGGGCATATTTTGAAACATACTGGATTGGTTACTTTGTTAGTGGAAGGAACAGTCGAAGGTAAGAACTGTAGAGGAAGACAGAGATTAGAATATATGAAGCAGATAATCGAGAATGTGGGTTTTAAGGGATATGTAGAGGTTAGCACATGATAGGAAGGGCTGGAGGATTGCATCAAACCAGTCGAAAGACTGACGACAGCAAAATAAAAATAAAAAAATTCACACGGTATCGAATAAAAATAATCGATACTCTATTCGTGAGTTCTATCGGAAACCAAAAGTATCTTACTCACCAATGTATTGGAAAAAAGCATCGATTCCTCAAGGTATCGAAAGAAAAGTATCGATAACATGATACTTCGAATCATTCATTTTGATTGAGATTTTCTGTTATTTAAATTTTATTTTAAAGTTAAAGACCTGCACCTGTGCATAAAAATCAAATTTTAATCCCTTTCTTATTTTTATAGCTGAATTTTCCAGTTTTAAAGTTAGTTTCGCATTTATACATTTATAATATTAGTATGCAGATTACTGGTGCAAATACTTCGTGACTGTGAATTTTCGCTCGCAATTCGAAAGATGGATACGACTACTAAGAGAAATTCTTAGAGAGGATCTTTGTTAGTGGTATGTGATCACTTGCTGACTTACATAATGGCTGCCTAGGATCAATGTGTCATGTTTCTCGGGAGGAAAGTTCAGCCCCACAGCAGTGTGGTGATGGATGAGCCTTCAGAGAAGCCGGAAATTCCTACCGAACGATCAACGTGGGAAGAGTCAACACAACGTGACGCCAACAACTTATGAAACAGCTGACGATCCAGCCAGAAACTGCTAATAAAGATTACACAATGGGTAGCGCTAGATTAAGAAGGATGTATAACTCGAGTTTATCTATTGTTTCCAAGTTCCTGAATGCTATTTCAACAGTTCAAATCTGATTTTGTGGTTCTCAGAGGATTACTTATTTATTTTATTTATTTAAAGGTTTATTTAGCCTGGCATGATTAGGGCTGTCAAGCCCTCTCTTACATTATATCAGGTGTTTACAATAAATAATGTACACCTTACACAAACTAACAGTAGCCTATACAACACTTATATAACATTTGGCATAAATCAAGTTCAAGAGTAATGCTAACAAAAAAAAACTTAATAATGTTTATGAGTAAAATACTGACTAAAATCTTAAAATTATTCGTGTTTAACTAGTTCATAGAAACGTGTTTTTGATGATGATTCAGTCAGTTGTAATCTGTCTTTTCGATAATTTAGTTTAAAAATCAATCGTTTAGTCGGAAGACACGTAAAAAAATCACTTTAGCTTAGAAAAAAACGTCTTGGTGGTTTCCCAAATAAAATAGGTGAATTCTAGTGAGAATGGCATTGCGATTTAAATAATACGGTTCATTGTGTATGAATCGCACAATGCACCAATGCTTAGAATAAAAAATCAAGTCGTATGTGCATTTAGATGCATTACTAGAAAGGTTGCCAACTTATTTGTTATTGGAAGAGAAAAATAAAAAGTATATTAAAGGAAAAAGTGTTATTAAATTTAGGTATTAATTACACTAAGTATACATTTATTCGTGCTTATGGAACAAGCTATTAACTTTTGGTTTGATTGAAAGTGCTATAACTTGGTACCACATCCAGAATTTAGATGTATTAATAAATGAAACACATATTTTTAATTAAATTCAAGATCTCTCTCTTCTCTCTTCCCACTATTTTTCATTAATTACTCTTTCGGTGAAAGCTGAAATGGCGGAAGCAGGAGCAGATATGAAACTATTTTTTTATTGATAAATTAATCATCTCTCGTCTTTTCAAATATATATAAATGTTACCGGCCAAACCAGATATCAGCCCAAATTAGTTTGTTCTAGGCCAGACCGGTTTATACTACGCGCGTCAGGATATACTAGTTTAGGCCAGGACAATCTAGCTTCGCCTAAATACTTTAGGCTTAACTAGTTTGGCCTAGGCCCAACTGATTTAAAAGCCTTTCTCTTTTGAAGAAAAGCTTTCGAAAATATATACGAAAATTTAAATGAAATAACGAAAATAAAAGTTAAAAAAGGAACTAATTTTTGTTTCTTAGTGTAACATACAAAATATTTAATCATTTATTTATTTTTACAGGGTGTAACATTCGAGGCATGTTTTTAAGTAAGTACCGTTTTGAAATTAAAAAAAGACGTGCAAACATATCTCAATAATTTTATTTTTACATGAAAGCCTGTACCTTACTCTACTTTTCTACATAATTCCCTTCAATACTGAGGCACTTGTCATAACGTAGTACCAGTTTTTGAAAACCCTCCTCATAGAAGTCTGCCACATGACTTGTTAACCACTGCATCACAACTGTTTTGACTTCGTTATCGTCTTCAAGACGCTGACCACCCAGGTGTTTCTTCAAGCGCAGGAACAGATGGTAGTCACTGGGCGCCAGATCAGGGCTGTACGGAGGATGATCTAGAGTTTCCCACCAAAAATATGTGATGAGATCTTTGGTTTGATTAGCCACATGTGGACGGGCATTGTCATGCAGCAAAACGATGCCCTTGCTCAACTTGCCACGTCTTTTGTTCTGGATTGAACGGCGCAGATTGTTCAATGTCTCACAATAAGCTGCTGCATTGATTGTCTCATTAGGAGGCAGAAATTCCACAAGCAGTACTGTCCCAAAAAACTGTGCACATGATTTTCCGGGCAGAAATCGTTTGCTTGAACTTCACTTTTTTGGGTGAATCTGAATGCCACCATTCCATGGACTGTTGCTTTGATTCAGGTGTGACGTAGGCCACCCATGTCTCATCGCCCGTAACAATTTGGCTTAAGAAATCATCACCATCGTTGTGGTACCGCTCAAGGAAAGTCAATGCACTGCCTAAACGTTTGGTTTTGTGCACATCCGTTAACATTTTCGGTACCCAACGTGAGCACAATTTTCGGTAATTCAAGGGCTCGGTCACAATGCCATACAAAACACTACGAGAAACATTAGGAAAGTCATCACACACGGAGGAAATCGTAAAGCGTCTGTTTTCTCTCACCTTATTGTCCACTTTCTGCACCAAACTTTCATTAACGACCGAAGGACGCCCACTCCGTCGTTCATCATGCACATTTGTGCGGCCATCTTTAAATGCCCTCACCCACTTTTTCACCATTCCATTACTCATAATGTTTTGTCCGTAAACTGCACAGATCTCACGATGAATATCGATCGGTTTTAGGCCTTTAGCACAAAGAAATCTTATAATAGCCGGTACTTCACAGTCGGCGGGACTCACGATTATCGAACACATCTTAAACACTCAGTGAACAACATAAACAAGGAAGAATTAGACTGTAATGGCGTCAGTGCGTAGGCAAGAGATGCAGGTACCCAGTACGCATGCGCGGAACGCCGACCGTAGCGCTGCAGCCACAGTGTGACAAAACGGTACTTACTTCAAAAATACGCCTCGTATAAAATGCACATAATGCTACTGTTTTAGTCCAATTGATTAATTAAACAAGCTCGAACCTGGTCGCCCCCAACATAACGTCGGGAAAAGTTCAGAAAACGTTAAGGTTTTCGAAATGATTGTTCAGCAGTTGTGCGGTAACAACACTTTTATTTCCTTTAAAGTTCAGCGTGACCTACCACCTTTCACAATTTTGACGGTGAATTATTTATCGGAACTTCGTATTCGAAGAAAGCAGGCTCCTGCGTTGTAGGCATCACCACAAACACTTACTTGTACCGGCGAAACCACTTGCGCAATACCCGGCGATAAAGAAACGGTCTTTTGTCCTGGTTACACTGTCTGCTTTACCACGAGCATAGTCACTGTTCTCACTTGTTTTACGACATTGGACATCCAGAATATCCACATCGCTTCATACCGCATAGTTCTCTGCGATAAAGAGGTTTTCTCTCGGTTACACTGTCTGCTTTAGCACCACCATTCTCCCGCCACCACATCCGCCGCTACTGTCGAGTTCTGCTCCCGACCTCTGACTAGACTCCAGACTGCCGCCTCATTCGCCGAAACTAGTCACGTGACCCTCCAGTCACCGATATATCGCCTTCTGACCCCTGTGTACTACGGTGACATTTCTAAATATATATATTTTCCTAATAGAACATGCCCTGTCGCAATTGAATGTTCGGCAGCTGCAGTCCTTAGTGAGATTTGAACATCTTGACTGCCATCACTTTCTTGGAGAAATTTTCTAGAACGAATGTCCCTGCACACCCATTTCCTCCCTTTCCTGATCCACCTGTGTTTGCCTTCTCCAAATTTCAATTTTAAATTCTTTCAACTTTTTTGGTAAATTATTCATCATTTCTCTTGGAAACTTATTCCATTACCTGACACCCTTACCTAAAAAAAATGGAATTTTCCCATTCCCTTGTGCCTGACATCGAGTGCCAACTTGTGGTCATGGTCATATTTTCCCTTCCATGCACTACTTTTCGTACCTACACCAATATCTTTCCATGCCTCATCGCCAGTATACGCCCCGTAAACTTCCAGCTCTCTCTTCACCCTCCTCTTGTCTTCCAGTAATACTATTCCAGCTGTTTTATCATATCTGTTACTGATTCTACGGTAATTTCCAGACAAAAATCAAGCAACGCTTCTTTAAAACTCCTCCAAGTCCTGTATTTGATACCGAAAGTGTGGGTCCCATACTACAATACCATATTCGAGCAATGGTCTGACCAAAGATTTGTAACCAAATTCCTTTACTTATCTAGTACACCCCCCTCATCACTCTCTCCAACTAGTGCAAAATTTTGAAATGTTTTCCTACTACCTGTCCAGTGTGTCCTGCCCAGTTGAGCTTGTTATCAAATGTAATGCCAAGATATTTACATTTAAAATCTTCAACAAGCAATTCTTTCCCCAACTTAACAACTTTTATTTTTTTATCTGTGGGGTGCTGTCAAGCACTGGCAGCCACTGGGACACCACCTCGCGGCCAAACTGGAAACGTCAGTGCAGGAAGTTGTGTGAGTGGCATACGTGGAAGCGATACACGAGCGGGGGTGGGGGGAAGCGGCGACGTAAAAATATATATATGCGGTTCGGCGGAGCCGGGGAGCGCGCGACAGGAAATGGAAAGCATTTCCGGGGCTGCGCGCTGCGAGGTTTCTTTCTCTTTAAAAAAGTTTAATATTTTTCGCGCTGACGGCGCGCGAGAGAGATTGGCGGCGCTATTGAGGCGGGAGATGCGTGATGGAAAGCGTGCTCCGAGTCGCGCACGCACGTGCTGAGGTCTCAAACCCAGACACACGCCCAGTCAGCTGTACATACGCAGGGAGTCCAGAAAATATCTCAGTATATTAGAACATATCGTGTATTGAAATGTCATACAGTTTATGGATGAAGGGGAGCTTTCAAACCCAAATCAACATGGATTCAGAAAAGGCCGATGTTGCACTTTCAATTCACGACTTGTGCCGTATTGTAGATAAGCAATCCCAGGTTCACTTAATTCTATTAGATCTTGAAAAAAAATATTTCGGCACTGTGCCTCACACTAGATTACTTAACTTATGCTTGTGGTGATGTTATGGAATATCTAGACAAATATGCGACTGGGTTGCAGATTTTTTCAAGGGTAGAACACAGAGCGTACTTCTCAAAGGTGAGCGGTCATCACTGACCGTAGTAGGGTCCGGGGGTTCCCCAGACAAGTGTGATAGGGCACCTGATGTTTCTCACATACATTAACGATTCGTGCGACGTAATGAAGACCCTTTCACACTAGCGGTCAGCTCAGCTCAGGTCAAAAATCGCTATACACGTAATCCAATGGGAGCATTCACACTACGCGGTCCGTACAGGTCAGGGCAAGGCAGGTCAAACCGAAGATCAACAACGGTCAAGACCTGAGCTGAGCTGAGCTGACCGCTAGTGTGAACGAGCAACGGTCAGGTCAGGTCAGATCAACTTGGAGGACGAATGTCTAAAAACTGCTCATAAGCAATAAAAAGAGTAATAAATAAAAAATAAATGTTTCAACAGTATGTTATTTCTGTTTATTATAAAGCCGGTAAACTTTAATATAAATTCAAATATTATTACACACTTTATTACTGTCAAGATACAGGTCCTGTTTCCGATTTTTTTTAAAAAATATTGTGAATATATTTTTTGAATCAGCGTTAGCACACAAACAAAGAATATTTGTAAAGTAGGGTTTCTCTCGCTCATCCTGAAATTCACTTTCTACATGGCATGAAATTTTATCCTTCCGTTAAAAAATGTGCAAAATACATGTTACTAAAATTATGTTATCAATTAATCCTGGAACAGAATTAATTTTTCTAAAATAAATTCGAAATCTTTGAGCCCTAAAATATCAAAAGCATTTCCCACAACTCGTCTCGCATTCATATCTATACTCATTTTTTCCAAGAGCGATTAGGGGATGGAATAGTAAAGATTTACCGAGCGAGAAAACTTATAATAGATAGGTATCGATAAACCGCTCTGGCCACCATGATTTGGGTTTCCAATGGTTTTTCCAGACCACTCCAAACGAATGCTAGGAGGGTTTCTCAAAATAGTTCATGGGCACCTCCTGCCATATCCCTTCATATGCACAAACGATTACAAATTCTGATAGGTGCAATGCACCCTCCTCCACCCACTTTTAGTGAATCGCGGGATAATAATAATAGTCAATATAGTAATATTTTGACAAACTTTGGGGGTGGATTAGTCACAACGAAACAATGAAAAAACTCTATATAAATATATTTCAAAAAAATCTTTCGTTTTTGAGTAATTGATTAAAGAACCAGATGGTCTGTACGCCTCATAATGCATGTTTTCTATTAAAACTGGAAAAATGGGAGAGGTAGAGAAAAAGGAAAAGGAAAATTTTGATGTAAACCAGGGGATCACTGAAAACTAAAAGAGGAGAGTTTAGGCACTGGAGAAATAAAGATCTATGAAGAAGAAAATGAAAGAATGCCAGAGACGATCAGAAAGAAGAGATACAGTTTTTTTGGTCACATAATGAGTATGGATAAAAAAAGAAAAAATTATTTTTGACAATGTTTAGAAAAACAAGAACGACAACCAGTTGATCCATGGAGTACAGAAATGTATGATAGATATCGGAATAACAGAATATATAATACAACTTTCAGAAGATTGATAAAAAAAAATACAAAGTTGTCCAGGAGGAGGAGAAGAGGAAATGTAATTACGTCTGGACGAAAGGAAAGAGGAAACAGCACAATGAAAGGGTGAAGAGCTATTGAAAGTCAAGTAAAGATGCAAAAGAAGAATACACAGCATTACTTTTCTTGGTTCTTAGATGGCTGAAATCGACGAGAAGAAGATTAAAGAACGACCAACACTTAGGCTCGGTTGGTTGCGGCACCGTGATGGTGTCCAGAGCTGACACGGGGTTAACTGGTTCGTGTCCTGGTTGTGGTAAAAATGTTAATCATCAGGATTTGGCCGGCAGTGTAGTAGAGGTGATGGTGCACAATTTCTGATCACCAGATTGAGCACCAGAGTCCTGGGTTGAATCCCATACCTCACCACATTGCGTATGGAGTGAGGGCATTCGGTACTGTTGGTGGTGCTTCGTCCGTTAAATGGGACGTTATGACCAACGGCCCCGGCGGTGTCTTCCGGAAAAGTAGGCCTCAATGGGCCAGCTGCAAGTTCACTTCTTCAACTCTCGCTTCATACAACATTCCACACTCAACACACACGACCACGAGAGGCCACACCAAGTGCGGTCGAGACCACGCAGCGAGTTTTGGTGGATGCCCAAAGAAACTGAAACTACACGGTTCCATCAACATAAATCGCTATTAAACCAGCAAGTACAGCCGAACAGAAGTCCAACAGCGCCAACATCAGCGAGAAGGTGACTTTCCCATGAACTTCCACCGCTGGAACCCGAATCTACATACTTGTTAATCAGTGACAGACCAGTTTAAGGAAAACCATATGGCCAATCGCCCAAATACAAAGTCACGGACGATGCTGCAACTGCAACTGCCAAGGAGTAACACGACAACACGAACAACTTGGCAAAATCATCCAGCTGTTGACACAACTGCTAACTAACCTGACCTGACAACACCAGTCAATTTATACGAATCCCCCCCCCCCCCGGGGGTGGGGTTAAACCAAATGGCGTCATCATCAGTGTTTGGCCAGTTTCAATAAGGAACCAAATAAAGAATGAATACCAGTGATAGATGTGAATTTCTCAGGCTTTCCATGATAGTAAATGGGGGATGGAATCCATTAATTAGAGAAACAGAGGACAAAGTGCATTGAACTGGAAGGGGACTACCTAGAGAAGAGTTGCAATTCGAACAAACATTTCAGCTACTCATTACCAGGCATAGATCGTGTCAACTTTCCTGCTTTATTTTCTTATGATTTTAAACCTCGTCAACGTGGAAATCTTAATTAAGACTTTAGAAATTTTGCTTTTAGCTTTACGCCTCGTCAACGTCGAGGTCATTAGAGGCGGGAAAGGATGGAGGAAGAGACATTTGAAGAAATACGGCAATGGCCTTTTAAAGGAAGTATCCCGGCATTTACCTGGAATGATTTAGGAGAAATCATGTAAAACCCAAATCTGGATGCCCGAAAGGCGATTCGAACCGGCGTCCTCCCAAAATGCGAGGCCAGAGCGTTACCGCTCACCCATCACGCTCGGTTTGGGAAATTAGTGCGGGCAAGGAAAAAGAAGGAATTAGACCATGGGCTTTTTAAAGTAACCATCCCGGCATTCACCTGGAGTGATTTGGTTGGAACCATGGAAAACCAAAATTTCAATGGACAGACGGGGATTCGTACCCGAGAACTCCCGAATACCTTCCTCGTGCCTCCTCAAGCAGATTTCTTTTATGTAGTCAATGTAAAGTTGGTAGAGATTGTATAGTGGTTCCGTTTCGATTGGTAGAGTAGCAACAAAAGTCTTCTGCTCCATCGATGGTATTCGTAGCCTTAGCAGCTTTGCCAGACTGCTTGTTGACAGACCCGAGTCAGGAGTTTGTGTTGGTGGCTGGAGCCGCCGCGCCGCCTCGAGTATTCCAGACTCCAGTGTTCCGCACCGCTTGACGCCTCGTCTTCCGGCGTCCTCCCAACCCTTGCCACACCCTCCCTCCGTCATCCCCAGGCTCCAACTTCCGCTCCCACAATAAGAGGCGACGTAAAACAACACTTGTAATAACGTTGATTAAATTTTAACTACTCCCTTCCCCCCGCATTGCTTGTTACCAAATGTGTTTGGTGTAGGGGTGGCAACCATCTGTGGCTAGCGAACCGGAGTGTTGGGGGTGCGAAGGGTTGTCGGGAGAGGTTTCGTCGTTAGTTTCAATTAATGCGACGACAGATCACTCCAACGCTCTCGAGGGTTACATCAATGGCACCGGGTACCTTCCGCTAAAGTAAGGAAGAAGAATAATGGTACTTTTCTCTTTTTTTGCTGTCATTAGTCTTTGGACTGTCTTGATGCAATCCTCCATCCCTTCCTATCTTGTGCTAACCTCTGCTTCTCACATATCCCTTACAACCCACGTCCTCAATTATCTGCTTCATATATTCTAATCTCTGTCTTTCTCTACAGTTCTTACCTTCGACTGATCCCTCCGCTAACAAATTAACCAATCCTGTATGTCTCAGAATATGACCTACCAGCCTGTCTCTTCTTTCTGTAAGCTTCTTCCACAAACTTCTTTTCTCACCCACCATTTCCAAAACTCGTTCATTTCTTACTTGGTCTTTCCACTTAATTTTCAGCCTTCTTCTGTAGCACCACATTTCAAATGCTTCAATTTTCCTTCTTTCCGGAATTCCTAAAGTCCATGTTTCGCTATTGTAAAGTGTTGTGCTCCACACATAGAGTTTTAAAAATTTTCCCTAGTTCAATATTTGAAACTAAAAGATTTTTCTTTTTTATGAAGACTCTTTTTGCTAGTGCTATTCTGTTTTTAACATCATTCCCGCTTCGGCCATCGGTTATAATTTTGCTTCCCAAGTAGCAGAATTCACTTAATTCTCCAATTGCATCCGATCCTATTTTTATATTTAATCTACTACTGTTGGTATCATTTCTGCTACATTTCATCACTTTTGTCTTGCTTTGATTTATATTCAGTCCAAAATCTTCCTTCAGCATTTTGTTCATGCCATTCAATAACTTCTCAATATCCTCAGCTCTCTCTGCTAACAAGACAATGTCATCAGCAAATCGTAGCATACTGATTTTTTTTCTCCCTGAAAACTTATGCCACATGGAAATTTTTCTTTGACTTTCTTCATTGCTTCTTCTACATACAAGTTGAATATTAACGGGGATAGACTACAACCTTGTCTCACACCCTTTTTAACTGATGTATGTCTCTCATGATTCTCTACTTTTATTACAGCCACTTGATTCTTATAAAGTTTATAAAGTATTTTTCTATCTCGATACTTTAGGCCTGACTTCTTTAAAATTTAGAACATCTTGTCCCACCTAACATTACCAAAAGCTTTTTCTAAATCAACAAATTCCATAAAAGTATCTTTGTTTTTCTTGATCCGCCCTTCAAGAATTGATCTTAGAGACAGAATTGCTTCCCTTGTGATTTTTCCGATACCCAAAACTGATCTTCACCTCCTATCTCTTCTACTACCCTTTCCATTCTTCTGTATATTATTCTGGTCAGTTATTTTGAAGAATGTGATGTTAGACTAATGGTGCGATAATTCTCACATTTGTACATCGCTGTGTTAAAAAGAACTAGAAACAAACCGTGTAGAGTTTACTGTGAAAGCATATACGCCGTTTCCCATTAATTTATCAGAACTGTCTACTTTATGTACAGGTTTACTACAAAAAAAATCATTCATTTTCAAAATCTGATTAATTCCAAAGTACTGTAGTTACAAATATGATTGATATGTGAAAATAACCACTAGATATCCAAGTTTTATGCTCGCCATACAAATGTTCTATGTGTGCCCCTTAGGTCACACGACACTCGTCCAGGCGGTAGTTCAATTCAATCCACATATTTTGTTGCGTGATTGTGTCAATGTTCAACAATGCATCACTGATCAGTTTCTTCAGCTCTTATTCGTTTTTGGTTGTGGGGGTACGTAAACAATGTCCTTAATGTGTCCCCAAAGGAAGGATGGAAACTCTTTTCTCGCTTTGCCTCCATTTCGGGAGAGTCTGAACTGATCTCGTTACGGATACTGAACTAGTTCTGCCACGCCACCTGGTGTCCAAACTTGAACTAGTGCTACCACGCATCCTGGTGTACAAACTTGAATATTTTGTGGTAATTATCATATATCAATCATATTTGTAAGTATAATACCTTTGAATAAATCGGGTATTGAGAGTGAATGATTCTTTTGTAGTAAAACTGTACATCGATTTTCACAATCTATGACGATTTACCATTTCCTACATAAGGCGTGTTGGTAATTGATTATTTCGGGTTGATTTAGCCGCCTCGGATTCATTGGGAGACAGGAGAAGCGCTGGGAGTGTACGAGGCTTATGGTGGTAATGATGCTACCATAGATATTATTAGAAGGATAAGGTACGTGTATGGAAACAGATGACCATGATCACTAGGATTCGGATTTTAAGGACAAGCTATATTTTACTTCTGCCTTCTTTTTGGAGCTGAAATGCTGAATTAAACAATGACTCAACATTTCTGATTGTATTTAAATGTGTTTTATATAGCATATAAATGCATATTCAGATCATTTTCCTAGTTTTGGTCATATTTAGATCATATTTATGGTCATATTTCGAGGAAAATTCTGGTAGTTTTTTAGTAGTACTGGGAATTCACTAGGTATAGATTAGAAGAAATTAAGATAATTGTTCACAGAAGTGTAATTCTGCTTTACAGGTGGGGGGAAAAAACTAATTTTCACTGTGGTCGGAATTCACCAGTCAAGAATTAAAGTTATACATTATTGTCACTCTATAATCGTAATGTTCCGCCCACCTTTTAATCTCGACAGTGCAGCAGAAGCATGCCTGTGTCGATCCGTGTCAATCAATATCTCAATGACATATCCTCAGTCATCGTTAAATCTGCAGAGGATCAGTGAGTATAGCTGCCGCCAAGCCGAAAGTAAAATTTTCTGAAAGTGCAAAGTAATGAAAGGGAATTTAGAGAAGATTATTTTAATAAGAGTTCTATTCTGTAAATTATTTGAAAATAAAGTCACTTCAACAAAGCGATTTAAAATTTAATTTCCCAATGGTGCAGCGAATGCACGGAAGCAAATTATACTGTCTACATGAAAGCGGCACTACCAGATAAAATAAATGATGTTTAATTGAGAATGTTTTGATGTATAGTAAATTTGAATGTTTTGTCATATTTTGTCATTTTTAGGTCATATTTACCCATTTTTATGGTCAAGTTTTCCTGCATATTTCTCTATGTTTTTGGTCATAAAGATGCGAATCCTAATGATCACAAACTGAAAGTAAGACGTGAATACAAAATACGGCGTCTTTGTTGAAGAAGTGAAGTTTAAATATCTTGCCATTACAATTCGTAGTAAACTCATTACGGCAGAAAACATTATTCTTTAGGAAAAGGTTTCAAAATCCTTCACGTATTGGAGAGAATTGTGAGGGATGAACTAGAGACGTAAGAAAATTGGGTTACAAAACATTGGTCAGACCATTGTTTGAATATAGTGATGTAGCTTGCGACCAACTTTTTGGGTTATTAAATACAGGAGTTGGAGGGATTGCAAATAAGGACAGGTGGATTTTCCTCTGGTAATTACTGCAGAAAACAATCAGTAACCGATATAAAAGAGCTGGAATAGGATTCGTTGAAAGACAGGAGGATGATGAGGGTCACAGGATTGTACAAGGCGTATATTGGTGATGAGGCGTGGAAAGATGTTGGTGGAAGAATTAAAAGTAATACATGGAAGGGAAAAGGTGATCATGGGCACAAGATGGCACTTGACTTCAGGCATAAGGTAGGGGAATTACACCCAAAAGATTACAGATAATAAAAAATAATAAGAAGATTTGCTATTGGAGCGTGCACTCCATCACAATCAAATTTATACTATCACTAATTATTCACTTGAATACGAATCATCTCAATGTTAGAATTTTTTTCTATCATATTTATTCTGCGAGCAGGTTGCAAAGATCAGCAATGAACATCTCTTCATGGAGAGACGACTTCGCTCCCAACTTTATCGAAGGTTGCTTGGAATCGTAATTTCCGGGTAGTAATGGAGAAGATCACCCAATCATAACGCTGCCTTCGACAGGTGTCTCTCAATAGCTGGAAATGACTGTACAGTAGATCAAAGGAAATTCTTATGTGTTGTTAATAAGTATTTCTACAGTTCATACGTTATTGATAATGTTTGAAACAGTAATTCAAATGTTCAACACATCAAAAGAAGTCATTTAAAATACTAAACTATATTTTTAATACGATAAACTGTGGGTAACGGTGCATCTGGTTAGAGTCCTGGTCCCGCCGTACCGGTCATCCTGAGGCGCAGGCTGGGACGATTCATAATCTCGAGCTCATGAACTATACATTTCACAAACAAAATTACACTTATCACACAGAACAAGCATTGATGGGAACACAACATATCTCCAACAGTAAGTGAATCCTCCGTAGTTGAAAAATCCGGTTGGATCACGGCTAGGGTACATCTCCTACCACTCTCACAATTACACACCGGACGCTATATGTGCTAGTGTCCACCGGGAGCGATACAACACACAAACACACACATACACACACACGTATATATATATATATATATATATACAGGCACAAAACACAGGAAAAAACAATGGATATTTCGGGACTTGGCCTTTCTTCAATAGGAGAAAATCAAGAGGGAGGGTAGTGTAGGACTATAGGAGACCGTTTCCCTATTCATTGTTTTTCCTGTGTTTCGTGCTTATTTATGTGTTCACCCCATGATACCATCATCTAAGGTAAGTGGTGGTTCATTTCGCTATCCCTTTTTTCTAAATCCATTCGCTAATTAGCTCCTATTATTTCCTGGTAACTATATATATATATATATAACTAAAACCGGGTATATTTGTTCCAGAAAAACTCAAAAACTACTTTACAGATTTCGATGTGGTTTTCACCGTTTTAAAGATTAGAATCTCAATTGAAATTGTTTGGTATGTCTTATGCTCCAACGTAACATACAGTAACGCCGGAGCAGTAAATGAAAATCTGAACACACAGCCTGAAAAAAAACAACAAAAAAAACAAAACAAAAATACGATCTATACGTCATACATCGTAAAAATAATAGCCACATTATCGCAAGTAACGTTTACTTTCTTAAATTTTGGTTTTTAGTCTTTAAAACCCCATACACGGCTATATCGAATGCGAAGAGGAAACTATGTAAAGTGGAAAACATTTAAATTAATTTTAATAATATAACGAAAAAAAACTTTCGATATCTTTGTTTCTTGAAGTTAGTTTCTGAGGCCGCACTGCTACAATCTCTGATGTTTGGAAATTGTATTCGCTGAAGATATTTATTAATCCATATTTGATGGCTTTTAACATGCATTTGAACCGTTTAAAACCTTTAGTGTTGACATAGTGTTTTTTTTTTGTATTTTTTTGATGAGCGATCTGTCTTTACCACATTTCCTGAAAAGAATCATTGTTTCTATTAAAGCACGAATCACTGTGGTTATTATGATGAAACTTAGTACACATATTCCTAATATCACGGCTAAAAATATTTACAGGAATAAATCAACTCCAACCCCATCTCTTTTCTGCTACACCGGGGATTAGCCGTTTAAATACGTATAGAAAAATGGAGTGACTGACATGACATTTTTGAGCTTCAATATTTACTGTGTGTGCAAATCAACCTACAGTACATCATACCGGGCAACGCCTATATATATGTGTGTGTGTGTGTCTGTGTGTGTGTGTGTGTGAGAGAGAGAGAGAGCTCGCATTCAGTCGCCAAGGAACCAGGTTCAAGTGTTGGATCCCATGTACTGGCCATCCTGATCGATACACATTAGACAAACAAAAATACACTTAACACCCATAACATAGTTACATCTTTTCGCAGATGGCAAGACAAACATCCGCCCTCAGCATAAACGCCGTACCAAACGTTTGCTGCCAGAGGGCTGTTGTACTCAGGAACAAATTGGTAATAAACAGTGAGGGTAGTGGCGACCAATATGTCTTTGGAACTGCCGGTCGCATAGCAACGTACTGGCGTCGGAAACACAGCTTGCCCGCTTCATGAAGAGGGCCATCCGCCAGTCATCACTCACCCTGGCGCGCGAGCCTATAAATCAGCCCCGTGAGAAAGGTCGCATCGCATTCCTGTACTGCCACCGTTTCGGCCGTAAACAACGCCACCATCGTCGGGGGAGGCGCGCCAATAGATCCTCCGCGCCACCGGACAGCGTCAATTTAAAATCTCCTATAAATCCGACTATCAGTCAGGCGCAGCAGATACCGCGCGCGTGTGACCGGGAATTCTGACAATAAACCAAATCCGTTTCCCCCCACACACACACATACCACACACATCTCACCCCACCGCCGCGCGGCGCAAATCCGTCCGCCGCTGGACCCCGCCATTCGAAATTGCCGCTGCCGCCGCTGCAACCGTTTTTGTTTTCATAAAATATCTCTCCATTGTCGACCGCTGTCGGGCGGGGGAGGGATATTGGCTATTTTATCATTTTCGGACCGGCCGCAGTCTATTCGGCGTGTCAGCGTGGGCTCGTTCACTCGGAAAGAGAGAACGCCGGTCCCTCCACAGGCCACGGTGCCCCGTATTTGGATAGTGGAAACCGATACGAATGAAGAGTGGCCGCGACCACGATTGATTGTTTTCGATTCGGTATCTCGATGACGTCGGCACAGTGTTTGCGCGGAGGCTGGAGCAACATTCGTTGCTATTTTACTGGCAATACGACTGCGACAAGGGGGTCCGCTGGCTTATGCACACCGACAAACACACACACACAGAATCCGGATCGCGCGGGCGTCGATATATACAGAAAATGCCTTGCAGTGCGGGGGCCTTTGATACCGCCCGGAAAACACCAACAATGGGATTGATGTATAGAAAGGGGTGTGTGCCGCGGGGGTGCAAAAACAGCGGAGTTTGAGCAAACATTAGTCGCCGATATAGTGATTACCTGTGTTGTCGCAAGCGGCGCGCACAATGCCTCTGATTGAGTTTCGGGCCCGCGAGTTCGGCGTTCGCAGCGCTCTTTGTCCGTCTGCGGCTTTGTTTGGAACTGCCCGACTCGTCCCGCCGTGGCTGCAGATAAGGCTAGCGCAGTATAATGGCTGCCTTCCGCGTCCTCCGAGCCGCAATTTGTCGCTCTCTGGGAGAGGATTCCCCAAGTCGATCAGCCGATGGAACGGCGAGAGAGTTTCCGTTCGTTGTTTCCCCGCTGGGGTCTGTCATTGATTTTACTTTTCTCCAGAACACCTTTAACTTTGCGACAGGTGCACTTCAAAAAGTCACGCTTCAGGGGGCAAGCATCAAAATGATACAGCCGTTAGAAACTCACGTTTTTTTATATACTTTAATGATTATTATCAATTGTATGTACAAGGGGCATTAGAGACAAACTTTCATTTAAAAAAAAAAAAACAGATTGCTAAATCTGGCATCTCTTGCTCTCAAACCGAGCGTGGTGGTTTAACGGTTAGCGTTCTGGCCTCGCATTCGGGAGGACGCCGGTTCAAATCCCCGTCCGGGCATCCAGATTTGGGTTTTCCATGGTTTCCCAAATCACTCCAGGCAAATGCCGGGATGCTTCCTTTAAAAATGCCATGGCCAAATTCCTTCCCATTCCTTGACCCCCATCCTTTCCCGTCTCTAAAGACCTCGCTGTTGAGAGAAGTAGAGCAGTTAAAAAAAAAATCTTGCTCTCGAAAAATTTGATTGGTTTGAAGATACGTATTTGTTAGTACACACCACAATTTTATTGATAGTATCACTATCGATAATACAGCTCCACGTATCTAAAATATCAGAAATATTTTTCATTAATTCTTATGGTAGCTAATTCCAATCACTAACCCCCTTAACCCACAGGAGAAAATCTTCGCACACCCTGCGGTTATGGTCATCTTTGCCGTTCCATGCACTACTTTTCAATCTTACTCCACTATCTTTCCAAGCCTCATCACCAATATACGCTTTGTACACTCCCATGACCCTCTTCACCCTTCTCCTTTCTTACAATAAACCCACTCCAGCTCTTTTATCATTTATGATCTCGAATTCGGGAGGACGCCGGTTCGAATCTCCGTCCGGGTACCATATTTGGGTTTTCCATGGTTTCCCCAAATAACCCATACCGGGATGCTTTCTTTAAAGACCGTGGCCGAATTCCTTCCCGTTCTTTGTCCCCAGTCCCATCCCACCTCTAATGAACTCCAAGTCGACGAGGTGTAAAGCCATAAGTTAAAAAAAAATCTTTTGTCATATCGGATTCTGATTGTGACAAATATAGAAGCCCTTCTTTACACCCCTCCAATTCCTGTATTTGATATCCGAAATGTAGGCCCCATACTACACTACCATATTCAAACAATGGTCTGACCAAAGTTTTGTAACCCAATTCCTTTACTTCTCTCGTACATCCCCTCATCACTTTCTCCAACAAGGATTTTGATACATTTTCCCACTACCTGTCCAATGTATCCCATCAAGTTAGACTTGTTATCAACTGTAATGCCAGGACATTTACGAGTCTTCAACAAACAATTCCTTCATCTACCTTATAACCAAAATTAGCCTTTAGTTTTTTATCTGTGTATCTAAAAAGCTGACACTTCTTTGCATTTATCCTCTTCCCATGTTTACCAAACCAGCATGTCCATATCACTACGCAGCTGTTCACAGTCCACTATTTTTTTGTTTTTTTTTGTTTTATCTTTTAATATAGCTTTATGTTACCTACAAACAAATTAACTTTTGATGGTAAACCATCAACATAACCATTCATTAAAATAATGAATAGCAATGGTCCGAATACGTTCCCCTGTGGCAATCCCATATTCACTTCCATTTCGTTTCTAACTTTTTGCTTTCTACCTTTTAAAAATTCTACTACCCAGGAATTCACTTTCTCATCCACTCCAATAGTTTTTACCTTATTTACCACCATTTTATGGCTCACTTTGTCAAAGGGCTTTGAAAGGTCTAGGGCTACACTATCAATTTGGCTTCCCTGTCAATTTCATCCGAAATATACCGAGCATGGTGGTGTAACGGTTAGCGTTCTGGCCTCGCATTCGGGAGGACGGCAGTTCGAATCGCCGTCCGGACATCCAGATTTGCGTTTTCCATGGTTTCCCAATTCACTCCGGGCAAATTCCGGGATGTTTCCTTCAAAAAGTCCATGGCCGAATTCCTTCCCCCCATCTTTTCCCGTCTCTAAAGACCTCGCTGTTAAGAGACGTTAAGCAGTTAAAATATATATATATATCCGAAATATGTTGCATATATCCCACCAACTGAGATTCGCAATAATATCCTTGCCTAAAGCCATGTTGGCTACTACAAAACCGCTAACGTTTCTCACATATATTTCTGATGTGATTGCATATCAATCTCTCCATTAATTTACCTACCACTGATGTCAAAATAATTGGCCAATAATTTTCGACTCTATTTCTCACTCTTCCTTTATATACCGATACTACTATCGCATTTTCCAGTCCTGTAGTTAGGAGCAACTATCCAGACTCAATTTAAATTATATTTCAAGGTAAGGTACAATGTCACATGCTGCAAAATTTAAGACATATATATTATCTACACCAACCCCTTAAAGTTTTTCCAGCTTTCTTAGTTCCTTCATGATTTCTTCAGAGTGGATTTAAAAATTTTTTGGTCTGTTGATTTCTAATGGCGCTGTCAAGCTCGTTCTCCGATTTATACTCTCCCATTTCTGAGTGATTGTCTCAAATGGTCTCACCGAACCAGTTGCCTTTTTCAAATCCTCAGTAACTTCTTCTCCATCCTTATCTATAATTGTCTCAACATCCTCCCTTCCACTCAGTTTTCTAACGTAGCCATAGAAAATTCTAGATGCATCAGCCAGTTTTGCCGTCTTCATAAACCCATCTTTAGTCACTTTCTTTGTCATTATTAATTCCTTGTTTAATTGTTCCTTATATTCCCCACTGCCCTGCTGTCTATTAACTCCGTTATGTTCTCTTGTTAACAACCTCTTTAACCTCCTCATCCCCCTATCATAGTACGTGGGTTCTCCACTTCTCTTTTAATAAAGTTTTGAGTAATGTACATCCCACGGTACGTGCTGCGTTACTAGGGCGCGTTTCATTTATTACTAGTGTTAGCCTGTGACCGTTTTTAGCGTAATGTCACGGGTTAGTTACAGTTTTTATTATGAAAGATTATGACAGGATAATCTGATTTGACCAGATATAAACTTGACCTGTGTTTCAGGATGAATAAAATCTCTGGAGCCTGAAGGACTCAGAAGCATTAGGGTAAGTCCGGGTTAGATGGACCACCGGGATAGACCATGCAGGTAGGAATAGAGGGGAGACCAGGTGTCGCTTAAACTGTGAAGCAGCCTGTCTCCGGAGCCGCCATCTTCGTGAGTTCAAAACATTGGTCTGTTTTTCTTAAATTCTAATGTTATATCAATTAGGGTATTTATAAATGTGACTCCATAAGACTTCATTTTTAGTAATGCGATGATTAAAAACGAAGAAATTCTTCCGTTTTGTATACATTCCATGTGTTTCTTGACCCTACCAATATGGCGACCTCCTACCCATCGCTCTCCACTCGGCGTCACGTCGTTGTATGGAGAAGGTCCATTACGTGGTCTCCTCTCTTTTCTTTGCTCCATGGTATAGACCATATATGGGCAACCCCCGGCCCGCGGGCCGGATCCGGCCCTCCACCAGCTTCAATCCGGCCCGCGAGAGATTCAGAAATTTCTGATACAGAAAAAAATATCCACAGCTGAGAGTTTACTCACGAAAAATAATTTGCACATTCGGAAGCACGTATAAATGTGAGCAGCTTTTTTGAATAATTAAAATTAATAAAAATAAGCATCGTACTCGATTTAGAGCATGGTTGGCCAACACGCGGCCGCCTTGGAAGATTTTTTTCGCCTCGCGTGATTCATCACACTTTTTCAAATTATACTTAGTTTATAATTGCAAATGTAGTGAAAACCAATGTATTTAAAAAATACATTATTTTTGCATCCATATATTTCAAAATTAACTGTCGAAATTATATTAAAAAAATTACTTTGATTTTAAAATAATACTTTTGCAAATATATGACAGATATTGCATGTTTTAATTATGAGTTTACAGTTATCAGTTCACGGAATAATTATGTTATATTCTGCGAACTCATAATGCGTGGGCATTTCGGAACATCTAATATAATATACAATATATAATTTTGTATGCGGCCCGCGGAGTTATGACGCATTTCCAAAGTGGCCCGCAAGATCATTTGGGTTGCCCACCACTGGTATAGACGGACCAGTCGAATATTTGGCTGGTCCGCCGCAGCAGCGCTGCAGTCGGTGTTTGGAATTGTTATTCTTGAGTAGATGGACCCACGCTTAGTTTTGCTCCGGAGTTTCATATGTATCTTAGAATAAAACTTCGTTTATTTCTCTTGGTGAGTTGAAAAATATTTTATACGAGATTTCTTTGTTATGTGGTTAAGTTATTTTAAATGATTTCAAATTATGATCAATGCTATAACTTAAGTGTATACTTGGGTACAATCTTAATCCAAAATGGCGTGCCGGTAGCGTTGTTTGTGTGAACGGGGAACTGGTCAATTTGGGATAGTTGGACCAGTGAAATCTGGGATAGTCGGACCATTTCTCCTATTAGGGCTATACTTTCTATATAAATGCAACAATACGTATAAAAAATATTTTAAATATGAAAGCCTATCCGGATAAGTTGGGATTTTTTTTCTGTTACATAAAAATGCCTACTTTTTTATAAATGAAAAAGTACGTCTGGGAGAGGAGAATGGTCTAAGGACAGTTTGAAAAATACAGTCAAAGCTGTTGAGAATAAGGAAATGGGAGTTAATGCTGCAGCAAAATAGAAGAAAAAAGAAGAAAGAAATGGAAGAAAATAAAAAAGACAGGGAGGAGAAGAAGAAAAACAGTGAGGAAGAGAAGGAAGGGAGGAAGAAAAATAAGTTAAAGAGAGATTAATAAAAGGAAGAGAACGCAAAAGAAGAAAGAACTAACATCATCCTCAGAATACAATTTTCAACGACAACTTTTATAAAAATGACTGGGATTTGATTATTGTGTGTGGTGTTATGAGAACTACAGTAAAACAAAACTAGATGAAGATGGATTAAGTGTGTGTCATGCTCTCGCTGGACACATGAAGGCTGCACAAGATTAAAAAATAAATGCGATTACTGTGGGAAGCGTGTATCTCGAAAGAAAATCACTGCAGAATGATTACATCTTCTTAACCATGTGAAAATAAATTAGACTACCTATATTTTCTATGTGTGTTGAATATCAAATTTATGTATCCTCTTTAAAATAGTTTATACCCCTATACTCATCACTTTTCAAGCAGTTTATAACTTTAAATTTGAAAATAAACAATGTTAGTACCTTTGATAACTTGTATTTCTTGTGTGACACCCTAATTTAGTAATGTATACCAGAGGTCCATCAATCTCTAGGAGGTGGTCCATCTAACCCGAGTACCCTCGGTATAGATGGACCACCGAGTATAAAACAGAAAAAATCATAACTTCAATTGTGATCAGTGTAACAGCTGAAGAGGTGTACACAATTGTTTAAGGTCATATATACGTATTATAAAAATATATAACAAATCGTAGACATTGCAAAGTTTTTGAAAAAATTACTTTAGAAAAACATGGTCCATGTCTCCTGGACTTACCCTAATACAGATAAGTATTTAACACGAATACTAACGATAGCGCAATCGTATAATTGTTTCAAAGGTCATAGACACGAACTTGCTTAAATACAAACTTGTATTTGAACCTTAAAGTTCACTTTGCAAAATTTATAAAATTCCTGTTCGCTTCGAAACATCACGTTGTTTTTTAATCGAGACTGGGCAAACACTCATGATGTAATCATTGGTCATATAATCTGTAACGACCAGAGATCTTAAAACGTATTCCATATTATTAAACAGTTGGGCAACTCGGAATCTGGATTGCCAGAATAGTTGATTCGGTAACATATTTGGTCCGATGTCCACTTAAAATAATCTAATAACTCACGTACAGCGAACATGAATAAAGACCATCTACAAAAGTGGTCAGTAAAATACCTGAAAACCAAATAAACCGTCATACATAAAATTTGGTCAAGCAACAACATTAGTGACAATTTTAGTTAAATTGAAATTTATCTAAGCCGGATTGACAATTGACATTCGTGTTTACAGTAGAAACCATGAGTAATATAATTATTTTTAAAGTTTTTTTTTTAAGTTGCTTTCATTAGCAACATGTTACTGTAAAGCAGATCAAAGTTTTTCAGCCGCAGAATTTATCAGTATTTTTTTTTAACTATGAAACGGTACGAAAAGCAAACTTAAATAATGTATTAATTTGGTAGCAGTTGCTTAGCTATTAAACTGTGGGCATAACCTCGCATTTCTTCTAATGGTATCTCTGGTCACTGTTTTGCGAGCGAAGGCTGACACGTAACACCGTTCTCCAGCCAATAGCTATCGAGGAGAGTGGATGAGTGACCTTACGAAATTATATAGTAGATGTGAAGTCGGAGAACTTAGAAATCAAAAGTGTTCACAAATCAGTACACATTAGGTGACCCGCGCGTAAATTTCTGTAATAAAATACGATGAACACCAAGGTTGGTAAGATGAAAGAACAATCTGCTCGTTTGTATCAATTGTTTATTTTAACTGAAATAAGTACCTAGCAAAATACTGACTACTCCTTGCAAATGTTTCCAGAACAGAAACAAAACTATTCGGAAAGCTCCTTACTCGAGAAAACACTCGTAGTTCACCCACATCTCTGCGATAGGTGATGCTCTTCTCTAGAGGTAATCAAGAGATCACTTTGTAACAGATGTCCAACCTAAATAGCGTTCTGGCCTCGCATTCTGGAGGACGGCGGTTCGAATCCCCGTCCGAGCATCCAGATTTGGGTTTTCCATGGTTTCCCAAATCATTCCAGGCAAATGCCGGGATGCTTCCTCCAAAAGGCCACGGCCGAATTCCTTCCCATTCCTTGCCCCCCATCCTTACCCGTCTCTAAAGACCTCGCTGTTAAGAGACATTAAGCAGTTAAACAAAAAAATTAAAATTAAAAAAAAAAACTCAAACCTAAACTTTAACTGGACTTGTATTCTATGAAGCATTCGTAGCAAGCTAAAGTTTGATTGAATATGATCTTGTATCTCTGTCTTGCATTCTACTGGAAATCAGTGTAAATGGATTTTGTTTTTATGAAAACAAATTATGCAAATACCATTTAATATGTTACTTCTACCAGTGGAAACAAAGAAGAGGCAGGCTGGTAGGTCATATTTCGATACATGCAAGATTGGTTAATTTGGTAGTGGAAGGATCAGTAGAAAATAAGAACTATAGAGGAAGACAGAGATTAGAATATATGAAGCAGATAATTGAAGATGTAGGTTGTGAAGGGTATGTTGAGATAAATAAATTTGCGCATGGTCGAAAGGGATGAAGAATTGCATCAGACCAGTCGAGAGACAGCAAAAAAACAAACAAACAAAAACTGAAGTTCATTTTTTATCATTCTTCTGCATCTCCAACCGCCGGTTTCAAAATTGCGTATCTCGCATCTCTTCTGTTTCCATCCATTCTCCTCTTGTTACCATATAATTTCTGTCTTCACATATCCCATGACCTGCTTTACACCTAGCTGCCAAGGATGCTCGATAAACAACACTGTTATTCTAATTAATCCGTCAAAATCATCCATGCAATAAAAATACAATAACATTTGCATATACGAGTTGGCGTTGCTACAACATCCAACATTTCCCCCCACTTTCTCTGGATCTCGTTGCTTGCAGTATGTCAGAAAGTTTTGGGTCCAGGAAACCTGGTCTCACCGACAATATTTTTTTTTTCGTTGCCTTTCTCCCAATGTTCTTCTCCTCTGCACCCCTCCTCTGCTATTTTTATCCCCACTCATTCCGTATTCCAGCCGGAAGGGGCCTAGTGGTCTCCAAGGGCCTATATCTCCTATCCCCGGCCACTATGAGATATTCACAATTTTATCAGCGATTTTGCAACGGAGGAGGCCTCGGCGGCAGATTTATGCATATCGGGGGAGCGTTTAGATCTGTCTTCGTGACCAACCTCCCCCTCTGCACGCTCCCTTATCTTCCCGCCTCGCCGTTATTTTTGCCGTTTTTGTCAGAAAAAATGTGAAATTTATACGTGGCTGTTGTATACAGTATACGGTATCCTACCCCTCTCCAGATATCAGTCATCCGAGCGCAGAAATAGCCATATAATTCGACAAGAGCTGTCTATAAAAGAAGAATTTATCAGGCGGCAAACAGCCCTCTCTCCACTCCCCCACCCCTTCTGACCGCGAGATATCAAGGAGCTTACATCGCGGGGTCGGCGGCGGCCATCTTGGAATGGAACTGCCCTCCGCCAAAGAGTAAATGGCACGCACGGCGAGCGACAAAAGAAGGCTGCGCCGCGCAGCGCCTGGATTTGCGGGAATAAGAGAGTAACGCCCCGCATTTTGATGACCGTCAAGGGGAGAGCAGTAGCATAGCCCTCACCCCCCAGACTACATTTATAAGCAAATTAAAATTCAGTTTACGCTGCGGAAAGCAAACTCCAGTAATGCTTTTAGGATTCTTTCGTCTCATTTCTTTGGCTGTGTAAATGCAGATGAATTTCTGCGCGAATAAATCTTGTTGAACCGTATATTTTCTTCCCCGACAAGAGTTATTGACACTTACTTCAGTTTTCACATTCAATGACAGGCCGAAACAGCGAGTATGCTTCTACCTTCAAATAAATTTTTCTATGTTAAGGAGCGTGCATAAACCACGTAGCTCCATTTTGGCCTCCTGTGCACCCCCCCTCCCCCCATGTAGCCCGTGGCTTTTGCCTCTACCCCCCCCCCCTCCCACGTAGCACGTAGCCTTTTTCCAGATTGACTCCAGAAGACATTTTTTACTGTTTTCTCTTGTCAGACTATCGTAAATTACATACGGGGATAATTAAATGGCAGAAATAAATATTTACATGCTGCTGTGTATAAATATTTACATGCTGCTGTGTGTCCTAATCTCATTTTAACTATGACAAATAATATGAATGAAAAGCTACGTAGCCTGGATCGAACCCCCCCCTCCCCCCACGTAGCCCAATGTAGCTTTCCAGCCAACCCCCCCCCCCCCCCTAGACCGAGCCACGTAGTTTGTGCACAATCCCTTAGTGTTCTGCTTTATTACAACAATTTGTGCAGTTCTAAGGTACATGACCTCAGTGTCCGTATAAATTAACGTTAAAACCATTTTCATAAAAAGTTCATAACTGTAAAATCAGCTATACGATATTTAAGTTCAGAGGCAAAGATCATCAAGCCAGGAGAGAAGGAGAATCTTTGGCTTGCTAAATCCAGAGACGCAATCCAATGTGAACTAATGAGCTTAAAGGAATTACGTGGGGCGAAGAAAGTCCGTATTTACAGGCCTACTGTATACTAGATAGATAGATAGATATGTTCACTTTGATCCCATGTGAGAATAAACTCGGGGATGTGGAACAGTACATACACTTATTAGTAATGTCAATATTAGTATATAATTGATAAAATTATATATTGACAAGAAGTTAGTTACGACCCATTAGTATAACCAATATTTCCTGTAATCTACAAATACAATCCCGAGTTAGTTAATACTTATTATGTGGAACAGTGTATAAACTTGTTACCAGCATCTAACAACCAGTTATTTTCTTACCAACCAGTTACCACAACTCATAAGCAGTCAATTACTTAAAAACCTGTTAGTGTCATACTTTTTACAGCAGTTTTTGAGTGCATGCTATCCCATGTTAGTTACTGTATATGAGTGAAATTTTGTAAACAGTGTAATTACTTCATTTGTCAAAAGTTTCAACAGAAAGAAAAAAACATATATCATTTTAGTAATTGTGGACAACTTTATCACCTTCCCCTTCCATGCACCATATATACTATTTTATAAGTAATGTGTTTTTTTGTTTGCTGAAGAAATAGGCCTTTTTAATATTTATCCAGATGGTTGGAGATATGATAATTATTTAACGAACTATATTTACTTCAGGAATCGAATGTGGAAAAAATTTCTCTTACAGTAAATCTTATTTTCATGAACGAAGTAAACTGTATGCACAAAGAGTCTGAAATTATTGCGTACCCAAAGAGTGTACATATAAATTTTAACTGTATTATCTATGTATACTGTATGTCTAGAAGGCGGTGCGTTTAATTTTACGAATAACGTATGTTGCAACTAATGTATGCCAAAAGATATACTTGTAATACTTTTAACATGGCTGTATGGTCTCTGTTACCGAAGACCAATAAAATAGAATGATAAAAAAATTAAGAAAATATATGTATTGAAACTATACAAAAAGCTAAGTGTCGACAATAGGAAACGAAGTGTGAATCGTTTATGGATTACTAGTGTTTATAATAGACAAATTGGTTTGTAGTTTACAATAGTATTGCCGTTAATTGAATGAAAGGAAATTTTATATTCTATAATTGGATACCCGATAGTATCTGTACAGTGGGAGTACTATTTTTATGAGTATGCAGCGTTTGCAAGAAACCTGGGGTTAGTATTATGCAGAAACTATGGCAAGGATCTAAACATTTCAAACTGGTAATTAATTAAGCAACTATGGCAACAAGACCTGCAACAACATTGCATTTAAACATTCAATTGTACTTACATTTAGGTATGGGCCTACGGTTTTCTTCTTTATTTTAGCTTATTCCATATGATCAATATTTCTTTGGGTTTTTGGTCAAATACTTAATATAAGTAGCAGTCGAGGGTATTTTTAGAATAGCTGTTCCTTTAAATGTTTTAAGCTACTTGTTATTTTTATAAAACTTAGAAAGCGTTAAAAGCTACTCCATGGCACAGAAGTGATGACTACTATTTATCTAAGTATATTAAGTTTAATATATTATAAATTTATGGCTTAATTTCTGTTGAATATACCACTGTAAAGCTCGAACGTGGCATCCAATCAGATTACGCTATTCCATGGTTTCTTGAAATCAGGTGAATGCCGGTATGGTGCCTGCAAAAGGCTATGGACGAATTTCTCCTACTTCCTTGCGCTCTCCCCCCCCCCTTTTTCAATCTTCTCCCGGCCGTAATAACCGCAACATCGATGAGCCACAAACCACAAAGTAGCAAAAATCAAAAACATCTCAATTAATTTGGGATGGACCACACACGCGCGCATTTCAATGCCGTGATTTTTCATTGCTACCACACTTTAGCCCTTTAAGAATTCCAAATTTACACTCCTTCACCGTTCTTGCTAAATTATTCATCACTTCACTTGGAAATTTATTCCAATCCCTGATTCCCTTACCCCCCCCCCCCCCCCCACACACACACACACACACACACTGAACTGGAAAATGCTGCGTGTGTTAGTAAAAGAAAGAAAAAAAAGGGAGGTATTTTCAGTTGAAGATCAGTGATAAATTATCTAGTGAATAATAAGTTGTGTGTGTTGGTGTTTGTTTAAAGTGATTTTTCCTTTGCTCTCACTTCTCTAGCTAAGTTCCCTTCGGATTTCATGAAGTCTGGCAAACACTCCCCCATATAAGAAGAGGATTGAAGCTACGGGTATTCTCAACCACGTACGAACAATACAAAATTAAGAGAGGGGTAGAATAAAATAAAAATGCAAAATACGCCTTTCATTACTATCATTCCACAAATCTCTCACTTATTCCGTTCCGTTCCCTTTGTTTCCGATCCTGTGTGTGCAGTATACGATACGTAGAACGCCTCATAGAGCGGTTACTGTTTCACAGCGGGGGAACCCCCCCCCCCCCCCACTTCAGCCCATTTTTAACTCGCTCGACACCCCCCCCCCTCCCCACACAGTTTTTACGTCACCAAGGACATCATTCCTACGTCGCAGTGAAAAATAACTTTTCCAGTCGCGGTCGGGGGCTGCGGAGGGGTGTAGTGATGATTAGGGGACACACGCCGGCGTCGGATCGCGCTATCGATAATCGAAATCGCCGGCGCGACCACAACCCCCCCTTTTTTTCTCGCGATCTTGTCTGCGACTATTGTTACACAAGTTTGCATGACAACGAGCCGGGGTTAGCCGTACGGCGTCGGAGGACCCCGATACCATCTACACCAGCCAGCTCCCTATAACAATAAACCGACTTCTCCCGGGTCAAATTTGCATTCGTCGGCGCTCCGAACCGGGAGCAGAGCTCGCCTGTGTAAGCGACAGCCGGCCGGAGTCTCCCCTTTCCCGGCCCGATCCCTCGGGATTAGGGCTCCCCTCTCACCGGTCTGCGGGATCTGGCAGAGTCGGCAGGTGGTCCCGCCAACTTAATAAACACGTATTCCTATGCCGCCGTTAAAGTAAATATGCCGTCATTAAGCGTAATGCATGCGGCGGTCAGGCGCTCCGGTTGGTCGTCTCCCCCTTTCTTTATACCGCGCTTCATATGTATGACCGCTGTAAAGCCTCCGCTGCTTTAAGAGAGTGCCAGTGTCGCCAACTTCTGAAACACTCAGACGCGCTTGCAGCAGACAGACAACATTCGGCATCTTCACTAATGTTATAAGGAATATCAAAGAGGCACGGGCCGCGCGGTGTAGTCAGCCATATGACATGTGGAAGGCATTAAACAGATTAAGAACTGAAGTGTCCCGATGCAGATCCAACATGAAGAAATGGGGTTACACTACTGAAAGCGAACTATGTGAATGTGGTGAGCTGCAGGACCCACAACATCTTCTGGTATGCAGGAATCTACATGAAACCTACACTATCGACGCCCTTTCTAGGGCAAATGAGAAGGCCATCAAGATTGCGGAATTCTGGTCACATTCCATTTAATTGTGTTCTGTAGTCCATAAGCTAAAGATTAATGAATTAATTTTATTTCTTTGTTTCAACTTGTAATGTTATGTCATGGACACAAGAAATAAAAAAAAAAAAATAAATGCTAAAGTAAATTTCTCTATCTGTTTGTTACGATTTCACGACGAAATTTGACAAGAAAAAAACTATGAATCATTAAGAATGAAATTTGATACTGCAATGAAGTTTTCACAAGTGTACCGCCGGATTGTGTTGTGGTAACGCGACATTTCGACGACTAGCTCCGTAGTCATCTTCAGGTGCGAAAACATCTGTAGTAGTCGGCTGACCGACAGATACTGATACAGTACCTGCCCGTCAGCCGACCAGTACAGATGTTTCGCACGACGGAGCTAGTCGTCGAAACATCGTGTTACCCTCAACACAATCCGGCGGTCGGTACACCCGTGAAGACCTCATTGCTGTTATACGCCGGGAAAGTCTCCATTCCGAGACTGGATACTGGCGATAAATACGGCATAGGATTGCATTTGGCGTGGCCTTTTTATATATATATATATATAATGGCATTCGGCCATGTTAGCCATTTAGCCAGCTCAAAAGTGTTTTTTTTTTTTTTTTTTTTTTCATTTTACAATGTATATATTTCATCCAAGTGTGATTGTTTTATCTCTTTTGTAAGGACGGCACAAGACGAACACAACACTTAATTAAAACCACCCATGCCCTCGGCCGGACTCGAACCGGCGACCCCTGCAACGCGAAGCAAGCACGCTACCCCTACGCTGCCGGGGTCGGCTGGCCTGTTCTTACGGAATTAGTTTGACCGCCTCGTCTCTCTTCGGGTGGAATCCCGGAAGTCAATTTGTAGGATGTTGAATATCTTGTTGACCACAGGTGAATTTTCCTTGACACTAAAGTGAGATACGTCATGCCGTGCTGGATTTAAGACGAGTGGAGGTAGGTCATTTAGGATCGCGTGGATTGGGAGATCCCGTGGATGGTCAGGATGATGTAAGCTTTATCCACTCACGTGCCGTTGCTTCTTGACGTCTTACCTCTGGAGGGGGTATATTATTAATGGCATGTAACTAGAGGACTAGGGTGGACTTTAGTCCTGATACACTTGTTCAGATGAACGTTGATTTTTTTGTAGCATGAGCACTACATTGCCACACTGGAGCACAGTACTCAGCTACAGGGTAAACCATTTGTAATAAGACCGCACCACTTCCACACAAACTACCGGATAACTTCTTTATAATGTTGTTCCGTGTCTTCATTTACTGACTTGTATTTTCAAGGTATTTTTGGAGCGATAAGGAACGGTATTAGGTGATGCCAAGATACAGAGGGTAGAGGGGCCATATTTTCAGCCCGGGGGGGGGGGGTTAGTTAATTTGTTAGTGGAGGTAAAACTCGAATTGTAGACAGAGATTAGAATATATAAAGCAGATCTTTGAGGACGTGAGTTGTAAGGGGTATGTTGAAATGAAGAGGTTAATAGCGCATGATAGGGGGGGAAAAAAAATGTGATTTAGTGTAATAGTTTGGCCACTTCTGTACAGTTGATCTATGACATCATCATCATCATCATCATCATCAGTTTTCTGCCCTCGGGCAGGTTTTCACTTGGCTGCTCTCCATGTCTTCTGTCTTCTGCCTTTCTCTTAAGGTCCATGTAGTTGCTGTCTTCCTTGATGTTGTCTATAATTTTGCACCTCCTTCTTTCTCTTATTCTCCTCCCACAGACTAGACTTTCTAAGGCGTCTTTTATCAGGCACTCCCCTCTCGACAAATGTCCCATCCCGTTCTTCTTTCTCTCTTTTATTACTTGTATTACTTTTCTCCTTTCACTAATCCTGTCCAGCACTGCGACATCACTTATTTTATCCACCCAGCTTATCCTCTCCATCCTCCTCCACATCCACATCTGAAACGGTTCTAACCGCTTTTCATCCTCTCGTCTCAGTGTCCACGTCTCCGCCCCATAAAGACAACAAGTGTTCGCTTAATCTACATCTACATAATATTCATTGCAGTTCACAAAATTGTGGATGGCAGAGGGTGCTCAGTACCAAAGCTAATCTCTACTCTGTGCATTCCAAACCCGAATGGCACGAGGGAAGAAAGAACCAATTTAAGCATCAGTGCGGCATCTTATTTCTCTAATCTTATATCTCCTGTCATTGGTGGACAAAGTGTTCATCGCACTCGTAATCGAAGCTGGGTTTACGAACATTTACCAGTAAGCTCCAACGAAAACTACATCGTCTGTCTACAATAGAACCCCAGCTATTTAGTCAATGATCTTAATATTTAATATTTAATTAAATTGCGATGGAGTGCATGCCCCGGTGGCAATTTCCCTACACACCCATCTTCTCCCTTTCCTGCACCCATCTACATTTGCCCTCTGCAAAGTTTAGGTTCAAATTATTTCAACGTTTTTGGTAGGGATTGGAATGAGTTACCAAGAGAAATAATGAATAATTTACCGAAAACTTTGAAAGATAAAATATGTAGAGGGCAAATGTAGGTGGCTGCAGGATAGGGGGAAGATGGGTGTGTAGGGAAATTGCCACCGGAGCATGTGCACCATTGCAATTAAATTAAATTAAATTATTCATCATTTCTCTTGCTAGCTTACTCCAATCCCTGAAAAAGAGAATCTTCCCACAGCCTTGTGCCTGAAATCGAGTGTCAGCTTGTGGTCATCTTCGTCTTTTCTTTTCCATTCGTTACTTTCAATTCTTACACCAATATCTTTCCATGCTTCAGCACCAATATACGACTTGTACACTTCCATAGCCCTCTTCACCTTCCTCCTGTCTTCAAATGAATCCCATTCCAGCTCTTTTATCATATCTCTTACAGATTGCATTCTGCGATAATTTCCAGAAACAAATCTAACAGCCCTTTTTGCACCCTGTCCAACTCCTGTATTTAAGACGCAAAATGTGGGTCCCATACTACAATACCATATTCAAACAATGGTCTGACCAAAGATTTATAACCCAATTCCTTTACTTCTCTCGTACATCCCCTCATCACTGTCTCAAACAAGTGCAGAATTTTGAAACCTTTTCCTACTACATTCGGCCACCAGGGAAGATCCAGGTGAATGCGAAACCATTTCCCTGTGTTTCACTACCGGCGAGCGACGGCGCGTTTTAAAACGAGTTCCCCTGCTCATTTGCAGCGGTCGCTGTACTACACGAACGAGCGTATCGAATCGCTCAATTTATCTCGTGTCACTGGCCCATCTACAACCCAGACGAGGCGCGGGCGAGCCTCCCACAAAAAACAGGGCCGTCCCTGGCTGCCCTCGCAGGGAAGACGCCCTTTTTTCCTTCCTGCGGCCCGGCGCAGCTTCCGAAACGGGGAGGCGAAAAAATCTGCTCAGACACCCTCCCACTTTGGAATGAGAATGTTGGCGCCCCTGCGTCCGCCTTTGTCTCTGCGGCGAAGTAGACCACCCTCGCTTTAAAGTCGCCGCCGACTTCCCTTTCCTGTTCACCTGTCCTATTGCATCGTCGGACGAATATGTGAAAACTGCGGGAGCGCTGGCGAGCCGGCTGTCAACAATACAAGCAGTTTGAGCCTATTCAACAATAAACACCGATTTTAAACCGCTTCAGTATTGCTGAGAGTTCTGGTCGCAAATTTCACTGGGCGCAGTTTTCGTGACACATCGTCGGACACTGAAACACTGTCTGCAACACTTAACACTAGGCTGAAAGTTCTTCTTGGTAGTTCTGCCGTACACGACGTTTCGACACCTACATTCACCGTCTTCATCAGGCGAAATGTAAGTCGAAGTGGTTACTGTGACAATTCGTCACTGACTGTGACTGCCATTATTATTTATTACTAGTTTAAGCCCGTTTCACCGTACACAAAAAAAAAAAAGTTTTTTTAACATGTGCAGAAAAAGTAGCCTATATTCTACAACCGATTTTAACACCTTAAGTCCCGAAATGTGGGTGAACACCGAATACAACATTCAGGCATGCGCAGTTCAATCCTTTGAAGCACGGCTGAATATTTTTTTTTAAAAAATTTTGCAGCATTGGCATGAATCTCAACTTTGTGGGGTTTTTTTCCCCAACAATTTTCCGTTGCAATGTTAATAAACTGTATAGAATACCTCAATTATTTCATTTTTATCTCATCAATTCGAAACTTCTAAATACGGTATAGCAAAATTTTCCGCAATTTAATAATAAATTTCAATTTTTTTTTTTTTTTTAAAGATTTTTATTCAGAAAATTGCTGTTAAATTGCGACGTTAAACTTCAAAGTATTTGCGGAAAATGGGCTGCTCAACAGCTCATGATAGATATGTACAAATTATAAGTGCGGTCCTGGTCGCACCTGTGGTAATGCCGAATATTTTCCAGTTTCCTGATCAGTGGCTATTAAATTATTATGATGCAGCTTCTTCAATGATGGGTTTTTTTTTTTTTTTTTTTTTTTTTTTTTTTTGGTAGATACCTTCTTTTTAATTACACTCGAAAAAGAGACGTAAGATGGACTACGGCAGGCAGTTCTCGATGGCTTCCAAGGAACCTGAAAAGAGCGAGCGGGAGACGCTCGGAAGACAAACGACGAGTAATAGGCGTGAACTTGAAGAGAGTTGCTCAAAGTCTATCAGCCTGAAAGGAACTAGAACCAAATTATGTAATTTAATTGATAAAATAACGCCGATGTAACTGTTTTATAGCTTTAATGCCGTACGCGTTTCGCCTCTCATCGAGGCATCATCAGCGGCGAATTATTTACATTAGTGGTTTCCAGGTTCGTAACCACACATCTCTGCTTTTTCTCCAAAGCATGGATCGGCAAAAAAAAGGGGTAAAAGGTAATCTGGCTTAAAGAGGCTGCATTCTGAAACACGGATTGATAAAGATGTAACAATAAATAATTTTAACACTAAATTGTTTACTGCTTGAGTTATTAATGCCACACACTTGTTGCTTTTTTATCTCTGATTCAATTTCATACAAATTAGAATTTTTCCGTTCCATTATGACTAAAATCAAGTGCTAGTATATGATCATTGTTCTGGTTCTACCTTTCCCCCAACATACTACTCTCATTTCTTATCCAAATGTCCATCCAGGCCTCACTACCCGTAAAATATAAACTCATATGTGGAAACGTTATAAGCAGCTCCTTAATAGCGTTTTGATCCTCATTGGGAACGAAATTCAGCAACGATTCGACGTAGCATGGATTCGAAAAGTCCTCGGTAGGCTTCCGAAGGTATTGGCGACCGGTAGCGTTCTACAGCTAGATGTGTTCCATGGGTTTGAGGTCGTAAGAGTTTGATGACCAAGGAAGCACTGTGAATCCTCTTTCATAGTTCTCAGATCACTGTAGCACTATTTTGGCCTCGTGACACGAACAGTTAGCTTGATGGTAGCTATCACCGCCGTGGAAGAGACGAACATGGGAAGCACGTGGTAGGCAATGATTTCCACGTAGTCCACAGCCGTTCGATCACAACCACTGGTCTCATGGACGCCCAGGTGAATATCTGCCACAGCGTACTACTTACTGCCCCTATCGGCCATTACATGTAGCGAGCGTGGAGGGTAGTTTAGTCTCGCATTCTGGAGGACACGAGTTCGAATCTCCGGATTTTTCCATTGTTTCCCCAAATCACTCCAGGTGAATACCGGGATACTTCCTACCAACGGGCATGGCCGAATTCCTTCCTGTTCCTTGCTTCCAGTCATTTCCATCCCCTAATGGCTTCGACATTGACATAGACGAGGCGTAAAGCCATAATAAAAAAAGGTACTTTGTTCGAGGATTCTTTTGCCTGGAAGACGTCGTATCCGCACACGACCTGGTGTGATACGAAATGAGGGTCAAGCGACGCGTTTTCATTCATCCACGGTCCAGTCTCCATGCTGTGCCCCCTGGAATCGTTATTGCCGATGTTGTTGGGTCAGCATGTAGGGGCCCGTCTTCTGCAGAGCCCCATGTACAGCAATGTGTGCTGAACAGTGTGCTCCGAAACACTTGTGCCTGCACCAGCATTTTACTCTGCCGTCATATCTGCCACAGACCCTTTTTCGTCTTGGTTTGTGACCTGAAAATTCGTTTAAAATTTACAGTGGCATATAGCTTTATAAAGATTACTGGAAAACTATAGCTATGTTTCTGAAATTTACGGGAAAAAAAAAAAAAAAAAAAAGCGGGAATCAAGAAAAAAAAATCTTTAGATGATTTAAAAAAAAATAAACTTAATTGTTCATTCATTGTTTCGGGCATCTAAATATAAATATGTGTTACAAAATTAAATGAATGATTTTCACAAATTTTATTTTTGGATACATAATATTTATTACTCAGCAAAAAAATTAATTGTATCATGTGATGGAGAATTTCCAGAGTTGGAGAACGAATATGTCGTGTTTTTTAGAAGTTTTTTAAAAAATTCAAGTAACTATCTCCCATAATTATTTCAACAGATGTTTTTTTTATCTTATTTAAAAATGCCATTGGGAAACAACTTAATTTAATAAATGATTTTCACAAATTTTATGCGTCAGTATATGAAGTTTTTTAACAAAGAAATTCATTTTATCATTCGATAGAGAATTTCGTGAATCGGAGAACAAGTACGTCGTAAAAAAAATGGAAAAAAAGAAAGTTTTAAAAATTTATTCTTCTAACAATCCCCCATAGTTTTTTTCAACAGATTTTTTTTAAACATCTAGTTTATAACGACCCATTGAAAGACAATTTTGGAAAACGCATAGTGAATTCGATTTAGAAATAACTTGTTACTGATTTTTCTGGAGGTTTATACCCACACATTTTTTTTAAATAATTTTCGTTTATTGTAGTTTAATACGCAATCTGTGTGTGGAATTAAATGGGCACAAAAGGTAGTTCGCACATCAGAGTTCAGTTTTTTTTTTAAAAAATTATTATTATTTATTTTATTGCACCTCTTATCGTGCCTCGTAAGTTGCTGTATGTGGTAGAAAGATTTAAAGAATGTATCGCTATGCTCATGTGGGTGCGTAGGACCGCCGGTTGTGTGTGTGTGTGTGTGTGTGTGTGTGTGTGTGTGTGTACGTGTGAGTTTGTGGCGGCGTTATTTTGGGTTTCGCTTTTCGGCCGCCCGTGCTCGCCACTGCCCGCAGTCAATGGGGTTGAAAACAATTTATCGCAGTCGACTGCTCGATACATTAGTTTCATTATTAAATTATGTCCGCGCCGCGTTTCGGCGCCCGGCAATCAAATCTTCGGACCATTAATACTGCACCGCCGGCCCACGCACTGACGGAACAAAAAAAAATGTATATATTTCGATAAGCTCGCCTGTAATTGATACGCGACGCGCTTTTGTTTCGCTCGCGCGAATCGCTTCAGCAGCTTTAGGACTTTTTTGTTTCTACTGTGCCATTGTTGGTTTTTTTTTCAATCATTTTCAATTTTTTTTTGTGGACCATATCGATTTGTGTGAACAATGCATTACTTTTATGAGAGGACCATTACAAAAGCTTTGCGGATTCGTGCGGTGTTTACACAGAAAGCTTTTACCAACAAAGTGCTGACAATCGGTGGCACCACAAATCAATTTACAGTATTTTGAAGTATGGCTTCGTAGGTGTCACATACTGGAGCCATTTTATCCGAAAATCTTATCATACAACGTATGGTGCTTGTGTAAATTTAACGGCGTTCTGAACGAATTATTTGTTTGACGTTCCTATCCATTATTCCTCTATAACTGCTTCATTATAAAGTTTTAATAGGGTTGTTTTCCTTTTTGGTTACACGAACCCAGTTGGTCGAGGCATCGATCGAGACAGGTATCCATCCATTCTTTGTTCTGACGTGTTGTAAAGATAGAGCGTGGATATGGAGTGTGATGACAATTTAACAGTGGTTAGTGCTTCAATTCCACTTACAGTTCATATTTCTCGAAAATCAACTGCATCATCCAAGAATTTACGACTTTCCCAAGTGAATCACTTAGAAACATCAATGTCATTCCGACCTGAAAATAAATTCCTGTAATTGTTTAAAATTACTATGGAAACAAAATCACAAAAGATGGACCGAGCGTGGTGGGTGAACGGTTAACGTTCTGGCCTCGCATTCGGGAGGGCGCGGGTTCGAATCGCCGTCCGGGCATCCAGATTTGGGTTTTCCATGGTTTCCCCAAATCACTCCAGACGAATGCTGGGATGCTTCCTTCAAAATGGCCATGGCCGAATTCCTTCCCGTTCCTTGTCCCCAGTCCCGTCTCGCCTCTAATGACCTTAGCCGTCGACGAGGTGCAAAAAAAAAAAAAAAAAAAAAAAAAAAAAAATATTGGAAGTAGCAAGAATGATACAAAATGTAGGATTGCACAAGCAAAAATAGCGTTCAACAAAAAAGATACGAATTTTTAAAACAAATAACATCAGCTTGACAAAGAGGAAAAGACTATTAAAAGCTTATGTCTGGAGTATTGCCCTGTATGGATGTGAAACCTGGACAGTTGGTACAGAACAGAGAAGAAGATTAATTTAGTTTGAACAATGCTGCTACAGAAGGATGTTAAAGATTAGCTGGAGGGACAAGATTACTAATGAGGAAATTTTTGAGAAGGCATGAGAGTATTACTCAATAAGGAAGAGCTTAAAACCGCGGAGGACAATATTAAATGGACATATCTTAAAACGTGACAGCTTAGTAAAGACAATAATGGAGGGAATGGTAGAAGGAAAGAGATATCGAGGAAGACCATGTTTAAAATACATCCAGCAGATAATGGAAGATGTTGGCTGCAGGAGATATGAAGAGGAGGGCAGAGAATAGAGCTGAATGGAAGACCGTGCAAGACCAATCCCAGGATTGACTACCGTAGAAGAAGAAGAAGACTATGGAAACATATAAAGCTTAACACTTAAATTGTTACTTAATAATTATTGTAAATATTACTCTCGAATACATTGAAATACAACCAGATTAATCTCTAATATATTGTCTTTCTTTTCAATTAAGTAAAACTAAACTGTTTCAAATACAGCATATTAGTCATTAACTTATCTTTACCTGTTCCAACGCTGTTAAGAACTAGATTTTTTTTCTCTCTTGCACCAGCCTCGAAGACTTCTCTCTCTCTTTTTTTAATTTTATTAGTCAGTTCCTTCAGCAGTAATTGCTCTTATTTCGCGCCCAGTATCCTATTTTTTTTTTAGTGCATTATGTCAAAATGTATTGTCCTGCTGCAATATGGAACTCCTTTCACAGGCCTACTCTTTAATAAAAATGAGTTACTTTTCGCTGTTCCACTTCATGATTAAAAATGTCAGGACAAAACTATAATGAAAAACTCCTTAACTGAAATAGGTGCCCAAACGACGATTGAGTGCCAAAGTGGCAGTGTGAGCGAGGGAAGAAGACGCATGACTGGAAATACCCGCCCACAGATCATGCGGCTCAAACCCGAATTGTCTTTGAAGTACTGACTCGGGACGGATAGCGTTCGACCTGCCTCGGATCGTTCGGCGAACGGCCAGAACCGGTTTGCCGCGCCTCGGCTACATGTAGACACTGTTTTGCTCGCTTCGCCTCGCCTCGCCTCGGACCCGTTCGTGTGTTGCCTCGTTCTTATATGTACATCCGTTTATACACACGTGGCCGGTGTGAGACATGGGAGGGTGGAAAGGATATTTATCCTACCCTGACCGTGTTTGTGTTGCCATATGTATGCGTAACGTGTAGCTTTGATTTGTTCTGTATGACAAGTGTATTTTTTTGTTTGTGAACTGTGTACTTTACGAAGCTGACAATGAGGATAATCCTGGCATTCACAGTGGTTGATACTCGCGGACGAGAACTCTGGTCTAGTTTTAGTTCCCCGATCAGTTGCCAGACAGTTCAGGCCTACTTTTCCGAAACACCTCCTCCTCTCCTCCAATAAGGGGCAGCTCTAGGCGTAGTGACACTGTGACGTGCCACTACTTGCTAATCGATAGTAAATAAATTTTAAAAAATGTATTGAAAGAGAAATAATTAGTTTAAAATGCGGCATTCCTAATAAACGATTACTTGTGATAGGTGGGTAAATATTGTACACCACCTGTTGGCCACATCAATGAACTATCTCGCAATCGCGGTGAAAAATATCAGTTGTCACCTAGTTAGGAGGAGAGAAAATTCGCCCTGCTGCCTAACATTCGGGAGGACGGGTGTTAAGCCCCGTCCGGCCATCCTGACTGCGAGTGGTTTCCCTCAGTCACTCCAGGCGAATGCCGGGATGGTTCTCTACAAGACCACAACAGACTTCCATCCCCCTTCCCTCACTCTAGATTAAGTTGGCTGAAAAGAGTCCTCGAGATCCTCCAGCATGCCGCCAGCTGGGAGGAATGAAATTAGTAAAAAAATAATTAGTTGTCTCAAATCGCGCATGCGCTCTGGCATCTTCGCGGAAATTACGAAGGGAGGGGGTTAGCTTTTCACGTGGCAGTTTGTGACAACCTTGTTCTGTCATATGGAGCTCGAAAAAGTTAGTAACATAGTCGGTAGAGCGTAGCAGCAGCTGCGATTTTTTTTATATATCATAGGTGAAATGAAGGAAATCGTGGCAGAACTCACAGTCTGGAGTTCGTGGGCTGAAAGCTGGCCATATCGTGTAGTTATCGAAGATGCGTAAGGTGTTGCGAGATGAATCATATTAATGGGTTATTAATGAACGAATTCACGTTGCTATCCTACAGCGAAAAAATTAATATGAAAAATTTGGGAAGACTTACACCTCATTTAAACATTTCGTAGCAACGGTAAAGTACTTAAGCATCTCGATTGAAGAAATTTAACCGTGATGCGTGTGTAGAAAAAATAAGTAGCTATGTGGTTGCAATTTGAAAATACGTTTTACTGTTTACCATGTGTTCTGTTCGGGGGTGAATTTAGTTGGTCACGCGATGGAGTTCGATTTTGTACATCTCACAGGAAAAATTAAGACCGACGAAAAATCAGCATATCATACTAATATTGAGCTTAGTTTAGCAATGCCTGGTGAAACAAACATTCAGAATCAACTTAATTCTCAGTACCATCTCGCTATTGTTGAACTAGTACCTATTGGGTAATCCAGCACTGCCTATAGTTCAACTTGTCGGTATTTATAATCAGTCATTGTTTACCTTTTAATCAATTTTAAAGTATTTATCATGGTTAGTTCAATTTCAAAATAATTTCTTTAATCCGGCAGCACTTGCAGGTAATGAGACATGCAAACGTTGTAAATTTTGCGAGGTTTTTTGTCAACACTGAGTACTTCTTCCAGCCATCTTTCACTTCAACAATGAAGATCAGTGTTGTCACTGCCTGAGCAAATCACTTCGGCCGCCACTGCCTCCAACGACTCCCAGTCCAGCTCCTTTATCATATCAGATACTGACTGGGTCTCGAGGTAATATCCACAAACAAATCTAGCCGCCCTCCTTTACAAGCTCTGCAATTCCCGTATTTGATAAACAAAATACAGGGCTAGTCAAAATGATTGCAGTGATTTCAGAAAATTGCTACAGATTTATTATTTGACATATACTTATAAGATTACACAGATGTTAAACAAACTGTGAAAGTTTTTTTTGAGTGTCTACAGGTGCTCAATATGTGCACCTTTAGTGACTCTGCACACATCAAGTCTATAATGGATTGGTGGTGCTGGGGATGCTGATCGTCAGCTGATGTCATGGCCTCCTCGTTCCCCTGACCTAACCCCCTGCGACTTCTTTGTTTGGGGTTTCGTAAAAGACACAGTGTTCGCGTCACCAGTACCAGTTGATCTGCCAGACCTGCGGGTTCGCATCACCAATGCATTTGCTCTCATTGACAGAGACATGCTGCATCGGGTATGGGAAGAACTCGATTGTAGACTTGATGTGTGCAGAGTCACTAAAGGTGCACATATTGAGCATCTGCAGACACTCAAAAATACTTATACAGTTTTTTTTATTTCTGTGTAGTCAGGGGCGGATCCAGGATTTTGGTTTGGGAGGGGCTTGAGTGGACTTTGGTTTGCGGGGGGGGGGGGGGCTTGGCTTGAGTGGATTTTGGCTTCGGGGGGGGGGGGCTTGAGTCGGATGAAAGGTTGTATTTATAGTCTCCTTGGGCCTCAAAGAGCTAAAAAAAAAAAAGGTCTCCAAAATTACAATGTCGGAGATGGACCTAGATACTTTTGGTGGAGGGGCTTGAGCCCCCTAGCCCCCCCCCCTTCACTGGAACCACCCCTGTGTGTAATCTTGTAAGTATTTGTCAAATAATAAATCTGTAGTAATTTGCTGAAATCACTGCAATCATTTTGACTAGCCCTGTATGAGTACCAAACTACACCACCATACTCACTGATCAATCAGTTAATAGAACGACATATATTCAAAGGTTTTTAGTCTCCCAGAAATGTGAAGGTGATTAGAAAACTCTAGAGAAGAGCTGTGCACAGTCGCTGGGCTTCTTGTTTTTACCGAGTACTGACAAAGTGATGACGCGCCCCGAGAAGTTGATATTTAAAATGTCGGTGAGGCGGGCCGTTTGGGCGCACAGAGTGGGTGCAATTTATCGTGAAAGCTCGCGGGAGCGTCTGCAGGGGTGAAGCGCACGAAGATTAAAGACCCCGCGAGGACAACAGCGGGCGAATCCCATCGCGTAATGCGATGCGGGCGGCCCGCGCGCCCGCCAAAGGCGCCGCCCGAGTTCCGGATCGGCGCGACGAGTTAAGAGCGGCCATGAAACAATGTGCGACCGCCGCGCCGCCACTCGGCCTCCCCCGTAATTAGGACGTGTGACGTTCATTACGCACGACGGGCGGGGGATTTCCCCGCTGCGATTGACGCCGCAAAATGTTATTCGTGGCTCCCGGTGCAAAGGATTCTGAACACACAACAGGAGTAATCATCATTCGACGTTTCTAACTCGTCCGACACATCCTCTTCAATTTTTTTTTTTTTTGATAGACTACCCATTACTTGTGTCTAGTAAAATCCCATGGTCTCTACGAATTTCTCCGCCTGGTCCATCTGTCTATCCGTTTTTTGTTTGGTTTCTTTTTTGTTTTTTATTTGTTTTGTGCAAATAGACCTATAAAGGTCACGCAAATCTGATTTTCCGTCTGAGTTTCTTTTGCCATTCCAGTATTCTCGCATCCGTTTACTGAAGGCAAGTTTTCTCTCTTCTGTCCATGCCGGTCTTGTTGGCTTTGGTTTCTACCCAGTCGTGTATATTTTGTCTCAACATCTTGCGATCTAGGATTTCTGATCTCTTGATATTTCTTTCTTTCTTTTTTTGTTTCTCTTACTCGATCGAACCAGCTGTTAGGCATTTTTAATTGTTGCATGAGGTCGAAAATCTACTTAGTTAATATGTGATATGACAACCATAATTGTTTCATGAGTTGTTACATGCTACTACTAGTGTAGCTGTCCCAGCTTTTACACATTTGCAGATTCTATTGAAACGGTCGCCAGTCCAGTGGTCTATGCCTAACGAGAGGTTGAATAAACAATATTCAGGTGCTACTTCATGCTACAGACGAAAGTCGACACACACATGTAGTTACTCACGGATCACAAAATTTTGATTAAAGTCAGCATACATTCGCCAGCGCTAGCGACAATTCAGAAACTTCTTCTCCGAAGTTGGTAGGTTCGTGAAAATGGTTGATGAATGTGAGTCATAGCACTAACAAAACTCCACATCAACAGTCATTGAAGCACAGTTCTGTTGCACACTCTGGGCGGTCTAACAACGGCGCCAATCGAAAGTTGTGTTCACTGACGACTCAGTCCTAGCTCTGTGCCCTCTATCTTCACACTGTCTCTATTAGACGTCTCGGTTATTACGCGACGATGCTCGCGGATTACAATACATTAAACTCGCGCACTACCCGTGTTACCTTGGCACGTCCGACCCGTGCGTATTGACTCCCTGACACAACAATCGAGACTCCTGCGATTTTGTGCATCGCCCCTACGATATCATACACTCAGGAGCTAACAGATATTTATGTAATTCGTACTGAAATGGTCAATAAAAGAAACGGTAAAAAATATTTTTTTTAAGTTGGGAGGAGAAATTATTAATTTTGAAATATTAAAAGAATTTATGATCCGTCGGTGGCTAGAACAGCGGGAGGTTGAAGCCAGGTGCCGATGAGGCATTGGCGTCTTCGCTGGATGATATTAAGTACTGTAGAGTATTTGTGGCCGTAGTGAATATGTTGGCCACAACTCCAGTGTTGCTACCGAGCGTGGTGGGTGAACGGTTAACGTTCTGGCCTCGCATTCGGGAGGACGCGGGTTTGAATCGCCGTCCGGGCATCCAGATTTGGGTTTTCCATGGTTTCCCCAAATCACTCCAGGCGAATGACTGGATGGTTACTTCAAAAAGGCCATGGCCGAATTCCTTCCCGTTCCTTGTCCCCCAGTCCCATCCCGCCTCTAATGACCTTAGCTGTCGACGAGGCGTAGCGCCATAGTAAAAAAAAAAAAAACCAAAAAAAAATCCAGTGTTGCTTGTCTCTGGTGCCGACATGTACAGTGTGTCTCCTTCTCAGTGTAAATTGTTGGGGGCTTCGAGTGTTTCGTACACAGACAGCCATTTACTGCTCCAGCCATATAGGTCGTTTGCGTTCCTGATGCGTACAGCGCAGCTACCTTTCAACGTCGCACATTAATAGTGCAGCGACCTGATTGGTCTGCTGTGTGAAGTGCCATTATAGACCATTGGTGACGTTGGTCGTTACGCTAACGGCACTGAAGTGATCGCCGCATAAAACGGTAATATACGACGTGTAATATTTCGATTGCATTGCCTCATTTCAGTCGCACTGAACATGCCCTGGCAGGTAACCTTGTGCATATATTTTTTTTGTTTTTCCTGCTTAACGTCTCTCTAACAGCGAGGTATTTAGAGAAGGGAAAGGATCGGGGGGGGGGGGGGGCAAGGAATGGGAAGGAATTCGGCCATTGCCTTTTGAAGGAAGCATCCCGGCATTTGCCTGGAGTGATTTGGAAAAACCATGGAAAACCCAAATCTGGATGCCCGGACGGGGATTCAAACCGCAGTCCTCCCGAATGCGAGGCCAGGACGCTAGCCGTTACACCACCACACTCGGTTTGTGCATATAAGAACTTTTCTCAGTGGCTCCACCCTCTGTTTTTATTATAATCACTTGGCTTAGTGGCGCCCGTCTTTTTATTACTCATTTGCAAATTTATGTATTTTTGTTGTTTGAGGGATAGAAAAGAGTTTGTATTTTATTTTTATTAGTAATTTTCATATCACAAGGAAAATAAATGTTAAATTGTGAAACCGGATAATTATATTCATTTTAATGTAAAAATGAAAGTTATCTCATCACAGAAATATTAATATTTATTAATCAATAATTAATCCACCAGTCGTAACATTTTTTTGCTGTTTTTTTTAATTGGTTGATTTCAGTACTATGGCGCTACGCCCTGTACCTGGTAGGACTACCGGGTTTGGTTAAGGCGACTACGACAGTGGCGGAATGCGCAGCCAATAGAAACCATGTCACCAGGTCAATACGACCACACGGAATTGCTATTGTATAGTATATCTGTGGCCATAAGTAGGACGTGTCTCGCGTGTGGTATTCATAGTTTTAAGTTTTCATTCTGTTGGCAGTACCCAATCACTGCCAATTGTGGGTGTATGTGTATACATGTAGACGAAGTTCAGCCCACCCATCACAGATCACAAAAGTTTTATTAAATTCAACACATATATATATATAGCAGAAAACATTTTCTACTATATATATATATAGTAGAAAATGTACTGGAACAATTTTGAAATTAATACAGTGAGTTGGATGTTTAGTTTCACGGTCGCCAAGTATTTCTCCCTGTTCAGCTGGGTGTCGTTTTAACGGCTCGGACCACATCGCGTGTGTGGCTGCGGTATCTCGTGCATCAGACGGAGTTAGCGCCGTGCGGTGTGTTTACAGTCAATCTGGCGGCTGCCACGGTGACTGCCCCGGAATCCCCGCGTTCCCACGCACGCGAATCACTGCGTGCGGAAGCGGCTGCGTGTCCTCGCTCCACCGACCCGCGTTCCCACGAGCCAAGTGGACTCGAGCGTCCCGCATAGCCGTGTCAGGCGATACCGGGACACAACGGGTGTGCAGGACGCCATCATCATCATCCCGGTCGAGCATTCGGCTTCCACAAAGCAACGGCAATACACTCTGTCCTTTGCCAATCCTGCGTCCTGTTCACGGCCGCCATATACGAAGCAACGTCAAATGTGAGCTGCACATAAATGCAGTGTTACGTAAAGCCATTTCTATACTGCGGTTCATACGCCGATTTTGAAGCAATTCTGACGACAGCTTAGAAATTCACCGCAAACTGGACGTTATTTTGGTGAAGTGCGATTAATCGCAACTTAAACCAAATCGCAAAAAAAAGAAGTGAAAAGCAATGTGCGTAACTAACGCACCATCGCAGTGTAGAGACAGTAGAGAAAGGAGTCACTTAACTTCTGGCAGCCAGTCATTACGAAAGCGCCACAGAATTTATACACAGAATGTGCTGCAACCCTTTAACACTTAGTCGACATAGGCTTCGTCTGAATTTATTGGCAAACATACGAGTGCGATGAAATACTTCGTGCACCATGCTATTTGAGTCGCAAAGACATCAGACATAAGATCTGATAAATTACGCGTCTTATTAGTGTTTATATCAATTCTTTCTTTCGTTGTACTATTGGGGTTTCAAATGAAGAAAGAAGACGTCAGATTTTGTGCAAAACACTTCGTAGCACCAGCAGAGGGTAGACGTAAATGTAGTGGTACACAGTCGTTTTAGTAGGGGCAGATATAGGGGTTACCGCAGCTGAGATTATTGTATTCCGATATAAACAGTAGTTTTGCGTCAGTCAGGGAATATGACGAACCAACGATTCAAGATGGCTTCAAATATTGTACATAAAGAGACACTGATAAACTCTGCTATTTTGTGTGTGTGATTCACTGAGCATTTAAATTCAACTTCGCAACAGAAGGCTAGATAGAAGAATTACAGCTGATATGATTTCCTTAATTGTGGATTACATATAAAAAAGACATTGGTATGCAATATGAGAACTAAGTGAATTTTTCTACTTATGAGTTTAAATTTCAACTGATGGCCAAAGTAGGAATGATGTCAAAAACAGAATAGAACTAGCAAAAAGAGCGTTCTTGGAATAGAGAAATCCTTTAGTTTCGTATATTGATGTAGGCTCCAGAAATAACTTTTTAAAACCCTCAATTTTTAGCACAGTACTTTATGGTAGCGAAACATGGACTTTAGGAATACCAGAAAGATTGAAAACTGAAAAGTTTGAAATGTGGTGCTATAGAAGACAGTCGAAAATTAAGTGGACAGGAAAGGTACGAAATGAACGTTTTTGGAAATGTTGGGTGAGGAGAGAACTTTGTAGAAGATTCTTACAAAAAGAAGAGACAGGCTGGTAGGTCACATTTTAAGACATGCGGGATTGATTAATTTGTTAGTGGATGGAACAGTCAAAGGTAAGAACTGTAGAGGAAGACAGAGATTAGAATATATGAAGCAGATAACTGAAGACGTAGGTTGTAAGGGGTATGTTGAGATGAAGAGGTTAGCACAAGATAGGAAGGAATGTAGGATTGCGTCAAAAAAGTGATTATTGAAGTATGGTTAGATACTGATCGAAAATCATTTGAACAAAAACGAAGCGCTGAGTGAACCAATTGCAACCCTGACAAACTAGCACTAATTCAAACCCTACAAGACAGCCTCCTGGATTCAGTCTACCTAGGAAAACATGGGCGACACTGAACCGAGTGAGAACAGGCCACGGTAGATGTGCAAGTGGGGAATAATAGATAATCCTTCTTACGACTGCGATCACCATGGAATGCCCTCTTAGCAGATTCAACAGAACGATCCGACAGCTACATCAAACAACTACACAGACAACCGAATGGCTCCAATCTATCGATATTAATCTATAGAAATACTAGCCTCGCACCCGCGACTTCGTACGCGTGGATTAAGAATTTTTTTGTCAGAATTAAATATAAAAAGTTGTTGGTAACGAAGGATTGGTCCCAAACAATATCGAGTCGGCATAATTTGACAGGAAAGCTACCGTCGAACCTGCCTCTTGAAGAGAATCAATTTCCAACATATTTCTGTCACTATTCGATATGATTTCAAAATTTCGTGACTACAACTGTTAACCATACCGGAAAAAATATCCTGTGCGCTTCATATAGCTTTCCTTATAAAATTCCATCACAACGATATAGCCATATAGTCGTCATAACGTAACAATAAGACAGTGACTTACTTCCGTATTTATATTAGTATTACTGTGGTTCACACTCACACACTGACTGCAAACAACACCTGAGGGATCATTATAACGTAAAAAAGTGTACACCTACAAAATTGCAAGACTAACTACGATTTGCCTCGCATTGCACCCCTAACTTTATAATGTCTACAGTTTAACATTCAATCCAAATAACCTACGGCACAGGCCTGACTCTTACGATGAAAAACAATTTTTAAAAATCTTAGCCTTCACGGAGATTTAAACCGGAGACCACGTCGTTCGTAAGCAAGCTATTTAGCCACTGAGCTGCCAGTCCACTACACGGAAACAAGGTACGGAGACGTCCATATCCAACGTGTCTGTCTATCGCCGTATTTCGAAGTTATGGACAACATGTGTTATTTATACACATAATTTTTCAACCAAATGTAGACAGTATTTTTCTCCTTGTTTCAAAGCATAAGTGTGCAATGTTTCATCGAGATCGGATGAAAACTGTGGATTTGTATGAAGAACAAACAAACTAACAAACAAAGAAACAAACATACATTCATCTTTATATATAAAGATTATCTGGAAAGATAATTAGACATGCCTGATTAGTTACTTTTTTAGTGGAGGCAATAGGCGAAAGTAAGAATTGCAGACGTAGAGAAAGAATAGAATATATGAAACAGATAATTGAAGAGGTTGTACGGGGTATATTAAAATGAAGAGATCGCAAGATAGAAGAAGATGAAGCATTTCACCAAACCAGTCGAGAGACTGACAACAGCCAAAAAAATCATCATGGTATTGTGGTTAGAGACTGATCGAAAATCATTTCAACATAAACTAATTTCAATCCTGTCGAACAATCTCTGATCCAAGATTCCGCAAGACGGCATCCTGGATTCAATCTATACAGGAAATCCATATGATAGATGCGTCTACTGTATGCACAAGTTCGGAATAATGGAGAATCCTCCTTTTTTACTGTGCAAACCATCAGCACATCACCATGGGATGCGCTCTTTGCAGATTCAATAAAACGATCCGGGCAGCTTCATCAAACAACTACACAGACAATTGAATGGCTGCAATCTCCCGACATCAGAGTGTATAAATATCTCCGTCTTGTTCAATTTACTGAAATTCAATATAATTACTATCTTTGTACCCTCTTGGCATACCAAAAAAAGAAAACAATAAAACTGGGAAGAAAGAGCAAGAGTGTTGGAATAAACTGTTTAGCATTTTCACATAATTATAGCATACTTTCTGATAATTTGACAAAAGCAACAGTTCAAATCACTCCCTTAGATGTCATAACTTAACAAAATAATTTGAAGCGTGTGAAAAAAGATACAGAAAGGCGCAGTTCGGGTCCGCGCCTAAGTTGTTTTGTGTATGTGTGTGTGTTTAGTAGTAATATGTAATTTAATTACCCATCTCTTTAATGAAGTGGTTACATAGAGTTGTATAACAGTAACAGATAAGATAAGGTACAAGGTTGTCGCCTGTATCAGAGGCCTGTGCTACTATAGTAACACACGTACATTTCATTTTATTTTATTTTCGACGTTGTCAATAGCCCTCGCTTTTGTTCGGCCCTGGAATTCTTAGGTTTCTTGGGTTCCTTTTGAACCCAGATTTCTTCTGATTTGAGTTTTCTATAATTCCGAGCATATTTAGTACTCATATGAGACGACATCTTGATTTTTTTATATATAATTGTCGATTTAATATTGACTTTTACTTATATTCCAGCGAATATTTTTATTATCTCATTTTGGCTGCTAGTAGTGGTTCGCGAACCTTTTCAGTAACACTTGAATCAACGTCCTGGCTGAAGACGTTTTCACGCTACACTAATTTACCACTTTACTCAACGCTAATTCTATACTATCGCCAACATGCACTCACACAAGTCCGATGACGTCACAGCCAAAATGAAAGCTACTTTTGTTTTTTTTTACTTATGGCTTTACGCCTCGTCGACGTCGAGATCATTAGAGGCGGGATGAGACTGGGAACAAGGAACGGGGAGGAATTCAAAACCACGGCCTTTTGAAGGTAGCATCCCAGCATTCGCCTGGAAACCATGGAAAATCCAAATTTCCATGCCCGGACGGGGATTCGAACCGCCGTCCTCCCGAATGCGAGGCCAGAGCGTTAACCACTCACCCACCACGTGCGGTAAAATGAAAGCTGCACGACGAACTCGTACAGAGATGCTCTATGCGTTATGGGCTGAAACGTTATTAACGCATTATTGGTTACTAGTGTAAGCATGTGACCGTATTTTTTTTTTTTTTTTTTTTTTTTTTTTTTTTACGTATCGTCACGGGTCTAGAATAGTTTGAATTTTTATGGTCAGACATTATGACAAGTTGACCTGATCTGATCAAAACAAACTTGGCTGTGTTTAATCTTTCGGATGAGTAAAATCTCTTGAGCATGAAGAACTCAGAAGTATTAATAGACGTAGGTTTTAAACACGGACGATAGAGCTGTCGTATAATTGTTTGAAAGGTCATAGACTCTAACTTGCTGAAATACAAAATTGACTTGTTTTGGACCCTTAAAGTTCACTGTGCAAAAATTGAAAAATTTCTGTTTGATTTGAAAGCATCACTATTTTTTTTTTTTATTGAGGCTGTGCAAAGATTCATAATGTTATTTTTGGTCATAGTGTCTGCAACGGCCAGAGAACTTAATACAGATTCCAGATTATTAAACAGTTGAGCATCTCCCAAGAAATGAATTGCTCGATTCTGCAACATATTGGGTCTGATGTCCACTTTAAATATCCTAATAACTGACGTGCAACGGACACGAACAAAGATCATTAACGAAAGTGTTCAGTAAAATACGTAAAAAGCAAATAAACTGTAATATATAAATTTTGGTCAACAAATAAAATTAGCGAAAGTTTTAGTGAAATAGAAAATTAGCCTAAGACGGAATGACAATTGGCATTCGTGGTTACAACATAAAAAAAAATTTATAAGCTTTTTATGTTGCTTTCACTATGAACATGTTACTAAAAAGCAGTTCACCACCGATTTTTCAGCCGTTAAGTTTATCGATATTTTTTAACTATGAAATGCTATGAAAAGCAAACTTATTTAATGAATAATGGCAATTTATTTGGTAACTGTTCCTTAGCTATTAAATTGTTAACGTAACGTCAAATGTCTTCTAATGACATCTTTGGTGGCTGTTGATTTGCGAGCGAAGCCTGACACGTGGCACCGTTCTCCAGCCAATACCTATCGAGGTGATTGATTGAGTGAGCTCAAGTGAGGTTTATACAGTTCACTTTTCGCAATCACTCTGGATGAATCACTCGCATTGAAAAGAAAGTGAACTGCGTAAACAGAGGATCATCCAAAGTGATCATCCAAGATGACGGATGAAAGAAGTTGGCTCGGGTTCAACGTCTCGTTCACTTTTGGTGTTTTACTCGGATGAATCATCAAGAGTGACACGTGTTAACAGTCAAAACATTGTTTCAGATTGTTGCTGTTTTGAACACATACTTGTTTTTAAATGGAAAGAAGAAACATTTCTTTATTTCAAAAATCTTTCCATTACAACCAATATTTATAGAAAACACAATTTGAAAGTCATAAAATTAAAAACATAAGATATAGGGATACGGAGGAGATGACTCAAGAATTAAATCTCCCATTTTTGACAATAGGAGACATGAAAAAAATTAAAACTATCCAAACCAGGTGTTCTAGCGAAATAACTAATGTTTTAAAACCAGAAATAAGTGTAAATTGGGCTTCTATGTGAATGTGTTTTATCAGATACGAACTGCAAGAAAATTAACTTGAGTTTAACCGGGAGGCATTTTCTCATTAGTGTTCTGTCTTGTAATTAGCGGTAAGCTGTTTTTGATATCAAATCTTTGTGATTCACACATTCAAAGATGATTTTTCAATGTCGTTTTGTCTTCCAATACCCATTCAACAACGCCGCAAGCTCCATTTTTTTTTTCGGGTATCCAGATTTGGGTTTTCCATGGTTTCCCAAATCACTCCAGGCAAATGCCGGGATGCTTCCTTCAGAAAGGCCATGACCGAATTCCTTCCCATTCCTTGCCCCCCATCCTTTCCCGTCTCTAAAGACGTCGCTGTTAAAGAGACGTTAAGCAGTTTAAAAAATAAAATCCAATTTTTCGTCTACCAACTTCTCTTTTTTCAATTAACTTTCTGCGCGATGTAACTTTTAATTCCTTAGGCGAGGTTTCTGAAAATTAAATCCACTACAACACGCACAAGTTTGTTTATTGCCATCTTGAAGTGAAATGAATGTTTCATTTGTGATGACACACGTAAATGAAAAGTGAATTCACCTTTACTTTCGCTGCGAGTGATTGCGAAAAGTGAACCGTGTAAAGCCGCCTTTGGAAAACTATATAGTAATTTAGCGATACTACTCTGGCGGTATTTTGTAACACAAGAAAGTTGGACGGCTGTCACCATAGTTAGCGAGCGATCAGACGGCAGATGCCGCGTGTAGAGGCTGGCGGCTGCAGCGGGTCGCCTACCTGTCAGGCTGCCGCTTCCCACGGGCACGTCTGGTCGGGTCGACACTTTGCCGTTCCGCACACCGAGCGGGGTGGAGCCGGCCCTGATTTGCGCTACCGGAAGCGGGAGCTTACCGCGACTCTCTGCTTCCGGTGCGCCACCTGCCCCGCTGGCGGACATATGGCACACACAGTGGCCACGACGTGGGAATGGAACGGGTTGGCGGAAACGCCACATCGCTGGCACCAGACACCGGTATCGGGTTATCTAAACTACCACCAAGAGGAAACTGTAGGTCCCCACAGCAGTCACGCCGATAAGTTTTATCACTGAGAGTGTTTACTATGTTATTTTACGCTGATGTCTACTGAATATCTTCATTGAAGAAAGGACTTATGCCCAGGAAAGGACTTTCTTCGGACAATCCCCGAGCCTCTAGAAGAGTGGTCCCCCAATTACTATTACTCCGCGATTCACTAAAAGTGTGTGGGGCGGGTGCATTGCACCTATCCGTAAAGGTAATGGTTAGAAAGGGATATGGCAGGAGGCGCCCATGGGCTATTGTGAGGAACCATCCCAGCATTCGCCTGAAGCGATCTGGGAAAACCATGGAAAACCCAGATCAGGATGGCCGGAGTACTTTATCTAAAGCTACACCTATCAGATTTTATGTTTACTCGCCCGGTAAATCCTTTCTATTCCACTCCCTAATCGCTCGTGGAAAAAATGAGTACAGAAATGAATCGGTTCTGGCCCTGATTTCCCTTATTTTCGCGGTCATTCTGAGATACGAATGTTTCTGGTAGCAATATTTGTTTACTGTCATTCCGAAATACGTCGGTAGAGAATTTCTCAATTAGCTTCTGTCGAGAGCAGCGCCTTCGGTGCTCCATATCTTCCCAACCTAACTCCTTCAACGTCGCACTTACGCTTTTCCTCCAACCATATATACCTGTCACGAATCAGGCGGCCCTTCTTTTTACCATCTTCTAATGCCTCAATTAACCCCTTTTGATGGGGACCCCATACGGAGCAACAATATTCTAAGTGAGGCCGCACTAGTGACTTGCATGCAATCGATTTACCTTCCGGAGTGCATTGTTTTAAATTACGATTTAGAAATCGAAGCGTACGATTTGCTTTCCCAATTACATTCCCGGTATGCTCATTCCACGACAAATTATTACGAATTGTTACCCCTAGGTATTTAGCGGAATCTACCGTTCTAAGGATGAAAGATGACTATATCAGTACTGGATTGGATACCAAGGAACCTGAAAAGAGGAAGAGGAAGACCCCCGGATCAGACATACGACGAGACTAGTTACAGGCGTGAACTGGAAGAGGGTGGCTCAAGATCTATCTGCCTGGAAAGAACTACAATTGCATTTAAGTAAACCTTTCTCAAATGCGTAATTTCCATATGGGTCAACTAGTATATTTTGGTTATTTGTAATTTTATTTCTGCAGCAGCTGACTTAAGCACCTGTTCTGCTTCATCGTCATTATCGTTGTACTAAACTATTCAGAGTGACCATTCCCAACATTGACACAGATCTTCCAGTTATTGTACAGTATCTGGATCATTCTAATGAGGTACTCTGGAATTTAATGTTTTCTTAGACTTTTCCAGATAGTTGATCTAGGAACATTATCGTATGCCTTTTCAAAGTCCATAAACACAATGATTAGAATTTTTCCCTCTTTTCCATTGATTTTTTTTTTTTTTTTTTTTACCAGCATTCTAAAGGCAAATATTATATTTGTTATGCTTCTTCCAGACCTAAACCCAAGTTGTTCCTCTTCTAAGATGGGCTCTAGTATCGCTCGTACTCTGGCTTCAGTTATCTTTTCTGCTTCTTTGCCTATGTAAATATTGTCGAGTTGACACGAACAGCGACGAGGTGACCTCAACACGGTCGGAATTACCCCGTCACCCTGGCGTCTCATTTAAGTTTGGTTATTACCACAGGGCGTTCACAGTATTCCTCCCCGCACCTCATTACGTTCCATTAATTACGATAACGAAACAAAAGTAGCCGTGACAGCTATTTCACGTTGCGTGGAACCCGATACGGAGCGTCCGTCTCCCAGGTTCGACTTGGAGGACTGAGCGCGGGGTGATTTATCACTGAGCGGGAGACATCAAGGTCGCGCCGATATACCTGCACCGCAAACACGGCCAGCACTTTTAATTGGACGTGTCGGGAAACCCGAGCGGACGCGAAGGTGAGGCGTTTGACCGTGACAAATGCAATTAGATTAGGCTTCATTAGGGACTCCGTCGCAATTAGTCATAGGTGCGAGACAAGGAGGGATCATTAGGATGCCGGCTCATCAGCCAGCCACAATAAGCCTCATCAATATTCCCGGCGCATCGGCGAAACAGGGCCTCGTCTCCCACGCCGACTGCACGCCCGCCCGCCCGGCGTGACGTCACTGCGACAGGTAGTTCGACCGGCAGTGACGGCTCAGCAGACGGACATATGTATACATATGCTAGCGACTTCGTACGCGTGGACTTGGAATTTTATTCCTAGAATTGGACGTTAGACAGCTCCAAGTTACATAAACGCAAACCGGCTGCGAGAGAAATAAAGCCTGAGTGGCCGATATAACATATAACATTAGAGAGGCTTACATATGCTGGTTACGAAGGCTTCCGTGGTCACTGTATGTATTATCTTTTGTTCTCTGGATGGAGCCGCGTCGATATATTTAAACCTGACGTTTCTGCCATCGTGCTGTGGCTTTCATCCTAGCGGGTCCACCCAGAGAACCAAGATAATACTTACATATGCTATTCACCTGTCGGTCATGTTCGGTTAGTTTTAAAATTTCGTGACAAAGTGTCTTATACATCGCGATAAAAGTTTCTTATGTCCTTTCAAATGATACATAGTATTTCGTGGTCAAATTTCATCAGGATTGGTTTAACCGTTTATTCGTAAAAACGTAACTAACAGTGAGAGAAACAGGAGTTACTTTAGCTTTTTTTAAGAATGGTTATTAAAAATGAGATTTTTCTAGTCAGAAACGAGTTTGTTGTCAGTATGAAGAATCAGTTTGTAAATTAACTACAAAGAAATTCTGACGAAACGTAAAAATCCTAAAGCAGCCTTTACAATGATCAATAATACTCAGAATATCAATTTTGACGGTACGCCTGTGAATCAAGCATCAATACAGCCCTACTTTACACAATCAATATTATCGACACTACTTTTGACAATAAATTTTCTAGGTACCTCTCTTTTCCCCTAACAATTAGTGTAAAGTTTTTTGCTATGTCTGGATTTTCCCTCTCAAAAATATGATGATCATAAGTTGTTATTTTGGCGCTTGGAACTACCTGTCTAGTGAAACACACACGTTGGCTGGAGGAATAGTTGAAAAAGGGAGAAGAATATCGTCATTTGATACTATTGAAGAAAATCATTTTCAGTGATGTTAATGATTCGAAGAATTATGTAGGAAGGTACCTTTAATGCATTATTTTACTCTCATTAGAAAGCTCATGAGAAGCTCAAGAGAGCTACATTTCCTACTGTTTTTTTTTTTTTTTTTTTTTTTTTTAATACATTCGGTTGGTCGGATCACACATTTTTCTTCTTTAATTATTTAATTGCTATACTACGCGTCACAGTTGTCTACAGTCAAATACTAAATAGGTAATTCTGTACATGTAAGTTTGTTTTATTTGATATATAATCTCGTTGACTGCCACTCGCAACGGTAAACTTTGCCACTGGTTCTACTCTATCGTCGCCATACAGAATGCATATCATTCCTCAAAAAGCTGCTGATGTTTCCAAAGGGAAGTTATTACTCGTCGGAACTCACGTCCGATCTAGTTTTATGTGTACGTGCAGACTCAGATTCAGACTGCATGCTATTAGCATACACGAGTGTTTCTCAATGTGGGGTACGCCAGCTGATCCTAGGTGGTTGATGACACGATTTACGTAATGGCGGACTGGCTACCTCAAGCGTATAACACGCACAATGGTGAATATAGCTCATTTTTGCCACTGATAGAGATTCGCGATTTTTATCAATCAGGGTCCAGATGATAAACATAATGCCTTTCTCTACTCTCGTATTGTTTATCGCCTTTTAACGGCGTTATATTAAAGACCTGACGGCTTTCGCTTAACGCTAACAATTGTCAGTAAATTACGACTAAAATATTAATAACCAGCAGAGTTACCGGCGTTAATTGGTATGATTGAGGTTGAGTTGTCCATTACAGTAATTTTAGCAGCACAACTTGAAACTTAAGTGCCAAATTCCCCTAGCCATTCAGAAAAAATAACAAAACTTTTAATAATCTTTAGAAGGCGTGAGGCAGTAGTTGTCATTCTGAGGGCTGTATTAGAGAAGATATTTTTTTTTTCAATTTTTAAGCCTAATTTTTTCAAAAACAAAATTCTACAGGGACTGTTGTATTTTTATTTTCAATGTTCTTCTTTTGGTGTCGGCTGGGAAGAAACTTTAATGTTCGAACTTATTAACTTTAACTTCTCATATTTGAATAATAATAAAGTTTTATATGATTCATTGATATTTATTTCTGTTGCATTTCATTAATAGGTATCCGAAGAATACAAAGGTCCTTACCGAGCGTGGTGGTGTAACGGATAGCGTTCTGGCCTCGCATTCGGGAGGACGGCGGTTCGAATCCCCGTCCGGGCATCCAGATTTGGGTTTTCCATGGTTTCCCCAAATCACTCAAGGTGAATGCCGGGATGCTTCCTTCAAAAAGGCCATGGCCGAATTCCTTCCCATTCCTTGCCCCCATCCTTTCCCGTCTCTAAAGACCACGTTGTTAAAAAGGGACGTTAAACTGTTAAAAAAAAAAAAAAAAAAAAAAAAAAAAAAAAAAAAAAAAAAAAACAAAGGTCCTTCTCTTGGTGTAGCTGGATATCATCGACTCAAAGGCGCAAACTAACATTCGCTCTCGCTCGATCGCTCTTGTTGCTATGACTACCAATTTCCACCAGACCTTCAGACTTTTATAACTTCTCCAAGAAACTTGTTATACCATAGGACGAAAACCATTAGGCCGAGAAACGTGAGGTGCCACACCACATCCAAAGCTCGCGTACAGAAAGTCTCACTGTGACCTTATTGAAATGAGTGACCGAGCGTGGTGAGCGAGCGGTAACGCTCTGACCTCGCATTCGGGTGGACGCGGTTTCGAATCCCCGTCCAGATTTGATTTCCCAAAATCACTCCAGGCAAATGCCGAAATGCTTCCTTCAAAAACGTCAAAGCCGAATTCCTTCCCGTTCCTTGCCTCCAATCCTTCCCTGCCTCTGGTGACCACCACGTCAACGAGCCAGAATAAAAAAAAAAAAAAAAAAAAAAGAAATATGACGTAGATTACATACACATTCTCATTGCCTGGTCCGGCAGCCGTTCAAGCGGCATCATAAGGAATACGGAAGATTCTAAGGGAAATCCCAATCCTTCAAATTTTTTTATGTCACAATATAACGTTTCTAACTGTGAAAATCCCACCAAAATCCTTTAAACAGTTCTCAACTTATGCTAGATTATGACCTCGTATCCGGGAGGACACGATTTCAAATCCCCGTCGGACAATCCAGATATGGGTTTTCCATGGTTTCCCAAAATCACTCCAGGAGACTGCCGGTATGGTTCCTTCAAAAACGTCATGGACAAATTCCTTTTCCTTTCCGCCAGTTATTTGCTACCCCTAATGATCTCGACGTAGACGGTGCGTAAAGCCAGAAGCAAACAAAAATAGGACTAAAACATGATGTTAAAAAAAAATTGAGATTACATACACATTTTCATTTCCCGCTCCGATGGCAGTTCATGTAGAAAAAATTTAATTTTTCTACACCTGTGATTCAAAATTCATGTCAATCACTCCATTTGCCATATGTATTATAACGATTAATATAATGAAGAATGTGTCGTGATCTGCAGTAGGCTACTGTCAAAAACCTTCATTTTAATAATAAGTTTCTGGAATTATTTTCCTAAACTGCTTTCGATGCCAACATTAAAGGATTTAAACAGTCCACTCTTGCGTTAATATCTATCGGATATGCATTACTTACTATATGACTTCATTCCCAAACATCAGAGATTGTAGCTGTGTCGCCTGAGATCCTAGCTTCACGAACCAAAGAGGCTCTCGCAAGTTTTTTCCGTTATATAATTAACGTCGTTACCACGTGTGACATTCTATTCAGTGCTGCCATCTAGGGGTTTAAAGACTAAAAAATCAAAATTTACGGGACCGCGTGCGGTGGGTGAGTGGTAACGCTATGGCCTCGCATTCGGAAGGACGCGGGTTCGAAGGGCATCCAGATTTGGGTTTTCCATGGTTTCCCGAAATCATTCCAGCGAATGTCGGGATGTTTCCTTCAAAAGGCCATGGCCGAATTCGTTTCCTCTCCCGCCTCTAATAACCTCGACAAGGCGCAAAGCCATTATCAAAAAACAAAAACAAAAAACAACAAAAGAAGGCCAAAAAGAAGAAGTAGAAGAAAGATGAACCAATACATGCGGTAATTAATTTTTTACCAAGTATGACGTTTCAACATGTAGTTGGTATTGCATCAGGTGCTATAATTCATATTTTTCACTTACTGTTCCGGCGCTATGTAACGTTGAATGATAAAACACACTAAACGATATAATACAGATTTTAAGCAATAAAACTGTGAAAACCCCATCGAAATCTGCTCAAAAGTTATTGACTTTTCTAGAACAAATATATAGGGTTTCGTTTTATAGATATAGATAAAGGACTGTTCCCATATGTGTACTGTGGATACTTCGTATCGTTCGATGAAGTGGTGAAGGACATCTTGTTTCATCGTGATTACCAAGTGAACCAATAGCATATTTCTCGTTCTGAATGTCAAAGTTGTCAGCAACGATGTTGGCCACTGCCATGAAAGAGGTAGATGAACAGATCTGAAAATTAATGGAAATATTTTCTCATGGTTAGTAATAATGCCCCGAGCGTTGTAGATACGTTCTCTTCTCGTATTCCAAAGAACACAATTTCAAAATCCTGTCCGGCCTCCAGAATTCAGTTTTCAATAGTTTCCCCGGATCATTCCAGGAAAATGCCGTTATAGTTCCTTCAAAAGGGCATGGCTGAATTCCTTCCCGTTCCTGACCACTGTCCTTTCCCGCCTCTAATGACCTCGATGTGGAGCCGTTACGCAATAAAAAAGACTGAAAAAAAGAAAATGTCGATTTGTTGCATTGATCCGTCAATATCAACACTTAATGCACTTTTCTCACCTTACGTTGTAGATATTATTCTCAGTGTAATAACGCATAGGCAATTTTATTGGTAGCGGAATAAAGGTTTGAAACTTTAATAGAATAAATGTATAACGAAATTATATTAAAAAAAAAAGTTTTATGCGTTGCGATTGCTATCGGATGATAAATCGAATTAAGATATTAATCATACCTCCAATAACATGAACCTTAGATTTATATAAAAAATCTTTTACATTTCGACTGTGAGAAAAGCTACGTTTACGTAATTTAGGTGTGATCTACTTCTAGATAGAGTATCACAAAGCAGTAACAAATACGGACTTGAAATTAATATAAATACGACAAAGTAATGGTAATTGGCAAAAACAACAACTCCCAATGCCATATTATGATTAACCAGAAGACCATTGAATGTGTATCAAGGTACAAGTATCTTGACAGCACAGTAAATAACCAAGGGGTCCATCTGATGAAGTAAAGTCACGTATTGGTAAATCAATAAAATTAATAAATAATCTTTTTAAAAGTCGTAATTTATCGATTACCACGAAGATGAGACTCCTGCGCTGCTATGTGTTCTCTGTCCTCCTGTATTGCGTTGAAACGTGGACATTAACGGAAACTATCAGTAAAACGTTAGAAGTTTTTGAAATGTGGCTGTATCGAAGAATGATGAGAATACCATGGACCGACCACACCACAAATGCTGAAGTGCTCCGCAAAATGAAAAAGAAAGATATGGAAATATTTACCACTGTAAAAACACAAATGCTTCAGTACCTTGGCCACATCATGAGGAACAATAACCGTTACGAGCTCCTTCAATCTGTTCTCCAGGGGAAAATACCAGGAAAGAGAAGTGATTGTGGAAGAAAAATTTCTTGGTTAAAAAGTCTGAAAACTTGGACCTCCAAGACAACTACGGAGTTTTTTATTTATTTATTTATTTAAATGGCTTTCGGCCTTATCAGCCACACAGCGAAGTTCTTTGCGTTTTATCATACATTTCATTACTTTACAGTTCTTTACTTTACAGTTCTGTTTACATAGTTTAACAATTTACATTTCATTTCCTTTACAGTTTTAAAAATACATAATTTACATTATTTTACAGTTCTATACACAACAGTTTAAATTGTATGAACTTTTATATTTCCATTCCTTTACGGTTCTACATCTATCTGTTTACTTCTTGGTGTTACACTACGAGTCGACATGCAATCACTTTCCGAGCATCAACCAGCAGAGACGAGACAGCCAAGATGGTTGCCAACATCTGCAACGGTTAGGGACCAGAAGAAGAAGAAGAAGAAGAAGATGGACCATCGTGCCCCACAATGCCACGCTGTGTTTCAAATTCCATGTTATACTCTGGTTTCCCTTACCTGGAAGGACTACAGGGTTAAGTAAGAAGACTGTGATTTAGTAGGATCTAGCAACTGGTTAGAAACTCTGAGAAGAAGTTACTGTGACCACACGATAATTCTTTCCTTTTTATTGAAGTCAGTACGCCACGTAGATATCGAGGTCATTAGAAGCGGGAAAAGACTTGAGGTGGGGGGGGGGACGGAAAGGAATTCGGCCATGCCATTTGATGAAACCTCCAGACATTCACCTGCAGTGATTTTGTGAAACAATGGGATTTTTTCATTGCGTTTGCGAAACTCTTGACTGTGCGTTCGCTGAAAATAATGAGCAACATTGTCAGTGGGTGTTACTTGGGAAACATCTGCCTTCATTTCTTAACCGATCATAAAATAAATAACCCACTGAACGAATTTAGGGTAACAGCCAGTTTTAAATACGACTTTCATCAGATAAAAAGATATGTTAAACTTAGATTCCCAGGGCATTCATTGCTGAATTGCTAGTATTAAAATCTTTGAAAAATTGTAAAATTCATTACGGTGTTAGAAGTAATGAGCAAGCACTATCTTAGACCACTCTGGCAGATATACGGAACGAGAAAGAGGGAAATAGGGAGAAACGAATATCTTTGAAAAAGCTAATTGGTCGTGCAATAGAAGTTTGGTTTATGAAAAATCGAATCATAAATATGCAACGTTTACCTACTAAACTAAAAATGCAGTTTAATATTAAATCAACTCTTCCAGGATATGATTTTCAGTATGTTGTCTTTGTAGGGTTTCTGCTCAGGAGAAATTTCGTGTGGTTCCAATGGCTTAAGTGAAAACGCCGATACCCTTATAAGTATAGACTGGGGTAGGTGACCTTTCATAACGAATTTAGATCGTATTTCGGTATGTTACAGGGTGCAAGCAATTATTTAGACTTATTTAGCGATATTATTCTGTGAATAGACTATTATATAATAACGCTCTCAAAGCTGGAATTACGATATAATTACTCGATGGTTAAATATGGATTGCTTTTAAACATTTGTAGGCTTAAGCTTATACGTTTACAGCCTAATACAGCAACTATAGGGTGAACAATTTTTACTGATTTATTTTTTGTTATATCTTTAATTCAAAAGAACTAAATCTTTAATATTCTGACTCTACCACCTGTCCCATATTCAATGACCGAAGTTTGATCACCACTGGTCTATGGGATGAAGAAGAGTCATAAACATTTAGAAAAAATATAAAGAGATTCCCACAGTACGATTATAGCTTGAAATGCAGTAGAATAGTGGTTATGAAATGCAAGTGTTAGAAATGCGGTTAGCACTGACTTTGGTATTTTGAACGCGTAAGACTGGGTATCGTGGTTCATCTTTGTCTGTAGAATTTCCCGTATTTTTTTCGGTCTGGGTTTGCTCTGGGTGATAATACTCAGCTACGAACCCAATGAAGCAATTTCTCTCGTATTACAAATGCGGCGTACTTATTTCTGTAAAATCAGATAACTAGTATCTCTTTACTTAAATCTAAACTAGGTAGTTAATGAATTCACCTTTTAAACACAGTATATAAAATAACCAAAACACATTTTGTTTTATTTCATTTTAAGAAGAACAAGGCACCAGGCAAAGAGTTACTTCCCTCAGATTTTTCTATTCCATTGTTTCACAATCAGAATAACTCTCTTTCTGACCGTCCCACCTGTGATGCAGTTTATTCAACACCATACATGGTTCAACATTCTCTTTATTGCCACACACTGGTTCTTCCAACTAACATTCACTTTCAGTATCCATCAAATACGAGTATATTAACAGTATATCCGTCCGCTATACTGCCGTCTTGTCATACCAGACCCCTTCTTCATACCCAACTGCCAAAGATGCTCTTTCAACAAACTACTCCATACTAAATATTATCTTTTCTCTCACAAAAGAAAATTAATTAAACCAAATTTAAGGGACTGTGTTTCCTTACAGGAGTGAGCTTTTAACTTCTTTGAGGCCGTTTGTAATATGCAGATCGTCTTGAATGCCCAGATAGACTTACTTAACTAGCAGAAATTAACATTTGTCGCCGGAGACGGTCAGAGGTAAAATAATCTAGTCCTGAATCGTGCTGAACGGTAACCAATTAAAATGAAAAGCTAAATTTAAAAGAAGTACCTACAATATCGGAGCTTTGTGCTTCGAACTTAGCTAGCAAGATCAAAATTACAATAAATTTCCTTTAGAATTTTTGTTAAAAAAAGCAGTATTTTACTGCTAAGAAAAGTGGTTTGTCATCAGTGTGATTAATCAACTACGAATTTTGTAAGAAATTAAAAAACAATCGGGCCTCTTCAAGGTCAATAATATCGGCAGTTGTTTTGTCAATATTTTTGCTCAGTACCTCTGTTTATCCGTAATATGCAGATAAAATCAGTGCAATTTTTTTCGGTTATTTCTGATTTTGATCTTCCAAAACATAATAATCGTACAAAATATTCCGCATCTGTTAATTTGACGATAAGAACTTTCTGTCGATCGGAACGCACACGTTGAAGTAAGAAATACTTGAACAAGTGAGAAGAATATTGTCGTCTAGGACTGTTGAAGAAAATCAGCCTAAACTATGATGAAGATTTAAAGAGCTCCATTCAAACGTAAAAACTTTAATGGATTATTCCGTTGGTTCGTATTGTTCGACGAAGTGGTGAAGGGTATCTTGGTCCTTCCCGCAGCTAACGCTTAAACCAACACCATCTTCGTCGCTCTGCAGATCATCGTTGTCGGCGATGGGGTCGGTCGGTTACCGAAGCGCGAACTGAACTGAGAATCAATGCATATAGGGTCTAGTGTCACTCGCCGCATCACAGTGATGTTGGCGACGACTGAAAGAAAGGAAATTCGGATTTCATACAACACCCCGTCAATATCGACTCTCAAGTCTCAAGACAATTTTTTCCCCAAATTTATACTTTATTTCGACCGATGAAAAATATATATTTTAATGTATATTTAATTTATCTGTAAAATAGAGATTTTAAGAGCACTGATTTTGAATGGAAATATCAAATTATTTTATTTTTATTTATATACTATATTGTGTACATTTTGACTGCGAGAAAAAAGCTTATGTCCACAAGCTGTTTGGACAATGTGTAGATCTGGCTCTTGTAATATCAGTGTTACAGACTGCTGGTTACCCTGTAGGGAAGAATACAGGTTTAGTTTTGATGGTTATAACAGCGAGGTTATTGGAAGTGGTAAGGTATGGGGTAAAGGGTCGGGCAGGAATTTCGACATGGCCTTCTTAATGAACCAACCCAGGATTCTGGAAATTATGGAAAACCAAAATCTGCATGGCCGGATAAAGATTGGGACCCACGATTTCCCAAATGCGGCACCACACAAAAATTCTATTATATAGTAACAGATATTTTAAAATACTATTTACTTCGGCAGGACATCCGACTCTATTTCTTTGTGAAATAAAAAAAGAGTTACGGACATGAGCTACTTTATAAATACGTTTTTCAAAATATAAAAAAAATATGTGAAATCCAGATTCCAGTCCAATGTATCACATCGGAAAATCATCAAAATCGTTGGAAACTTTGGAAACTTACCGTAGGGTAATAGCAGTGATATATAATTACTATCTTAGAATAGCATGGTAGATATACAGAAAGAGAAAAAAGATACTTTGAAGAACCTTTGAAAAGGCTACTGAGCGTTGAAAGTTTGGCTGATAATAAGCGAATACATAGAAAGAAGGAAATAAAGAAGTGGAGACCCATTTTTCAAAGCAAATAACTAACGTTTCCTTATAAAAATAAAAACCCAGTTTAATATTGTATAAATTATTCGAGAATAAGCGTGGGTGTCTTGCCCGTGTGTGGTGTCAAGCAATCGAACTCCCTACTAGCATACGGTATCTTTCCAATGTAACAAGTATTTTAGGGCCTTTTTTGCGGCTAGTCGACGTTGAAGTAATTAGAGCCGGGAAGGAATAGGGGGGGGGGCAAGGGACGGGGAGGAATTCAGCCTTGGCCTTTTGGAGAAACCAATGCAAAACCAAAGTCTGTATATCTTGACGGGGATTTGAACCTGTGTCCTCCCGAAGGTGAGTTGTGTGTGTTAGCGCTCAACATACGAACATGTACTCTGATCAGTCAAAACATTATGGCCACCTACCACATAGCCGGTATGTCCGCCTTCGGCACGGATTACAGCGGTGACGCGTCTTGGCATGGAAGCAATGAGGCCTTGGTAGGTCGCTGGAGGGAGTTGGCACCACATCTGCACACACAAGTCACCTAATTCCCGTAAATACCGGCGAGGGGGGTGATGAGCTCTGACGCCCATTCAGTCACATCCCAGATGTGTTTCTATCGGGTTCAGATCTTGCAAGCTGGGGGGTCAGCACATCAATTGCAACTCGCCACTGTGTTCCTCGAACCACTCCACCACACTCCTGGCCTTGTAACATGGCGCATTATCTTGCTGAAATATGTCACTGCCGTTGGGAAACATGGTCGTCATCTTGAAGGGCTGTACGTGGTCTGCAACCAGTGTACGATATTTATTGGTCGTCATGGTGCCTTGCACGAGCTCCACTGGACCCATGGATGCCCACGTGAATGTTTCACAGACCATAATTGAGCCGCCGCCAGTTTGTCTCCGTCCCGCAGTACAGGTGTCAAGAAGCTGTTCCCCTGTAAAACGACGGATTCGCACCCTCCCAGCGGCATGATAAAGAAGGTTTCTGGATTCATCAGACCATGCAACGCTCTGCCACTGCGCAAACGTCCAGTGATGATGGTCATGTGCCCATTTCAGTCGTACTTGCCGATGTCGTGCTGTTAACATTGACACGTGCATTGGTCGTCGGCTGCGGAGGCCCATCGTTAGGAGTGTTCGGCGCACTGTGTGTTCAGACACACTTGTACTCTACCCAGCATAAAAGTCGGATGTTACTTCCACCACAGTTCGCCACCTGTTCTGTTCTACCAGTCTGCCCGACCTATGACGTCCGACATCTGTAATGATGGGTGGTCGTTCAACACCTCGATGTTTGGATGTGGTTTCGCCTTGGTTTCGCCACTTGTTGAAGCCACTCACCACAGCACTCCTCGAACACCCGACAAGTCGTGCAGTTTCCGAAATGCTCGTGCCCTGCCTTCGGGCCATCACAATCTGCTCTCGGTCAAACTCCCCTATTTTAATCACGGATAGTACGCTCACTGATACTACATGCACCGTGCGTGTGTCTGACTAGCAGTCGTTCCTTGTCAGGTGTCGCTGCTATCGCCTGGGCGGGTTTACATCGGTAGCAGGTAGGTAGTCATAATGTTCTGGTTGTTTAGCACCAAGACCCAAGCCTTTATACTAACCAAGCGACTTGGAGTCCGTCAACCAACTCATCCTGACCCAACACTTCGCTTGTATGGTAGAGAAATCCCATGGTCCATCACGGCACGCTACCTGGGGGTGACTCTAGACAAGAGACTGAACTGGTGCAGCCACATCAACGAAGTCCGTCGGAGAGCAAGCACCAGGCTCCACAGTCTTTACTGTATACTAAATAAGGACAGAAAGCTAGCACCTTCCACTGGAGTCAAGATATACACATCGCTGATACGCCCCATTATGGAGTACGCATGTCCTGTGTGGGCATACGCCAGTGACAGGCAAATCAGAAAGCTCCAGGTTATCCAAAATAGGGCCCTAAAGAGAGCCCTCCACCTCCCGTGCCGGTTCCCCACGGATGCACTCCACGAGGCCGCCGGCATATCTAAATTGAAGGACAGATTCCGCCAGCTTGCGGAAACATTTTATAAAAATATCAGACAGTGCAAAAACCCGGCGGTCAACTCGCTTGGACGCTACGTCAATGGCGACGACGATAGGCATAGAAGAACGCTCAGTCTCCTAGCATACTGACACCCAACAAGGAAACTCACCGAAAACTAAGAGAGTTGTAACCCCTTCGTGACGTTGGAGGCAATGTCCACGGACAAATACTCCACCCCCCACCCTGCCTGTGAAAGTGCCGTGTGTGTGTAGTGTAAGATGTCCTTTACACGCAGCTACCACGTATCGAGTGACTGTTGTGCTGTACCCCCGACGCTGCATTCTTCCAGCCGGCGTCATAGCGCGTGAAAGGCAATCTAATTCGTCTGAAGCCTCCTCGACGCGCTCCGCCATCAATAAAGTCATCGCGCCCGACACTGATGGATGGCTCGCTCCATCACCCGTAATTCGTTTCGGCGTTTTATCTGTCCGCCGTCCTCGGCAGGCCGTGCGTTCGCATGCGGACGCCGCCTTCTCAGAATCCTCCCGTCTGGCCTGCGACGCCGTAGTCGATTTTTGACGGCCAGCAAACACTCCGCAATACGTCGCCCTCGCAGCTCGGAGCAGTTCACACGATGAAGTCTTCCGTCAGGAATCTGTCACACAGACGCAATTGCTCCCTTTATTGGTTTCCGGTTGAGAGACCATTTTACGAGCCATATTTTACAAAAATTACATCGAGGTAATCCTATAGCACACTAGTAGTTATCCGCAAATTTGTAAACGGTTACGTCTAAAAAAACAATAGTCATCATCTTTAGTGTTCTACCCTAAGGCCGGCATCTTTGTCAACGATATTTTATAATATTTATTTTATAGAAGATATTTTATGATATCTTATCAGACCCATTGCTCTACATATATTTTTTCGTCATAGTTCTGTAAAATGAATCAATTAAACTTGTATGATTGTGCAGCCGCAGTACGTTCAGCTGTCACAATATGTGTTTTATTGAAGTAAATGTATCTGGGTTTGCTCGTGGATTGCAAGACTCGATATGAAAGGAATTCGTCAAAGTTTAGTGAAAGAGCTGCAATGTGAGGACGTGACATATTATAAAAATTATAGTCGAAGCTGCATCTTAGGTCCAATAAATGCTTACCGCAATATTTCCAGAAATGTCTATATGAGAATTATTATCTCCGAATCTACCAATATATACCATTCGGTATCTGTTTTTATGGTGTAAGTGCAATGGGTTTTAATCAATTGTTGATGGCGGATCTACACCATTCTCCAGTATCGAACCTGTATTGCTCATCGCCTTCCCTGTGTTATTATTCCACAAATCTGTCAAGTACTAGGTTCTTAATCCATTAATTTTATTTTTCACCTCATCAACGGGATTGCCTTCTTTCATTGAAGTAATTAACTTCTCAATCTTTGCGTAAGTGTCAGAATTTTTATTTCTATTCGTATAATCTACACGTTTCTGACTGTACAACATTTACTCCTTTTATAAAATATGCCCCATTACACAATTCAGTGACAGATATGATAAAAGAGCTGAAATGGGATTCATTGCAAGACAGGAGGAGGATGAGGAGGGTCATGGGAGTGTACAGGGCGTATACTGGCGATGAGGCATGGAAAGATATTGGAGTAGGTATGAAAAGTAGTGCATGGAAGGGAAAAGATTACCATGACCACAATCTGGCACTCGATTTCAGGCACAAGGGTGTGAGAAGATTTTCTTTTATAGGAAAGGGTGTCAGGGATTGGAATGATTTACTTACCGAAAACATTAAAAGAATTTAAAGTTAAAATCTGTAGAGGGCAAATGTAGGTGGGTGCAGGATAGGCAGAAGTTGGGTGTGTAGGGAAATTGCCACCGGAGCGGGTGCTCCATTGCAATTAAATTAAATTTAATTAAATATTTTGTAAAATATCTTTTATCAAAGATGTTTGACAAAGATGTTTTACGGTGTAATACCGGTCTAAGGCAGGTTTTCACATGTCTGTTGTGAATGCATATCTGTCTTCTACTCTTCTGTTCATGTCCAAGTTGATTTCATCTGTGATCTTGTACCTCATTCTTTCTCTTTCTCTCCGAGTCCTTCCAAGGCGTCTCTTAACAATCCCCTCTCAGCTAATGTCCCATGCAGTTCCTCTTTCTTTCTCTTATGACTTGCTGTAGTTTCATTCTCTTACTAACCTTTCCATTACTTCAACATTACTAACTTTTTCCATGCAGCTTATCCTCCATTCTCCTCCACATCCAAATCCAAATTGTACCCGTTTTTCGTCTTCTCGCATCAGTGTCCAAAAAAAAAAAAAAAAAAAAAAAAAAAAAAAAGCCACACTGCATACAAAACATTTGTTAAGTCTCTTCAGTGCTTTATCTGATTTCCTAGTTAATAATCGTCTCTTCCTATAAACACTTCCTTCGCTATTTCAATGCGAGTTTTTTCCTCTTGGTGGCGAGAAAAATAGTAATAAATATTCCATGTAATAATAAGCATTTGTTTGCGGTCTGCAACAAAAATACGATTACCATACTATTTATCCTCAATGCTGCTTTAAAATAGAAATTTACTTGTTAAAAAACAAATTAATTTTATCTTCGCTGTGGTCTTTGACTAATTTCATAGTACTAGCTTTACTACATTTCATTGAAAGATTTGACTTAAGATTGCTCCTCAATTGTTAAAGTTACTTTTTTCTTAAAAAAAATTACCTAATTTCCTTTTTGGATATTGGTTTTGTTTCGTTGATATGTTGATTCGATCAAGTAATTCTGCTTTGAAATAGAAATTTGGGTGTTAAAGTTGTAATTGATTGTTTCTTCATTATGATCTTTGATAATATTATTTAGGATTCATTTTAGTTTCTCAGTCTGTAAAAATAAATGCATGTCAATTACCAGTTAGGTTGATTTACTGAAACACACGCAAACATATTAAATGATTTGGGTAAGCAGTGAACCTACAGTGTTTCATTTAACCACAGAACTACATCAAAGAAAAGAAAGAAGCAAACAAATTATAGCTTAATTCAAAATATCCAGTATCATCTTTTTAACTCTTAAATTTATCTATTATTCCATGATTTTATTTAAATTATGACTGTCCCTCTGTCTCAAAAACTATTCACTCAAAATACATATTAAAACTGGTAATTATTCTATAGAAACTTATATATTCCAATTTTTCTGCAATATTCGTGCTGGTTTCAAAACAGCCTTTAAAACTTTGCAGTAAAGAATAGTTTACAAGTTATTATAATTTTAATTTTTAAAGATGTTCCTACGCTTTTAAAAGTTTATACAGAGTGAAACAACGGAGTAACACCGATTCTGATTGGGAAGTGGTAACGCTCTGGCCTCGCATTCGGGAGGACACCGGATCGAATCCCCGTCAGCAATCCAGATTTAGGTTTTCCATGGTTTCCCCAAATCACTCCAGGCGAATACCGGGATGCTTCCTTCAAAAAAGTCCATGGACCAATTCCTTCCGTCCTCTCTCGGCTCTAACGATTTTAATGTAAACCTGAAAAAAAATGTGTAACACAATAATTTTAACTATAAATAAAGTTTTTATGTTAAAAATTGATAACTCTTATATGTGACACGTTTTTTTTATAATACATTTCATAAAAAAAACATTGTGTATATTTTTTTCTGTTCTAACTGCCTTTCCTTTTTGTAATAATTTTCAAACATTAATTTGTCAGCATGAAAGTCATTCAATTTCCATGGTAGCAATTCTGTATAATGAATGTATGTTTTTCAGCGTGCTAATATGATTCAGCAATGGAAAATATTCGAGATGCTTGTCCAAAAAGTGAAATATCAGACAAATATTTCGTAAAAAAAAAATCCAGATATACTAATTTCCTTGCGTCTGTAAAATATGACCTACCAGCCTGTCTCTTCTTTCTGTAAGACTATTCCACAAACTTCTCTCCTCACCCACCATTTCCAAAATTATGTCCATTCGTACTTATCTGTCCACTTAATTTTCTGCATCCTTCATAGCACCAGTGCTTCACTTTCCGTTCTTCCTCGTACTCCCTGTGTTTGCTTTAAATTTCTTTTCTTAATCATAATTCAATATTTGAAACTAAAAGATTTCTATTTGTTATACGTGTTTCAAAAAAATTGACCCGTTCGAAATTCTCTGAGATCCAAGAAAAGCTCCTTCACTGTGTTTACCCGATGAAAGACCATGAAATAAATGTTAAAGATGACTACCTAAAACCTCTTACAGTTTCAGCTATAATTTTTTTTATTATTATTAAAGTACCTAATTCAATCTAAAGCGATGGAAGAAGCAAATCTTCATGAGAAATTGAGCAATTAGAACAAATTAGAAACCTCTAGATTTCCAATTCATTTGGGACAAATGCTTCTGTTTATAGTGATTTTTTTTCTACGTCGATCCCATCCAGAGAGGCAGCACAATTTGGGTAGCCCTTTTGCATACTAAACTAAACGCATCCTTGAAAACCATCATTAAATGTCCTTAGCATACTTTACTCTATGGTCTTTGGACTGAATTATTAACGCGTTTCTGGGGAAATGTCAAACGTCACTCGCTTCTTTGTTTTGTTTGAACTTCGAGGTAACTTTCAACTGACTCAATATTTTTTGTTTGTAAAGAGTCAGCTCATTATCTATACATTTTACGTTAAATACATAGTGTAAAAATACTGCTGAAGTATCTAAAAGAAATTAAAAATTTCTGCTCCAACTTAAAACTTTTTTTTTTTTTTTTTTTTTTTTTTTATAATATTAAGAGATTTTTTTCACCACAGAGCTTTTCCTCCGACACAGTTAAATCTCGGAACACAGAAATCGACTTTAAGTTTTCAAAATATTTCTCCAGAAACTTCGGCCTTTTGAAATGTCCTTATACCAAAATACTTGTACTACTTTGAAATGTTTGTAATCCTTTGAAATGTTTGTATATCAAATTCTTGTATTACTTTTAAATGTTTGTAATCCTTTGAAATGTTTGTATACCAAATTCTTGTATTACTTTTAAATGTTTGTATTACTTTGAAATGTTTGAATTACTTTGAAATGTTTTTATTGTTTTGAAATGTCTCTATAGCAAAATACTTGTCTTACTTTAAAATGTATGTATTGCTCTGAAATGTTTGCAATACCATGTAAAAGCTGGCTATATGGTCCTGGAACCAAGTGCCAATAAATAAATAAATAATAATAAAAAAAAACTTTGGCCTTTTTTACATCAAATCTTCTCATAGCAGTTTGTTCAATTTGGATCCATGTAATCATGTGTAGTATGAACATAAAAATAAAAGTACTATTTTTCTAAACAGTGTACTGTATTTGTACTAACTCCAAAAAAGTATTGTTTTTGTAATAACAAAATTTTTTTAAAAATTGTGGAAACCCTAACTCTGTAGCGATGTTCCCCCTGGAGCATGTGATCTAGTGCAGTTGAATTGAATATTGTCAAGGCCACAGTGATCGCTACATCCTCGTACAGTTTACTATTCTCAGCCGGGCAGATGGCTCTGGCATCTGCGGATGAGCGATGTGCCCCTAGCGACAATCGCTGGTGATTGCAGCGACGCTAAAAACGTCTTGCCTGCCCGACGAGTGAATCACGAATTAGCATTAGTCATAACACGTTTTTCTCTCCGCGGTGATGGATCGGAGAGGAACACAATGTGACCACTGCTCGGCGTGAGAAAACTCCGCACTGTGAATCACATTTGCCTAAACCCCTTCGACGCGAGTGAATTAAATTACGTATGCGCGCGCTTGGAATTGCCTGCCACTGCTAACTGGAAGTCGATTCCCAGACATGATTCTCTACGGTACTAAACCATGATAGATGTGTGCTTGTGGCTAATCGCACGTTTGCACACATCTGTCTGAATAGAAACGAGTAATGTTTTAAACGTAATTTGCAACAGATACGACAACTTCAAATCCCTTTGTACACTGATGGGCCAAAACATTAGGAACAGCTGCTTTGGACCGGAATACTTAAGTGGAAAGGATTCGATAAGTAATTAATAATAAAATGTAATTAAAATTGCAATGGAGCGCCCGCTCCGGTGGCAATTTACCTACACAACCACATTCCCCCTTTCCTGCATTCATCTACATTTGCCCACTACAAATTTTAACTTTAAATTCCTTCAACGTTTTTGATAAATCATTCATGATTTCACTTGGTAACTTATTTCAATCCCTGACACCCTTACCCAAATTAGAGAATCTTCCCACACCCTTGTGCCTGAAATCCAGTGCCAGCTTGTGGTAATGGTCATCTTTTCGCTTCGATGCATTAGTTTTAATTCTTACACCAATATGTTTCCATGCCTCATCACCCTTATACGCCTTGTTCACTCCCATGAACCTCTCCACCATCCTCCTTTCTTCCAATGAATCCCATTTCAGCTCTTTTATCATATCTGTTACTGATTGTGTTCTCCGATAATTACCAGAAACAAATCTAGCAGTCCTTATTTGCATCCTCTCCAACTCCTGTATGTGATACGCAAAATGTGGGTCCCATACTACACTACCATATTCAATCAATGGTCGGACCAAAGTTTTGTAACCCAATTTCTTTACTTCTCTCGTACATTCCCTCATAACTTTCGTCAATAAGTTCAGAATTTTGAAACCTTTTCCTACTACATGTTCCATGTGTCCTGCCCAGTTATGCTTGTTATCAAATATAATGCTAAGATATTTATATTTCAACTCTTCAACAAGTAATTCTTTCCCCACCTTATAATTATAATCAACCTTTAGTTTTTTTATTTGAGTATCTAATAAGCTGACTCTTGTTTGCATTTATCTTCATCCCATGGTTACCAACGTAATTATATATCTCGTCCAGATCACCCTGCAACTGTGGTAGGTTTCCGGAGGTATCTGGCACCAGATGTCTACGCAAACATCACGTAATTCCTTTAGATTACGGGCCGCTGGTTTGAGGGCATGGATTTTGGCGCCCGACAGCGTCCCAGATGGGATCCATAGGATTGAGACCACGCGAATTTGGTGGCCAAGACATCAGCGTGAGTTCACCGACATGCTCCTAGAACCACTGTAGCTCAATTCTGGCATTGTGATACGGGCAAGTATCCAGCTGGAAGATGCCAGCGCTCTAGTTGAAGACTTGAAGCACGAAGAAATCTAGTTGACCTCAGATGTCATGGTGTCTTCGATCACTGCCCCACGGTCCAGAGAAGCCCAGGTGAATGTTCCCCATAGCATAATACTGCCCCCTTGTCCCCTTCACTCTGTGTCCGTGGTGCTGAGCATGTCACGAGAAGCCGTACGACTGGAAAACGACGTATCCTGATACGACCATCTACCTGGTGATTCATCCAACCAGACGACACGTTTTAATTGATCCAAGGTCCAATTTAGATGATCTCGTGCCCAATGTAATCCTAATTGAGGATGTCGTTGGGTCGGCATGGGAACTCTTAGTGGCCGTCTGCTGTGAAACCTCATGTTCAGCAATGTGAGCTGAACGGCGTGCTTCGAAACACTTGTGCCTGCACTCTGCCATCAGATCGGCCACAGATCACGCCCTATTCTGCTCTATTGAGCGGGCAAGCCTCCGACCTCCAAGTTCTGTGATGTGGCGTGGGTGTCCACCACATTGTCACCTACTGGGGGTTCCGCCGTCCTTCAAACATTTTCCATAGATGCTCACTACAGTAGCACGCAAACAGCCGACCAGCCTCTCCGTTTCCGAGATGCTCGTTCCCAGTCGCCGCGCCCACAAACCGCTGGCCCGTAATTTAAGGGAATTTCGTGACCTCTGCGTAGAAATCTGGTGTCAGATACCTCTGGAAACCTAACAAGGACTTGTAGAATCCATGCTGCGCCGAATCGCTGCTGTATTGCGTTCCAAACGTGGACCAATATGCTAGTAAGTGGGTGGTCATGTTTTTACTGATCATTGTACTTAGCACATGTGTTTACTTCTTTTCCCAGTACTTATCTCTTCTTTCTCTCGCTTAGTTCTTTCCTAAGTCCCTCCGTCCAGGTGTTCCTTCTTCTAAGGGATTGTGCATAAACTACGTGGCTCGGTCTAGGGGGGGGGGGGGTTTCCGAGCCAGGCCACGTAGCTTTTCTTTCATATTATTTGTCACAGTTAAAATGAAATACAGAAGCATGTAAATATTTATTTCCGTCATTTAATTATCCCCGGACGTAATTTACGATAGTCTGACTAGAGAAAACAGTACAAAATGTCTTCTGGAATCAATATGGAAAAAATATACGTGCTACGGGGAAAAGGAGGGGGGGTAGAGACAAAAGCCACGCCGGGCTACGTGGGGGGGAGGGGGGTTCACAGGAGACCATAATGGAGCTACGTGGTTTATGCACGCTCCCTAATAAACTGTTTGTTGGCAAATTGGTGGTTATTGGCCTTGTTACTAAATCTGTGTCGTATGAAATCATCTGTGATTCATAACATGGCCGAAGAATTTAATTCATCTTTTCTTGAATGTCTCTGAAATTTTTTCCGAAGGCTGATATACGTAGTTCACGTGATTTCCTTTCCATCCAAATTCCTCCTGCACAAATTGGGCCAAAGATTTTCCTCAAAATTTTACTTTCTAACTTTTTAATACCTTTACTCAACCATCTACCCCCAATAATCAAAGTTTTCGAATCGTATAACGCCTCCGGTTTGATTACAGTGTCTTAATTTTGTAATTTGGGAAATTGACTTTTTGTTGTATTTAATCCAAATGATTCTATAAGCTTTTTGTAATTTTGATATTTTCTCGTTGTTTGCTTCACGATTTTTCCCTACAGGTTGAATAATTTCTCCTAGATATCTGAATTTAGTTACTTGAGAGATATTACCAAATGGAATTTTCGTGTGTTATCCATCTTGGTACTGCGAAGATGCTTTCATATAGTGGATTTTTGCACACGAGGGTTTGGAGATCATATTAGCTGATATTTAATAGAGTTTTTCGAGAGAGTAGATTGATTGCCTCTTGCCTGTTGTTGGAGAGAATTTTTAGGTCATCTGCAAATACCAAACACCGCAGGTGGAGCTTGTTATTGAGTAGCCTGCCAATGGTTACTCCTTTTACTTCTTTTGCAAAGGCTTTGATTACTTTGTCCAGAACAAGATTGAACAAAAGGGGTGACAATCCATCTCCTTGTCGAACTTCTGTTCTGGTTTGAAAAAGTAAAGATATTTCACCTATTGACCTAACATTCGAGACAGCTTCCATTGATGTCTGTATGATTAATTCTCTTGTTTTCCTGTCTACTTTGTACTCTTCTAGTATTTTAAAAAGTGTTTGTCTGTCAAGAGAGTCTTGAGCTTTTTTGAAGTCTACAAAGGTGATCACTGTTTGTCTGTTTGTAAGATGTTTTTTATATTTAAAATTTGTTCCACATATGACCTGTATGAAACACGCCGGTAACATGATCTTTTTGTGTTTCACGTCTCATGAGAAGTGCCTTGGATAGAATTTTGTAAGTGATTGGTAACAAGAAAATTCCTCTGTAGTTATTAATGACGGTTTTATCCCCTTCTTTTGTGAAGTGGGTGAATTAGTGCACATTCCCAGTCTTCGGGGATTTTTTATTTGGTTCACATATCATCAATGATCATTTTATTTTTATAATCTCCACTCCTAACACTAATTTTCCACATTTCAGCAATTATACCATCTTCCCCTGAGGCTTTGTTATTTTTAAGTCTACGGATTATCTGTTGGATTTCTTCTGAAGTGGGAGTTTCTGAATCTGGATTTGGAGTGGATTTTTCAAAGGTAAGTTGTTCTTTAGGGTATTCACAATTTAGAAGGTCTTTGAAGTAATTTGCTAGGAGCTTACAATTGTCCATGTTATTTGTTTCTAGAGTCCCATCTGGACGTTTTAAACCGATATTAGGTGCCTGGTAATTTGACAAGTCTTCTTTGAATGTTCTGTAGTAGTTCCTTGTGTTGCGAAAAATCTTCTAGAGCTTTCCACCGGGATAGCGCCTCAATGTAGGGCGAAGTTTCGAAGCCTGTCTCTATTACACTTCGTCGGAAGATGGAGCCAGAGCCAGGCTTCGAAACGTCGCCCTGCACTGACGCGCTATCCCGGTGGAAAGCTCGAGAAGATTTTATGCAACTGACTCACCGAGAAATCTTACATTCTTTCAGTTCCTTGTGTTCTTTTCTTTAACTCTTGACCAATTCCCGCCAGTTTTTCTATCATAAGTACGTTTCTCTAAACTAATCGTTTTTTAATTTTGTTTCTGCACATTAATAAATGCCTTCCAATTTTTTGTTGTTTTATGTAAATTCCAGTTTCGCCAGGCTTTAATTCTGAGTTCTATTGCTCTGTCGCAAGGTTTCATTCCACCATCCACGTTTGCGTTTTCTCGGTGTGTTTATAAGTAAAGAAGATTCGATTTGAGGATTAAATCAAGAGTTTTTGGGATCACAGATCACAAAGACGAGATTTTGTTGCAAAACCAACATAATTGTTCACTCTGCAAAACTAGTAGGACTTAAAAACTGCATATGAATAGCTAAGGTTTAAACAGTAATGAAACAGATCTTTAATAGCGAATGTAAATAATGTTCATTAACCAATTTTATTTAAGGAACTATTTGTACTACACGATTCTATAGTATGCCTGCGAGAAGCACTTGATCGCGGGCGTATTAAGTGCGGTACTAATTGCTTGCAATCTTACTTGGAACCTTATTGTTTGACATAGCAATGCCTCAATAAATTTAGTATCGATACTACAACGCCGTGGTTTACTGTTTTGGAAAAGCGCCGGTAAGATTAGTACATTATTTCAAAGCTATATTGCAGCATTATAACATTCTTTCATCGAAGGTATTTGTTTAATTTAATTTAATTACAATGCAGCACAATTTCCAGTGACAATTCCCTTAGTGATCTAATTATCCCATTCTTATTTTATTTTTTAATTATCTTATATAATTTGAGTGTTAAATTCTTCCCACTTCTACATTTCAATTTACGAATTTTAATTTTAAATTGCTTCATCGTTTTTTTGTAAATTATTCATGACTTCACTTGATAATTTGTTCCAATCCCTGACACCCTTAGTAACCAAAGAAAATTTACGACTCCCTTATGCATGAAATTGAGAGACAGGTTGTGGTCATGGTCATCTACCCCCTTCCATGCACTTTTCCTAATTCTTCGACCAGTATCCTTCCAAGCGCCCAACATATGCCTTGTACATTCCCATTCCTCTCTTCAGCCTCCCACTATATTCCAATGACTCCCAATCCAGATCCTTTATCATATCGTTTACTGACTGGGTCCTACGATAATTTCCACAAACAAATCGAGCTGCTCATCTTTACATGCCCTCCAACTCCAGTATTTGATACCAAAAATGTGGGTCCCATATTACACCACCATTTTCAACCAATGATGTGACCAAAGTTTTGTGACCCAATAACGTAACTTCTCTGGTACATCCTGTCATCACCCTCTCCAGTAAATGAAGAATTTTGTAACCTTTTTCCTACCACCTGCCCAATGTTCTCTCCCCAATTGAATTTGCAAAGATATTTACACTTCAAGCCTTCAACAAGCAATTCTGAACCCAATTCTTATTAACCTCTTTGTTTTTTTTTTTTTTATCTGTGTACCTAATAAGCTAACTCTTCTTGGCATTTATCTTCATTGCATGGTGACCTGCCCATTCAGGTATTCAATCCAGGTCACCTGCAGCTGTCCAGAGTCTTCACCTGTTCTGATTCTATTATATACCATCATCTCATCTGCATACAACCTAAAGCCTGACCGTAAACCATCAACAAAGTCATTCATTAATACATTTCTGTGCTGCACAGAAATGAGTGAAACCGCGTGATACGGCAGGGTACAAGTGCTTAGCCTGGGAATTACACGGGGGAATAACCTCGGTAATGCACAAGATTGTGACGGAACGAGAATAAAAAGAGGTTTTTCAGAAAAATCACGCAGATTTCGAACATTTGGAGGCGGCATATAAAACCACCCCCACTGGAGGCAGATCTGTGACGTCATAGTTATCAAGGTCAGTTGAAGGTCAGTAACAGTGTAGTCGACTTTAATTCCAAAACAGTTCGAGTAGATGCCAACTCGAAACATCTCGCAGTTGAATTGAGTTTCAATTCAAATATTACCAGTACCTAAGATCTGTTGCGCAATTTATTGTAGACCGCAACCTTGGAAATTTAGCAAGAGCGATCGATCAGGTAGGTGATCGCGATAACGTTCAGGCTAGCCATTCGGGAGAACGCGGGAATGAATCCCGATTCGACCATCCTGATTTCGGCTGCCATAGATTCCCGAATTCACTGCAGATAAATGCCGGGATCGTTCCTTCAAAAGACCATTGCCAAAATCCTTCCCGTTCCTTATGCCCAATTCTATACCCCCTATAATTACATCACCGTCGACAAGACGTAAAGCACAAACCCAAAAAAAAGAGGAGGGAGTCATTTAAGTCTGTCTACAGAAGTGAAAACCTAAAACTGTTAATACCATAGTTCAACACGTCATACTTATAGGTACAGATATACTGTTAACGTTAATATGTTGGTGAAGCGAAGTCATAAGATTTTACGCATCCAAAACGAGCATATGATACGCGCAACACGTTATAGCATGTCGGTGACGGACAGTGGCGTACCTAGGGTGGGGCAGGTAGGGCACGTGCCCTGGGCGCCGCTGAAAGGGGGGCGCAAAAATTGGCAAATTATTCAATTTAAAAATCAAAATAAACCAACAATATAATTCATATTCAAATATTCCAGCGCATTGCTGGTGAGCTTTCGTGAACCAGCTACAGGGAGTAAGTAAACAGAGAATCGTTTAAGTTTTTGGCAATCGGAACACGGAAGATATTTTACGTGCTCTGTCCATATGTTCTTGAATGGGCCAATAGTAGCGGCCCCTGCCCCGCGCCTAATCTGGCAAGTTTTGATCTACATCTACGTCTACATATATACTCTGCAATTCACAAAATTGTTTTGGGGAAACTCTTCACAAAGTAAAAAAGTTTTCATAGCACAGAAAAGAGCTATTAGGTTTCTGTGTAGGGTAAAACCAAGAACTTCTTGCAGACAAACTCTTTAAGAAACTCAATATTCTTACAATGTATTCTCAGTATATATATTCTCTCATGAGCTTTGTCATAGAAAATTTTAACCTGTTTACACCTAATTCACAGGTACACAGTTTCAATACAAGAAACAGAAATAACTTGCATAAAACACACACATCTCTGTCATTAGTACAAAGAGGAGTTAATTATTCTGGGATACATCTGTTTAATAAACTACCTAATCGTATAAAACAGCTTTCAGATAATAAAGATGTATTCAAACAAAAACTTAGAGATTATCTTATTGGCAACTCCTTCTACTCCATTCAAGAATTTGAAGAAAATAATTAATTGTACTCATTATGACGTTAGCAAAACTCAGTTGCAAAAATGTATGTTTATTATTATTTCTTGTATTTGTAAAATATGTATATATATATATATATATTTACTGTGATATGACTCATATTATGTGTATATGTATCAACAATGACATGTTTCACATCCCAGAGGTACTTCCTCAGCAGGGATCCATGGAACAAGATTGATAAATAAATAAAAATAAATAAATAAATGTGGGTGGCAGAGGGTGCTCAGCACCAAAGTTAATCTCTTTGCTGTGCATTCCAATCCCTAATGGTACGAGGGAAAAAAGTATTCATATAAGAATCAGTCCGGCACCTTATTTCTCTAATTTTATCTTTCCTGTCCTTCCGACTCAAATAGGTTGGTGGAAGAAGTATTTCACTACACTCGTAAGTGAAAGTGGGAGTACGCATGTTTACCAATAAGTTTAAATGAAACGTGTGTCGTCTATCTACCATAGACTCCCAACCTAGTCTACTAATCAGTTCTGTGTCGCTTTCATAAGGACTGTAGCAAGCGGTCACGAATCGAGCGGCTCTTCTCTGTACTTTCTCTATACTTTCGATCAACCCCTTACGAAACGGATCCCAAATGGCACAACAATAGTCCAAATGTGGACGTACAAGAGATTTGTACGCTATCTCCTTTGTTTGTTCATTCAATTTTTCAAGATTCGACCTATGAATCGCAGCCTAGAATTTATTCTACCTACTAACGAATTAATGTGTATGTCCTATTACATATTCCTTTGTACTGTTACTCCCAAATATTTCATAGAATCGACCATATCAATAACTGTATTGTTTAATTCGTATTTCTGAACAATTGGATTCTTTTGTTAGTTATGCTAATTGTCTTGTACTTTTTACAATTTAGAGTAAGTTGCCACTCAGCGCACCAAGCCAAAATAACATCCAGATCGCGCTGAATTTCTAAGAAATCGGCCAAATTTCTTACTTCCCAATAAATAACCGCATCATCAGCAAACAATCTAAAAAGGCTTTTCAATTTGTCTCCGAGATCGTTTATAAAAATTAAGAAAAGAAGTTGTCCAATTACACTTCCTTGAGGTACACCCGATGTAACATTTAGATTAGAAGAACTTTCTCCTTCAACGACAACATACTGCGACCGACCAGTTAGAAAATCCTTTATCCATTCACAAAGCTGATCCGATATACCGTACGCTCGAAGCTTCGCTAAAAGGCGGTTGTGTGGCACAGAGTCAAAGTCTTTCTGGAAATCTAGAAAAATTGCATCTACTTGTGAACCTGCATCGATAACTTTCATTACGTCGTGTGTGAATAGGGCCAGCTGTGTTTCACATGATCTTTTCTTCCGAAATCCGTGTTGATTTATTGTAAGCAAATTATTATCATCTAGAAAATTCATAATGTTCGAGCATATAATATGCTCCATAACTCTACTACAAACAGATGTTATAGATATGGGACGATAGTTTCCCAGGATCACTTCGATCACCTTTTTTGAAAATCGGAGTTACTTGCGCGATTTTCCACTCTGAAGGTACTTTTCGCTCTTCTAATGATTTATTGAATATATCAGACAGAAATGGCCCGATTTCCGCCGCATACTCTGAAAATACTCTTACTGGAATTCCATCCGGGCCCGGTGCTTTCCCCCACTTCAGGAGCTCTAATTGCTTAATGATACCTGCAGTATCTATTCGTAATGATTCCATCACCGACTCGCCACGGCGTGGGAAAACGGGAATACTATCCTTATGTTCATTTGTAAATTAAATTTTTGAATACAGTATTTAGTACGTTAGCTTTATCACGGCTTTCATTAACCTCGGAACCTTCACGAATTAGTGCTGGAATATTGCTGTTGGTACAACTAACTTTTCTTACATACGACCAACATTTTTTGGGTTTTCTGTGGGACTCTTAGAGAGAGAGTTGGAGGAAAATCGTTAAAGGCCTCGCGCATTACATTCTTAACACGTCCTCTTAAATCAGCTAAGGTTTCTAAATCGCTGCGACACCCCTTCCTTCTTGAGCGTGCGTGTATTTTCCTTTGTTTTTTGAGTAATCTTTTGACTTCGCATGTGTACCACGGTGGATCATTCTCCCCCTTTATTGTCCGCTTGGTTATATGTATTTCCATGCCTTCCCTGACTATATGTATAAAACGATGCCACATCTCTTCAACGGTGTCCTTTGTTGACTTGAAGTTATGGTAATTATTCCTCAGGTAGGTTCTAAAACACTCCTTTGAGGCCTTATTGAATCTGTATACAATTCGCCCTTTTTTCCTTTTTCGCTTGGTCATTAATTTGATAGTCGCAATTACCGCTTTGTGATCGCTTATTCCAATGGTAGTTGAAATGTCGGTGAATAATTCTGGCCTGTTGGTAACCAGCCAGTCTAAAATGTTTTCGCTACCGTTATGACACCGCATAGGTTCATTAACTAGCTGCTCGAGATGATTATCTGACAACAACTGGAGAATTACTTCAGAAGCTGCCTTATCCCTGCTGCCTGTGATGTGAACGTAATTACGCCAGTCAATATAAGGCAGATTGAAGTCGCCTCCTAGAATCATAGCATGATCCTTAAAAACGGCTAGCTATACTATTTACATTATTTCTCAACTCCTCGACGATAACTATGTCGGAATCGGGTGGACTGTAGAAGGCGCCTATGATGAGTTTTGACCCAGCAACGTTGAGTTTAATCCATATGATTTCACAGATCGTATCGACGTCTATTTCTTTACATGGGAGAAATTTACTCACAGCTATAAATACCACACCTCCATGAGAATGTAATCTGTCCTTACGAAAAACGTTCATGCTATCTTTAAAAGTTTCGGCGGAACTTATTTCCGGTTTCAACCAACTTTCTGTACCGATAACGATATCCGCTTCTGTACTACAAATAACGCTTTCAAGTTCCGGTTGTTTGTTGCAAACGCTTCTACAGTTAATTATGAGAACTTTTAACAGTCGAGATTCTTTTACGTTGCTCCTACATTCCGGTGTTGCATCTGATTGGGTTGCCCGTAAATGAATTTCGTGTTTCGGGTCTTCCTCCCTCAGCCTAAAAAACCACCCAGTGCATTCCACATGGCCCCTGCCACCCATGTAGCCGATTCACGTGTGTAGTGCACACCTATCTAGGGATATAATACAAGCCATACTTTCTCCGTTGACTAATTGCTGATATTATTGGCGTGGCGCAATTGTGTATTGCATTTGTCGCTAGCCATCGTCAAGTTACTCGAAATAATAAGTTAAATTACAGTCAAGAACAGTGCTTTGAACAAAAATAAGTGACCTACATACTTTAATCTACTGAAATTCTATTTTCTACAGTAGATAATACGCGCGATATAAACATTCGTAAGTGACATGATCTCGAATCCAAACTGTGTTTCTTTTCAGTGAACTTCATTTGAATACCGTAATAAGTAATAACATAAGTACACAACACGCTAAAACCTAAATATAGTTAGTAGTACCGTAACACACATTTTATTTAGGTTTACCGATCGATGCAGGCACCTGCTCATGTGGCGCTTTCAGAGTGCGGTTGTTTAGCAATTTTAAGACACTTTTACTAGCTTAGTATATACATAGTTATTTACAAGTTAATCTATGTAACTTTGAAATTTGAGGCAAATCTGCCAACTTAGTTTTCACCCACTTCTAAATATTGTATTAGGCTGAAAATTTGGAATCTTCTAGAGTCTGGTGACAATATAGTGTTATGAACTTCGATTCGGAAACTTAGTGGAATCCTAGTGGTTCGGGAAAACTATTGAAGACAGAAAATATTAACTCCAAAAAAAAAAAAAAAAGGTTGTTCAGAATCCTAGGCAATTGCTAAAAAAAAAGGAAAAAATGCAATACATACAGCCCTAACCCCAAGCTTTGTGCAGTTTATTATCGTGAAGTGTGGGAGATAAGACAACCCCCTATCTTTTATTTGAAAAACAACCTATTATTTATTTATTTGTTCATTCCAGGTTATTTCAAAACCCTCACTCTTTTCACAATAAGAGCAACACAATATGAACTAACTGTTTTCAAAGAAAAAAGAGAATGGGGATGAGGGACGGAAAAAAAAACGAAAATTGCAGGAGGAAGTAACACAAAAATCCAGTAAGTACCTACTTCAAGGAGTCCGCTATTGCCTACCTCAACATGTACAATAAAAATGCAAGGTATCCAACACTAATTTAGCACAAGACGAAGAGGATGTAACTTTAGATAATTGTGAGTGTGACGAGATTAAGAACAGTGAGGCTACCAGTTCTAAGGTTACTGAGGAATTTGAAGAAAAGATTAGTAATTTAGTAGGAGAAAATCATGGTGGGAGGGAGGAGGGGGTGATACGGAGGAAGATGTTAAAAAAAAAGCCATACCAGAAGTAAAAATACAGCATTATATTGGACTTCTGACCTTTGATAAGATTACCGGGAAATGATTTCCGACAGATGGTTTGAAAACAGAAATAATTAAAATGGGTTCAAAATATTTTGAAAATACTGAGGATCATTTCCTACCTACAAACAACCTTTGTATGACGAAAGTTGTTTAAGAAGACACTACGAAATCACTGGAGAAGTGACTCGCTCATGGCTAATCTATTCCCTGACTAAAAAAAAAATTTGCTTTTTGTATCTGTTATCCGTGAATGGCTCACTGTCCATTAATATGTGAAGAATCATGGTGAGTTCTTCACCCAATGCAATGGGAAGAAACTGAAAGAAATTTTGCAGCAAATAGAGGGAATATTGACGCCGAACTTTAGACCTAGATCGATACAGAAATACAATAATGGCGTAACATAATAAAGAGAATCCTTCACTGCATCAAATTGCTTACCATTCAAAATCTTGCATTACGAGGTCACAGAGAGTCATTGAGTGCATGCGATTGATCCAGATCCCATAACGTTGGTAATTTTTTTGGATGAACAAAGCTTCTGGACATATTTGACCCCACCATGAATAACCATCTAACTTACGTTAAAAATCATCCTATAGCTCCATATTACTTTTCGTCTCATGTTCAAAATGAGTTCATTCATCTGATGTCAACCACTGTTCGCCAAAGTTTATTGCGAAACATTCGAAAAAAAATACTATAGTCTCGTGTTTGACTTTACTTCTGACCTTTCACATCGTGAGAAGATTTCATACGTAGTGAGATACATAGAAGTTGATAGGAAATGATTACGCGTTAGAGCGTCCTTTCTCGGATCATCCAGCTGGAAGCTTAGTTGATGAAATCCTTAAACAGTTTGAGACAGACGGTGTGGCTATAAAGGATTGTCTTTTACAATGTTATGACAGCGCTGCTGTGATGGCTGGTCACTGAACTGGAGTTCACAGAAGAATAAGCAAAAATAATAATCTGGCGATATTTGTGAATTACGGTAATCGTATACTCAAATTGGTTGGTGTACTTGCAGCCAAGCAGGATACTATAATGGTCACGTTTTTTTGAAACTATTTGTGTATTCTTTCCTTGTTCCACTCTGCGGTGGGAAATAACACAAGAATTCCTTGCCTATGATTGTAAAATCAGAGTCTGAAAGTTGGAGTGCTGGGATGGAAGCAATTAAGCCAGTTAACAAATACATTGAAGATATGCTGAAAGTTCTCCAAGACATGACAGACAATGGCAATCAAACTAGTGGAACAAGAAGTGAGGCAAGACATCTATATATAATCGTTTGTTGTCCTACAATTTTCCGACTTCGTTAGGATTTTGGAATGAAGTACTCGCTCATATTCACCGTGTTCAAAAGCGAATCCAGGATCCTAGCATGAATTTTCATGATGCTGTCTTAGATATAAAAGCCTCCTAGCCCGCTTTACTTATGAAACAGAGGTTGAAAGATACTGGTTTACTGCCAAGGAAGGAACAGAACGAGTTCTGGAGGGATGGCTGGATTGTATTGCATGTGATATGAGGGAAAAGTTAATCGTCTGCATGAAAACGACGCCAGATTTGAATCTCTCCTAGATATTAAAAAACTGTGTTACAACACTGACGGTTGTGACCATTTAAAAATATTTTTTTTTAGATTTCTATTGTTAAATAGTTATACGAAGAATATTGGATGTTCGAATGGTGTTATCCACGAAAAAATGTAACCATGAAGAGATCAGAAGAGCTTCTTGAATTCATAGTTCAGTACGGAGATGAGAGCCTTTTTTCCGGTTGCGCATTTCAGTTCAGATTATACTTACGACTGCAATATGCATCGCAAGTTGCGAACTATGTTTCAGTAAGCTAAAACTAATACGTTCGTATTTGAGGGATACAACGGGCCAAGAAAGGTTATGAGACCTAGCTTTGCTCAGTATAGATCGAGAAGAAACCGAAGAAACAGATTTCGAAAATTATTATTATTAATCTATTTACATCGTACAAGACAAGGAAGGTGCAAGTTTAAGATAATTAAATAATTTCCTAATTTTGTTCTAAAACCGAAGATAAGAGCATTCTGTAAGATTTATGATTATTTTATTTAGTGTATCTATTTGTTTTATATTTAGATAATTTACGAAAGGGCGCAACTTCGATGCTTGCCCTAGGCGCCATATCCGGTTGGTACGCCCCCTGGTGACGGAAGACGTGAAGTCATAGATTTACCCTTATCCAAAATTCGCCTAACGCGCCTAAAGAAGTTTTCATTTCATCTTTGTTTTTTTGTTTTGCTTATGGCTTTACGCCTCATCGACATCGAGGTCATTAGAGGCGGGAAAGGATTTGCTATAAGGATTGGAAAGGATTCGCCAATGGCCTTTTGAAGGAACCATACCGACATTCGCCTGTAGTGATTTGGAGAAACCATGTAAAACCCAAATCTGGATGCTCGGACGGGGATTCGAACCGGCGTCCTCCCGAATGAGAGCCAGAGCGTTAACCACTCACCCAACACGCTCGGTTTCATTTAAAAAATCAGGTTATCGACTTTGATTCTCGGAACGGAAACCCAGTTCATCTAGCATGCAGGGCCGCATTTAGGCTCTGTGGGCCTCTAGGCTATACATGTGGTGCGGGGCTCCCTGTCGCCACTGGCCCTGGCTGCCTCGGCAATGTGGATGTTTAAATTTTGAAATATTAAAAATCGGCCCCAAATAATTTAGGGGCTACCTTTTTTTTTAGCCCTACTACTGGCCCAGGCGGGAGGTTCAGGGTTGTAATACAGGCCCCCTCTTTGTGGTGCGGGTCCCCCTTTGTAGTGCGTTCCCCATTCTGTTGCGGGGCCCCCTCTTTGTAGCGCGGCCCCCTTTGTTGTGCGGGCCACCTCTTTGTGTTGCAAGCCCCCTCTTCGCGGCGCGGGCCCCCTTCGTTGTGCGGGCCCCACTTTGAGGTGCGGGACACCTTTGTGGTGGTGCCCCCCTTTGTGGTGATGTCCCCTCTCTGTGGTGAAGGCCCCTCCTTTGTTGTGCGGGCCCCACTTTGTTGTGCGGGTCCCCCTTTGTGGTGCGGGCCCCATTTGTGGCGCGGGCCCCTTTTGTGGCACGGGCCCCCTGTTTGTGGTGCGGGCCCCCTTTGTGGTGGGGGCCCCTCTTTGTTGAGCGGGCCCCCCTTTATGGTGCGTCCCCCTCTTTGCAGCGCGGGCCCCCTTTGTTGTGCGGGTCCCCCTTTGTGGTGCGGGCTATTTTGTGGTGCGGGCCCCCTCTTTGTGGTGCGGGCCCCGTCTTAATGGTGCGGGCCCCCTCTTTTCAGCGCTGGCCCCCTTTGTTGTGTGGGTCCCCCTTTGTGGTGCGGGCCGTTTTGTGGTGCGGGCCCTTTTGTGGTGTGGGCCCCCTCTTTGTGGTGAAGGCCCCCTCTTTGTGGTGCGGGTCCCCTTGTCGTTGCGGGCCCCTCTTTGTTGTGCGGGCTCCCCTTTGTAGTGTGGGCCCACTAAGCTACAGCCTATGTAGTCTAGGCTTTAAGGCGGCCCTGCTAGCATGCCTCGCATTGTAGGATGAACACAGTTTGCGGCCTGGATAAAAATACTTGTTGCGTTGTCTCATAACCATGTATGTCTCCTGCGGCTTAGAACTGCCAGAATCTTTACAAGCCTCAACGACTAATGGAGCATCCTGTAAAAGGATTGTGCTTTAAGCTCTGAGAAAAGCTCACCAAGTAGTAATGTTCACAACGTTAAAAATTCACCCCCCTCTCCCTAGCACAGTGCGTAAGCGGCGAAGCGACTACTGAGGGAATTCTTTATGAATTTAACAACGAACGCAGCAATAAGTGTACGGGGGGAGCGGTCGCATCGCAATTAACTGCGGCCTAATGTCACCCCCTCCCAGCCCCGCCAGCAATTAACCGCATCCGGCAGGCTTCTTGCAAAAGGGTTGACATCTCCCACCCCCCCCCCCCCCATCGCGGAAGAAATCCTCTTTTCTAACAAATATCTCATTAACAGAGCACCGGTGGAGCGCCGCCGTCGGACGAGTTAAAAAAATTACTCCTGCCCTTCATCTCGCGCAATTGTCGTTCGAGGGGAAACCAACTTTTGTTGATGCAGGTCCTGATTAACACAGAAATCACAAGGGGCTCCAGGCACGAAGTTAGAACGCCGATAAAAACTTTTAATTTCCCCTTTATTTGGAACAAAACTAAGCTTAGGACTTCTGCTCTCGTATCAGGTTTGGTTAACTCGTTAAAAGGTACATACTTAAAGGCAAACCTCAATAAATAACCAATTTTCAGGATTAAATGCAACGAAGGAACACCAGTAATATCATTTATTGAAGCATTTGAAATGTGATGCTGCAGAAGAGTGCTGAAAATTAAGTGGACAGAAAGACAGATATGATAAAGGAACTGGAATGGGATTCATTGCAAGACAGGAGGAGGATGAGGAGGGTGATGGGAGTGTACAGGGCGTATACTGGGGATGAGGCATGGAAAGATATTGCAGTAGGTATGAAAAGTAGTTGATGGAAGAGAAAAGATGACCATGACCACAAGCTGGCACTTGATTTCAGGCACAAGGGTGTGGGAAGATTTTCTTTTTTAGGTGAGGGTGTCAGGGATTGGAATGAGTTACCAAGGGGAATGATGAATAACTTACCGAAAACGTTAAAAGAATTTAAAGTTAAAATTTGTAGAGGGCGAATGTAGGTGGGTGCAGGATAGGGGGAAGTTGGGTGTGTAGCGAAATTGCCACCGGAGCTTTCGCTCAATCACAATTAAATTCAACTCAATGAAAAATTAAAAGTAAAACTATCCGCCAGTGTGTCTGTACATTAAAAGATCAACAATAGAGAGCGCCATAACGCCTGCAGCCACAATAACGCATATACACATCTCCCAATAATTTCCTAACACCATGCACGCACTCATTCAGTCACTCACCTCTATAGCTATTGGCTGGAGAACTGTGACGTCACGAGCCGGCCTTCACTTGCAAATTAACAGCGACCGGAGATATTTTTGAAATTTGAGCTGTAGAGCACAGTTTAATAGCTAACCAACCACGATTAAATTAATTACCAAAATACATTTATTAAGGTTCATTTTCATACTATTTTATTCTTTAAAATAATTGAATCACTTCAGACTCAAAAATCGTGAAACTTTCAGAAACATATCGCTAACGAAAGTAACATAAAAAACTTACCCATGGTCCCTGCTATAACCACGAATGCCAATTGTCATTCCGGCCTAGGCTAAATTTCAATTTAACTAAAACTTTCACAAATGTTGCTGTTTTGACCAAAGTTTATACATTATGGTTTATTTGCTTTTTACATATTTTACTGACCTCTTTCGTTAATGCTTTTTGTTCATGTTTGCTGTACGTGAGTTATTAGGATCCTTCAAGTGGACATCAGACAAAGTATGTTTCAAGATCTAGTATTCTGGCAATTCATTTCTTCGGAGTTGCTCAACTGTTTTAATAATCTGTATTAAGTTCTCTGGCCGTTACAGACACTTTGAGCAGAGATTACATTATGAATGTAAAAAAAAAAAAAGAACAACGTGAAGCTTTGGAAGAAAACAGGAATTCTTCAAATTTTACAGAGTCAACGTTTAGGGTAAAATACAAGTCAAGTTTGTATTTCAGCTAGTTCGAGTCTACGACCTTTGAAGCAATTATATGTTAACTTGATCGTCTATATTTAACACGTGTATTAATACTTCTGAGATCATGAAGATCAATATATTTTATTCACCCTAAGGACGAAACACAGGTCAAGTTCGTATTTGGCCAGATCAGGTGAACCTGTCATTATCTTAGACCCTAAAATCTGTAACTATTTTCGACCCGTGACGAGACGCAAAAAAAGTAACGTGCTTACACTAGTGTACATATAACCCTTTCATCAGTTCCTCTACTAGCTATCAAAACGTACGGATCCTTAATTTTTTTCTGTATGTAAGTAATAAGTAGACTATGTTTGGTGTTTATGTTCATTCCTGGTTGATCTACCCGTTTTCCCCTTTTAATTCTATTACACACCTTGCCCAACAGTGCAAATGATTTCCACTAAAGAATCCCAGTTATATAATCCATACTCCTAGATTTTTGTGTGAAGTAGTAAAAAAAAAAAAAAACTTCTTAGAAAACAACACCGTAGAAAAAACTTCTAAACTAACTTTTGTCTCGAAAAATTCACATAAATTCATTCATACAGCTTTACATCAGAGTTGCTTCTTAAGATATCACAAAAAACGAATAACTCGTATTTCGTTTTAGTACTATTCCGAGCCATTCCTTGTTCCAATTATCGGGGGCTTCTACAGGCATCATAGAATGTTCTAGAACAATATAAAGATACAAGTAGACTTTTTTGGAGCTCTAACAATGAATCTAACAATATAAATGATTAAAACAGTTGAAACCGTACTCAAAATTACTTGAAATCATAATAAAATGTTTTTAAATGAAAGTGAAGGATATTTAGAAGCATTTAGCAGCACATCTACCAAATTTAACATTTTCAAACAGTCAAAATATTGCTGAAAACATATTCACTGGCACAGAATGTCCCATTTCAGATGCTATAATTAATATGCTATGCACTGTACTTGCCTTTAAACGATTAAAACTGGGATTCAGTCCATTTACGGCGCTCTCACCCACCAAAGTACGACAAATTCAACAACAACAAAAAAAATATAATAATAAAAAATAAAATAGATACAAATTAGTAATCAATCTCAATGCTTCATTCTGAGATACAAATTTAGTTAACTACAAGTATAGAAATTGGTGGGAATAAAGTCTTAGGATCGTAACAATATAATACGCCTCATGTTATTGTGCGAAGTAGTGGCTATGAAAGTGACATTTATCCCATACTCACAAATATTCTGGAGTTCATATGTGCCGGAGAGTATGGCACTTTGCCACCAGATGTCCTCCCGGTGCTCTATGGAACAGTGACCCCGCAAGCCGTCCCTCATCTGACCGCTAGACAGTAAACCAGACGCCCCTGATGAAATTCCTCCGCTACCCTCCACCCTCTCCGCGAATCATATCTCTCTTAGTGTCGAGGATGTAAAAGTCAGGTGTAAATCAACCGAGCAGATGACACCGAGCGTGATGGGTGAGCGGTAACGTTCTGGCCCCGCATTCTGGAGGACGCTGGTTCGTATCCCCGTCCGGCCTTACGAACTTGGGTTTTCCATTGTCCCCGCAAATCACTGCAGACGAATGCCGGAATGCTTCCTTCAAAAGGCTATGGCCGAATTCCTTCCCGTTCTTTGCCCGCAGTCCCAGCCCGCCTCTAATGAAACAAAAAAGTAAGATGCTATCATGTACTTAGCAGTCTTCCATTTAAGCAAAACTATGTGGTCACAAAAAAAAAATCTTAAAAACTCTCTCACTGTAGAAAATACACACATTTTATCCGTACCACTGTGCTGCTATCTAGGGTAATTGTAGCACGCCTTATCGACGACAGCGAAACCTGGCAGTTTGACTCTTAAGTATTTTATTTTGAAGCAACTGTTTACTTGTCAGATTTATCTAGCGGTAAGTCGATCATGGTCTGGGCAAAAGTGCTGCTGCTATATAGTGGAATCCGATCACTCATTATCCAACAGCTTGACTCTGACCAACTGCATACCCAACCTCGATTGTTCATAATCTGGCTATTTAAGGGTTGAATTACGAAAATTTCCTTTCTTAATTAAGTTACCAAAGCTCAGAACCCTTATTATTAAAATGATATCTGCTATACCGATTTTCGTTTAACATGAAAGAAGAAAGATTGCTCGTCGTAAAAATTGTCTTTTAGAAATGTTGTCGCTAATGACCTCGATGTCGACGCGCCCTAAAACAACAACAACAACAACAACAACAGAAATGATGTATATCACTGTAAAGTATTACATTTTTCTGCGTTCAATTTGTATATAAACGTTCTACACCAAAAAGAACAAAGCAATGTCGATTGTTGCGAAATATGTGCGGACTAAAATAAGTTATAGATAACAAAATGTTAAGAGTATTCATGAAATGTAAATCATTATTTATTGTAGAAATAACAAGGAAAGTCAGAAAGTTAATAAAACTTAAAAATGTAAAATCAACTACCGGTCAGTCTACAAAATACTGAGATAACGCAAATAAAATAGTTAGAAGAATAATAACTTGGGATACATTGCCAGGAATAATTGATATAATGCATAGCTGAAACAATTAGAGTACCTTAATTCTGTTGAAACATAGGGAGCGTGACGATCTGTTTGTTGGATAGATTCCAACAGCAAGTGTTATATGACCAACCATACAGTCAAGACGAAGTTAAAGGAAGGAAGAATAATTTTTTGTTTATGGAGTTTGTTTATAGATTTACGTCGAGAAAGGCTTGGTACGCCTGGAGTGAATTCAGGAAATTATGTAAAACTGGAATTAATATAGCCGGATGGGGATTCGAACGCGCGTCCTTCAGAGAGCGAGGCCAGAGCGTTATCGCTCACTAGACACGCTCGGTGAAGAATGGAAGAAAAGAAGAAAAAGAGGAGGAAAATTTGATGTCAGGGTTAAAAGTAAGATAAAAGGAACAAAATAAAGGAAACAGGGAATCAAGGAAGGTTGAAGAAGGGAAAGACAGGAAAACATAAGAAAGAAAAAAGAAAGAACGTAAGTTAGAAGGAAGCGAAGAAAGGAACACCATGATGAAACAAAGAGGGAAAGAAGAAGGCGAGAACGAAAAGAAAAGAATGAGGAAGAGCAGAGGGAAGGAAGGCAAAAAGTAAAATAATGAGAAAGACAATAGGAAATGAAACAAGGGTTGAAATAAAGGTAAATAATGAGGACGAATAGAGCCATGAAATGAAGATGAGAAGGAAGATGACCTCGCATTCGGGAGGACGGCGGTTCGAATCCCCGTCCGGGCATCCATATTTGGGTTTTCCATGGTTTTCCCAAATCACTTTAGGCAAATGCCGGGATGCTTCCTTCAAAATGCCATGGCCGAATTCCTTCCCATTCCTTGCCCCCCATCCTTATCCGTCTCTAAAGACCTCGCTGTTAAGAGACGTTAAGCACTTCAAAAAAAAGAGAGAAGGAAGATAAGAAAGTAAAATAATGATAAATAACAGTGGAAAAGAAAGAAGGAATGAAATAAAAGAAAAAATGTAGAAGTAAAGGGGAAAAGAATGAAGTTGAGAAGGAAAGTGAGAAAATAAAATAATGAAATAGTAATAATAGAAGACAAGAAGGAAATCAGGTAAGAAGCAAGTGAAGGAAGGAAAATAATGCGGATGGAAACAGGGAAAGGAAGGAGGTAACAAAAAGGAAAATGAGAAAAGAAGGAAAGGGAGAATGCAAAATCAGACAAGGAAAGAAGAAGAAGAAAGAAATGGTTATAAGGTGTAGTATGCGGTTGTGTGGGATGGAGTCTGCAGCCCTTATTGCTGCACTGACCTCGTCGCCCTGTCTTCTCGCCGTCCCTGCGCATTTTCCGCGCTGCTTACTGCCTCCGGTTCCTCCACGTGTTCATCCACTTTTACGACTGTCGCCTTTGCCGCAGCAGTAAAAAGGCATTTAACGATAGTCTAGCACGCTGCGACGGGCGGCCAAATGTCAACCTGGTCGACAGTGGAGTCAGCGCTATGCTACGCGTCACGAGTCATCGAGAGAGAGTGAATACTCTGCTGAATATCGACGAGTCTCGTAAACATTCGACTATTATTTCGGAAGAAGAGGTCGTGTGCAACACAATCGACCCTATTTCCCGTGACTTAATGAAAGTTATCGATGAAGTTTCACAAGTTGATACAATTTTCTTGTATTTTCAGAAAGCTTTTGATTCTGTACCACACAACCGAATTTTAGCGAAGCATAGAGCATACGGTATATCGGATCAGATTTTCCAATGGATACGTAATTTTCTAACTGGTCGATCACAGTATATCGTTGTTGATGGGGAAGCCTATTTTAAGCTAGATGTTACTTCGGGCGTTACTCAGGGAAGAAACTAAAGGAAAAGAGGGAATCAAAGAATGTAGAAAGACAGGGAAATATAAGAAAGAAAAAGGGAGAGAAAGAAAGTTAGAAGGAAGGAAAGAAAGGAACACAATGATGAAAGAAAAAGGAAAAGAAGAAGGCGAGAAAGAGAGATACAAAGAAAAGAAAAGAATGAGGAAGATAAGAGGGTATTATGGAAAACTGAAATCATTATAGCCGGATGGGGATTCGAACGCGTCCTTCAGAAAGCGAGGCCAGAGCGTTGCCACTCATCATGAACGCTCGGTGATGAATGGTCGAAACGAACAAAGAAAAGAGGAAACCACTTCTTTTCTTAATTTTTATAAACGATCTAGGTGACAACGTTAAATGCTGGTTCCGATTATTTGCTGATGATACAGTTATCTATAGGGAAGTGAGGTGCTCTGACGATTGCTTAGAAATTCAGCGCGATTTGGATGCTATTTCCAACTGGTGCAATAAATGGCAGTTTACACTTAACTGCAAAAAGTGCAAGGCAATGTGATTAAGTAACAAAAAGAATCTGTTCGTTCACGAGTATAAAGTAAACAATTCAGTTTTTTTTTTTAATGGCATTTGGAAATGGAGGCCATACAGCCAGCTCAATGTAATTATTAAAGCTTTCAGTGTATAACTCGTCATCAAGTATATACATTGTATTTTTCCAATGTATGGACGCCACAGGACGGACAGGACATTCACACAGACACACAACACTTAAACATCCATCCCCGCGGCCGGATTCGAACCGGCGGCGTTCGGCACGCGGAGCTAGCACTCTAGCCACTACGCTACCGAGGCCGGCAATTCAGTTGTTGAGACGGTTGATTTCCTGAAGTATCTGAGCGCAATAGTTCAATGCAACGTGAAATGGGACATGCACATAACTTCCGTCGTAGGAGAAGCTAATTCTAAACTACGATTCATAGATCGTATTTTCAGAAGTTGTAATGCTCATACTAACTAAATAGCGTATAAAACACTATTGCGTCCTCATTTGGATTAGTGATGTGGAGTTTTGGATCCGTATCGCAAGGGATTGATTAACACAATGGAGAGGGTACAGAGGAGAGCCGCTCGATACGTGACTGCTTGCTACAGCCCTTTTTAAAATGTCACAGAATTGATGCATAAATTGGGCTGGGATTGTTTGGCGAACAGACGACGTCGTTTTCGTTTGAATTTATTGGATAATATGCGAAATTCTTTGACTTACGAGTGAAATGAAATACTTCTTCCGCCAACCTATTTAGGTCGCAATGACCGGAGGGATAAGATTCGAGAAATAAGATGCCATACTGATGCTTTTGTGTATTCTATCTTTCCTCTTGCTATTCTGAATTGTAATGCAAAAAATTAAGATTGGTGCTTAGCACCCTCTGGCACTCACAATGTATGTGAATTGCAGATTATGGATGTAGATGTAGAACCGGAACGTACAGACTGAAGGCAGAAAAACCTACCAGATGTTTCGTTCTCACTGGATTGACAAAGCCAGGTCGGTGAATGTTTAACCCCCATGCACGGCATTCTGACATTCAATTCCCATTCCGGACATTCAGAAACCACTCCGGCAAAAAGCCGAGATGGTCTCTAAAAAAGATTACGGCCAATCCTTCCCATTTCTTGTCCCCCCCCCCCAAAAAAAATTCATCTCACGGCTCTAATAATCTCGACGTCGACGAGCCATCAAGCCAGATAAAAAAACTGATCACCACAGTTCGACTGAAAAGCTCTCGAGATTCCAAATACGTAAAGCTTGCATTAAATGACGTTTCGGCCAACATCATCACAGCTGTCTTCTTCAGGTGGTGAGCTAATGACGGCGGAAGCGTTCCGTTTGATGTGAGCGTGATATCTCGTGACGGATTGTTGCGGTCAGCCGTTGGGTGACATCAGAAACTGGTTGTCTGTCAATTATAGTTTTGCTCGTACCACATAATTTTTATTAGGAGAGAGATTTTCCTCGCTACGGATGTTTTACTCCAACATAACAATAAAAACCCGGAACGCAGAACTTCATCTTCTCAGAATATTTCTACAGATACTTCGATCTTGTATATCTTCGTCCTCTGCACTAAATCTTCTCATTTCTGTTTGTACACTTTGGAGCCAGGTAAACATGGGTCGTTATCTTCTCCTCCTTCCTTTAAATTCCCTTTCCTGTACAAGTTTTCGTATCCTAGTGTCTTCCATCGTTTCTACATGGCCATACCATTCCAATCACTTTCGTTCTATAACTTCATACATTTCTTCTTTTATTTCCATTAGCCTTATTATTTCGGTATTCCTTACTTTTTCTTTTCTTGATATTCTTGCTGATCTTCTCCAGAAACATGCTACTACTGCTTTCAAGTTCTTAATATATTTTTGGTTAATTTTCCAGGTTTCTGATCAGTATAAGACTATAATGACCAGTAATTACTTAAATATCCTAATTCTCTTTGTTCTAATCGTAATATTCCCGCTCCATAGCATTAAATTGAGCATCCCGATTACTTTCCGGCCATTAGTAGTTCTTTTATTAATACCCATTGTTTGATTTTCCTTCTCTTTCTATAATTGAAACAAAATAGCAAAAATTATTCACCTTTTCAATTTGCATTCCATATGTTTCTTTAATAACACTATCCCAGAAGCTAATAGTGAGAGTACCATGATTTCGTATTTTCAGACCTTACCTAGGCGCGACATTGAACTATGTTCCTATAGTTTCGCATCACAACGTAAATGGATACCTTCGGATTATTTCATCTTTTTTTTATTGCTTTGGGCTGTACCGCAATAGAAGCAGGAGAAGATGGGCGTCAAGAAAAGGGAAGGAATTCGGCCATAATGTTTCTAAAGCGACCATCCCTGCATTCGCATGTAGTGATGTGGGGAAACAACAGATAACCGTAATCTGGATGGCTGGACGGGGATTCAAACCCGCGTCCCTACGGACGCCAGTCCCGAGGGTTACAACTCACTCACCGGAATCGTTTTATAGGTATTATCTTGTTCTCCATTTCGCAGCAGCGTTTATTTGTTAAAACCTAAAGTTTCGGCTATGTGCTATGGCCATCATCAGAGGACTGCAAGCCAAGATAATTTTTACGACGGCTGCAGAAGGCTTCGCAATTATTTGATCGTTTTATAGGTGTCGCTTCGCTCTCTGTTTACTCGTCTGAATTTCTGCCTGTCTGTGACGAATAAGTCGCAATATTCAAATCTGAACACCTGATGCACTTCCTCGACCGAAAACAGAATACTATATTCGAATTTTTGTAAAGCTATAAAATAGGGCAACGTTTCATAACATTTTTCAACCCAAGAACCAGTAAATTTCAGAAATAATTCTACGGACCACTAACTTACACGATCCTAATTTTTTTTTTACCTACTTGCGTATCAGTAATACTTGGAACATGCTGCATTATACCATTGTAACATAATAAATCTAAAAGCATGTTTTGAATTCCTATGGAAACGCTGTTATGAAATCAGAAGTGAACCATTAAAAGTGAATTAAACAACTCTTAAGATTAATTGATCAAATGAATAACCATATGTATAGGGATCACCTGCAATTCGCTACCATCTTCAGAAACCACCTGCATCATCTTTGGGACCACACGTTGGGAATCATTGTTCTGGGGGCTCCCATACGAATAAAGAAAGTAAAAGAAAATATTCTATGCAAAAATGTTGGGTACCATTCATTACAGCGCATCGATTTTGAATTAAGATACGTTTTAAATTTTTTAATTTTTGCTCACAAATCATTCGGAAATTACTCCGAACCTGCCGGGTGAACGGCACTCTGGAGAACGCGGCTGCAAATCCCCATCCAGTAATCCAAATTTCCGCCATCCTTGATTTCCCAAATGCCAGATAGGATCCTTCGTGGTATTTGTGAAAACGCGGCTTCAACTCTCCACCCGGCTAGGCAGATTTCGGTTATCTGTGGTTTCCACATATCACTCCATCCGAATGCCGGGACGGTTCTTAGAAAAGCTATCGCCGAATTCCTTCCCATTATTAGTCACAAAGTTCTCTCCCACGTCTAATGACTTGACGTGGACGAGACGAAAACCTAGAAATAAAAAAATAAAAAATATTTTTTTTTGAAAAGGCCATGGGCGAATTTCTTTCCATGTCTTATTCTTCCGCTTCTAATGACTTTGACGTCCAATAGCCGTAAACCAAAAAGAATAAGTCTGAAATCGGAACTGCCGAACTATCCCACCTGCAAATTTTGTTTGCGAAAATCCTTATCTATTCTATAATATATAATAATTTGAATCTGTAGATAAAATTTATGAACTGCTCATACACAATCTGAATGTGAGAGAAACAAAGCCTGAGTCAGCGTTAAGATATTATAGAGACTAACATACGCCATCCATCTGTCTGCACAGTTCAGTTTTTAAAATTTAATCCTTGCCGAATTTCATCGGGATCGGTTTAGTCGTGAAAATGTAACAAACAGAGTGAGACAGAATTACTTTCGTATTTATGATCTCAGTGCAGATTGACAATTTTTGGAGCCATCCAAGTATTACAGAAATACGGCGAAGAAAACGGTAATCGAGTGAGTGATTGAAACGTTTCGAGCGGGGGACTTGCGGAGTCGTCGGTAGCCCATTACGCGGAGTGGGCCGCCTTTACGGCGTCGTGTGCAGACTGACATATCAACAGGCGAGGCGCGGTTTATGTAGCGTGGAGCGCGCTGACATTCGCGCCGCGGGAGAGTCGCCCTTCAGGCGAAACGGAGTGAGGTGTCTTTAATGGGATCACGCACACTATGCTCCACTACCACACACGTGTGCGAAAGGTCGAAGCACCAAGCCGAGTGTTCTTAAGATAATTAAACAAAAATGTCTTAATACTCATGGTATTAGTAAACGATAATAGCACGAAAATTTATCGGCCTGGTTCAGAAAATTGTTTGTGTTGCGAGAGACTGTAACGAGCATATCTGGAAGCTTATTACGTTCTTCGGTGGTTTAATTTATATATATTGATTAATTAAAAAGTCCACCAGAAGGTTATGTTGAAGATTTGTTTATTGTTTTCAAAACGAAGTCAGCGATATCGACAAGCATACATACAATACAGAGATGCACTACTGAGCCGTTGCAAATAAAATCTCTGTGAACTAACTGGAAGAATCTCTCTGTAAAACTGAATACTGAATGAAGTCAACTAACTGCTCTGTCCAGCCGATATGTTATATAGTCTCTATCGAAATTACGAGAATTCTTCAAAGGCATCCGGCCGATATTTCTCGAACATTAAAAATCACTGAAACAATCAAACATATTAAAAACAATCGGAATTAATACAAAATTAATTAACAACATTACAAAATAATCAGAAATGGTAATTAAAGATACTTAAATACAAAGTTATTTGCAGAAATCATCTCAAACTGTAGAAAATTGTCCTGTAGACATCATAACTTGCATTAATACATGGAATTACAAACATTTAAGAAATTCTCTTGCACCATTCGGTTCTTAAACATATTAAATGGACTTTAAATAATTTTCTTTCATAAAACAAAGTCTATATACACTTTTTTTTTGTTTCCCGAGAAACGTTTATAAATAAACAACGCCGAGAAAAATTACATTCATTTATAATCTATATACACTGATTTACAAGAAATTACAAAACAAACATACCAGATCATATTCAAGCAAACTTTAGCTCACTGCAAATACTTCATTAAATACAATACTATTCAAAATTCAGGTATGAGGGCTGTTACAAGCTGATATGCTTTAAGTTATACTGTATGTATTGTGGTTCGCATAATATTAGGTATCTCGTGGTTAATTATTATAAAATAATTAGTCCGCGATACAGTTTAAAATTAAAACTGTTTTTAATACTTGAAGATATACACAACTTCAAAGATACTGGTCCATGTATGCACAAGCTCCAGCGATTAAATTCAACACTTCTACCAAAGACAATACTTCCATGCACTCTCACAGTACACGTAAAACTGTTCCCTCAAAACCCTGTCCACAAAACTGTATCAACTGTCTCTGGTGTTCACTTTATATAAGATTCGTCGAAAGTTCTAGAACATTACAAAGGCTTCCGACAGATATTTCTCGAACTTTAACAATACTTAAACAATTAAAAACATATTAAATTTAATCAAAATTAATACATAATCATTTACAATCGTTAAGAAATGCTCAGAAATGACAATTAAAAATACTTAAACACAAATTATCCACATACATCATTTTAAAGTCATAAATTGTCCTTTAGACATCGAAGCTCACCTTAATACTTGGAATACAAACGTTTCATCAATTTATATTGCATAGTTCTGTCCTTAAGCATATTAAATAGAATTTACATAATTTATTTTTATAAAACAAAGTTCGATTATACAGATTTACCAGTACAGTAAATTGCAAGGCAAATATTCAAAATCATATTCAATCACACTATACCTTACTACAAATGCTTCATAAGATAAAATTCCATTTAAAGTCTACATTTGAGGGCTGTTACAATACAATATCATTCGTTGGTTCCTTCCAACAAGAATGAGTAGGTTCTGCCTTTTTTTTTTTTGCATATTGCTTAACACCTCGTCGACGTCGAGGTAATTAGAGACGCTATTGACTTGGGCGCAAGGAACTGACAGGAATTTTGCTATGTCCTTTTTAAAGGAACCATTCCGACATTTGCCTGGAAATTCCTGGAAAACATGGACAAACCAAATCTGAATTGTCGTATGGGTATTTGAACCCGCGTTCTCCCGGATGGGAGGCCCGAGTGTAACAGCTCTCCCACCAAGCTCGACGTTTCATTTCGGTATTAATCTTGTTACAACGTAGAAATTATTTCAGAACCTTTAATCTTTGCCCAACGGTTCTTTTGGGTGCAATACTCTTTTGTCTCGGAGTCTGGGTACCTATTGTCTTCTCTTCCGCCCTACACGGGAAGCACGTCTCCATTAACTTCATAACTGATTACACCCCCATCTCTTTAATGGCTTATGATTGCGACAATGATTAGGGGATTAAGTCGATTTGTTCATTTCGTATAATCGACTGTTCTGTAGCTTGGGAGAGAAATGTTTTCACGTTCCGAGTCTTCAGTTAGGAAGAAGCGAATCTTTATCTTCATTTGTTTCACTCACCCCTACAAGAAGTGGGATACGAATTCAATAATTTTGTGTCCCAAATATTACAATTCCGTTGTCGTCGTATCAGTTTCCTATCAATATTTCCGTTCTTAGCTCAATCGCGCCAAGTCAAAAAACAAAAAAATACATAAATAAATTTCCATGAAAATAATTTTGCATAATTATTTTCGGAAATTTTTTCTTTTACATATATTATAACACAAACAATAATTTTAGTGAAGAAAATTTATCGGGTAAACGAATAAATTTTAATTTTTTTGTAAATAATAGACAATATTTTCTCGTATGTATTGCTAAAGTAATGAAATTATCTATTATCCATAAGGCTCCGCTTCTATAAAACTTATCTGCTTGATTATCAACTTTTATTAAAACTTCCCTTTTGGTTAGTTTGCTAAAACCAAAATTTAAAGAAAGTTTGCTGTAGTTTTTCTGTACCCCTTAGAAGACTAATTAACACTGTAAACTTTTCAAGAATTTTTCGATCAATACTTCCGCAAATGAAGGAGAGAATGATATATTTTTATTTGTTTTTCTTTTTAAAAAAATCTGAAAACCACTGAACGAGGAGAAAAATTCCAATGTTTTGAGAAATCGGTGGGTTTCCAGCGCAAAATCTGATGTTCAAGTGAATGAAAATGAGAAGGGTAATAGTGAGATGGTGATTCTCCCATTTTGGTGTTCATTGTTGCTTGGGTAATTGTAATATACTACAGCCATTACTATTCTCCGCTCCTCTTTTAATGACGCGACGCTCTACAGTTCCTATAGTCCAGCAATATACCGTAGGTCGCGTTTCTGGTCCAAGACAAATTTAGGGAGCCCCCTGCTTTCCAGTATTATACCCCGCTTTAAGGGCTACATCAAAGAGGTATAATATGCCCATAAATCTATACAAAATATTTTATGACCAGTGCATTCTTCCTGTGTTGACATACGGTTGCGAGATCTGGATGAATTTACAAAAGATAAACTGAGGACTGCCAAAGAGCTATAAATGGCTAAATGCTAGGCTTAGCGAGAGAAAAAAAATAAAAACAAGAAAGGACCAAGTGACGTTAGTAGGTCAGTTACGAAGGTCACAGACATCTTAGAGAAGACAGCGTCCCTGAAGTGGCAATGTGGCGGCCATATAGCGCGGAGAACAGACCAGAGGTGGACAAAGACAGTGTTAGAGTGGAGCCCAAGAGATCAGCACAGACCAGAGGAAGACCACCAGACCGATGGGATAAGGACACATGCAGGGTTGTCGGAGTTAACTGGCAGAGGATCACACAAGATCGTGCGACCTGGAGGAAACTTCTTTAGTTCTACCTGAATTCATGACTTTAATAGGTCACATCAGTAAAAGATTGAACTGGCTGATAATGATAATAATTTAACTGTGAACAATACACCAATATTAATAACGTTATTTACTAATGCAATTTTAAAAACCTGTTCTTATTTAGTAAATATGATACTTTACATTTCGTCTAATAAGGACGCTATTAGATTGTTGGTGGGTTAATTAATATGATAAATAACTAGTCCAAGATACAATTCAGTTTAACTTGCTTTTATTTACAGAAACACGACGTCAACGATACTGTTTACATGCATAGATACAATCCAGAGATTGCATAAAACACTTCTTCCACAGACAATACAGACCTTGGCCGTCGTATACTGAGTCGGTGAAAACTGTTTCTCTGTCTCGGATGATCGCTTTGTATAATCTCTATCGAAATTTCTAGAGCACTTCAAAGGATTCCGGGAGACATTTCTCGAACATTAACAATACTTAAACAATTGAAACATATTAAAAACAATCAGAATTAATACATAATCATTTACAAACAATACAAAATGGTCAGAAATGGAAATTAAAGATACTTAAACACAAAATTATTCACAGAAATCTTTTAAACTGTAGCAAATTGCCCTTTAGACATCGTAAATTGCCTTAATACTTGGAATTACGAACATTTAAGCAATTTTCTTGCACAATTCTGTTCCTAAACGTATTAAATGGCCTTTAAATAATTTCTTTTCATAAAACAAAGTCTATATACATTGATTTACAGGGAACAAACCTACCAGATCGTATTCAACCAAAGTCTAGCTTATTATAAGTGCTTCATAAAATACCATTCCATTTAGGTTTAGGTTTGAGGGCTGTTACAACTCCATAAAATAACTGTACGGAAAATTCGGTTGTGACCCAAAAAATTGGAACAATATGGGTTACGATATTGATTACAAGAAGAGAGGTAGCTTTTTCAAAATAAAAATGGGTAGGGGGTTCTCAGTAATTTTTTTTTGGATTTCTTCGGGCACTGTTTCACGCATACGCACTTAACGTATGCAACCTGCTACGATGGTGTTCACTAACAATGGATCATACTAGATGTGAAATAGATATTTTCTGTCATAGTTACCATAAACATTACTTTACAAAAATATGCGATACAAACTAAACAAATAAAGCAGAAGTACAATAATAATAATAGTAACATAAATTAATATTAAAAATAATCATCATCATTATCCTAGTATTTGTAAATATCCATGTAGTAAAATTGCTTTTATTTGTTCCATATAAAATTTGTGTTTCAGTTATGTCTCTTGCATCCTTTCTGATAATTTTTTCCTATTTGTTCTCCAGCATAAAAGCTCAAAACACAATACAGAATAAGGAACGATGCAATGCTCTATGATCTACCAATGAGTGCTCCAACGTTTTAATAATTTTCATTTCTTTACGAAAAAAACTCGAAGAATGCCAAGATCTGTCATTACAAAACTGTTGTCGGACCTCAGTTCTTAAATGCGGTTGACACCTAGCTGATGAAGAGAAAAGTTACCGTGGATGTACTGGATAAAGCTGAAACACGTACGCTGAGGAAAATTCATGGGCCAAGCGAACGCCCAGATGGAACCTACCGACTGAAAGCGAACTGCGAATTGTACCAACAGTTGGAGACGGCCAACACCAGCACGCGACGTAGGCTGCTGAAGTTTAACGGGCATCTTCTCAGAATGGACAGCAACAGAGTTACGAGCAGGTCTTCTCTCTTATCAAAAACTATAATACAGGACGCATGTGACTCAATTATTAAAAAAAAAAAAAAAATAGACTATGCTGGGATTTCTAACACTGATGTTGCAGATCGCTCCAAATTTTGTAATATGGATAACTCCTGGTCCTCTCCACCAAAAATTACTAAACCACGGGAACCAATCTCACAGGAGAGAAAGGAAAACTCGATAGTTGGGCTTAAAGACGTATAGGAATCGGAGACGAAAACCGAGCGCGGTGAGTGAGTGGTAACGTTCTGGCCTCGCATTCGGGAGGACGTGGCTTCGAATACCCGTTCGGACATCCAGATTTGGGTTTTCCATGGTGTCCCCAAATCACTCCAGGTGAATGCCGGGATGCTTTCTTCAAAAGGCCATGGCCGAATTCCTTCCCGTTCCTTGCCCTCTTTCCCCGTCCCCCGTTCCTTCCTGCCTCTAATGACTCCGTCGTTGTCAAGGCGTAAAGCCATAAGGAAAAGCAATCAAAAACAAAAAAAATCACAAATACAAAAAACAAAAGGCACACAAAAACAAAAAGACACACAAAAACACACACAAAAAACACAAAAACACACCCAAAAAACACACAAAAACAAAAAACGCACAAAAACACACAAAAAACAAAAAAAACAAAAACAAAAAACACACAAAAAACACACAAAAAACGAAGGCGCACATCAAGAAATAACTAAGCGCTCGATAATACATAACTTCGAAGTTTCTCTCAGTGTTGGGAAGTAATATAGTTTTCTCGGATGACTAACCGACTGAGCAGGGTGTTTTCACACGATATTTCAGCGGAAGATGGTGACAAGTGAGCAGGGTGTTCTGGTGAAAATGGCGACAGAGTTTCGATCGTCGAAATATAGTGTGAAAACACTCTTCTCACTCGGCTACTCACCCGAGAAGACGATATTAACGCCTTGTAGTAGTCTCGAACCAAAAATATAACTCGAAAAAAATCCTATTTGCTATAAAAATGGAATTAATACAGTATTATTTGTCGACTCAACTGCGAAAAAAGCATATAAAAAATCATAAAGTACACGGACAAAAAACACAGCAAAGGCACTCAGGGAAAATACCCAGGAAAAAGTGTGTGTGACCCATGTAAGTTTCAGTTCTCGCGCGTGGGTACAGTGATACAAGCATTTTAATTTCTTCGTGTGGGGTGATAGGTGTGAGTGGGGTTGTGAAGCCATCGCCTAGTGACTGGCTGCCCGCCTTGCACCTGGCCAGACAGCCAGACCGCCGTAATTCACTTGTCGCAGACTCGAGTTTCCATTATCTGGCGGGCGGAGCGGAATTTTAATCGCCGCATTAGGAGGCGCAAGTGGCCGGCACAGTGCCGTGGCCCGGGCCAATTAAGTGAGAGGGGTTGTCGCCCCCGCGCCCTGACAAACGATCTCATATTTCAGACATTACGCGCGCCGTAATGCGCCGAGAAATATGGGCGCCCCGCAATTTGCATGCAAACTCCGGCGACACCCTGGCGGCCACCCTCAACCTTCCCAGGGATCCTCCCTCCTTCCCGTCAAGGGCTGCACGCGGCTACGTCTCGAAAACCATCTCACCACGCACGCAGATGCACCGCATCCTAGATAAACGGGACCAACGCAAAAATTACCAGTCACATTTTCATGACATTTAGATTAACGTACAGCTTGTGTTCTAGCTGGTATAAGCTTTTTTTTTAACTGTGGCCTTAAGCCTCGTCGACGTTGAGGTCATTAGAGACGGGATGGGACTCGAGACAAGGCACGGGAAAGATTTCGGCCATGGCCTTTTTAAAGGAAGAATCCCGGCATCTACCTGTAGCGATTTGGGGAAATCATGGAAAACCTAAATCTGGATGCTCGGACGGGGATTCGAACCGAGTGCTCCCAAATGCGAGGCCACGCAAGATGGTATGAACGGGACAAAAACAAAAACTATTTTTTTAAATTATTTTTATTTTTTGGCTCTTCTACTGATTTGATGCAATCCTCCATCCCCTCCTATCTTGTGCTAACCTCTTCATCTCTACATCTCTGCATACCACTTACAACCCACGTCCTCAATTATCTGCTTCATATATTCTAATCTCTGTCTTCCTCTACAGTTCTTACCTTCATCTGTTCCCTCCACCAGAAAATTAACCAATCCAGCGTCTCAAAATATGACCTACCAGCTTGTCTCTTCTTTCTGTAAGCTTCTTCCTCAAACTTTTTTCCTCCCCCATCATTTCCAAAACTCGTTCATTTCTTACTTTGTCTACCGACTTAATTTTCAGCATTACTACCAGGATCCAACTTACCACGGTCAGTTTGGCGTAAATTAAATCGCATTAGATGTGGTACTATGTGTAAATACATGTAGATATGTGTGTTTAGATTGTTCATTGATTTGTTTAAATGTCAAATAGCATCGTACGGAAAATAAAATCATACGCAAAATAAAATCATACACAAAATAAAATCATACGCAAAATAAAATAATAAACACATTTTCAGGATATTTATGTAGCACCACATTTCAAATGTATCAATTTTCTTTCTTTCAGGTATTCCTGATGTTTCGCTACCATAAAGTGCTGTGCTCCATACATAGAGTTTCAAAAAGCTCTTTTTAATTCCTAGATCAATATTTGAAACTAAAAGATTTATCTTTTTCATGAAGGCTCTTTTTGCTAGTGCTATTCTGCTTTTAACATCATTCCTGCATCGGCCGTCGGTTGTAATTTTGATTCCCAAGTAAAAGAATATACTTACTTCTCCTATTGCATCCGACCCTATTTTGACTACCTGTGGGGATTAAACTACAGCTTGTGTTCTAGCTACCTTTTTTTTTCTTACCTATGACCTTACGCCTCGTCGACGTGGAGGTCATTAGAGGCGGGATGGGACTGGGGACAAGGAACGCGAAGGAATTCGGCCATGGCTTTTTGAAGGAAGCATCCCGGCATTCGCCTGGAGTGATTTGGTGAAACTATGGAAAACCCAAATGTGGACGCTCGGACGGGGATCCGGACCGGCATCCTCCCGAATGCGAGGCCAGAGCGTTAACCGTTCAACCACGACGCTCGGTGCTGGTATAGGCTTTCAGTCTGTAAAATTTCATGCGGGTTTAGTGCTATTTCAAGATTTGTTGTCACTGCCAACGTTTCGGCAGCCAAACTGGTTCCTTCATCAATGATATTTTGAACTGATTTATCCCCTGCTAATGGCTAGTTATACCACTTCGTCGTTTGCATGCGCCCTACGCGGATTGCTTTGGTTTTTCCGGCAGCGAACCTATTAAATTACCGACAACGACTGTCATAAATATCTCTGGAACAGTTGACGCTTACCTAATAATAATACGTATTAGGTTTGTAACGGGGCTTATGTTTGCGGATGTGGATACGGATGCGGATGTTCAGTGCTTGACATCAGTGGATGCAGATGTTTTACATTTTAATATTATACCAAAAATAAATTTAAAATTAAAAAGTATATTTTTTATGTCAAATTCTAAATTTGTTCATAAGTAAAATACCATATAATACTGCAATATTTATTTATTTTTTGCCTCATCTTTAAAAAAAAAAAAGTTAGATGTTTTGACAAGTGAATTAAATTGTTTAGATAACTACACAATTGAGTCTAAAAGACAATCTTTGTCGTATGAACTTTGCGGAGTTCGCAGCTCAACCAATTTAAGCGTCAAGCGCAAGGCCACGCCACCGCCCATTTCAGTGCCCGCCACCCGCCTTTCCATCGCTATACTGGTCCATTCCAGTCCAACTTGTAGGACCTACAATGATCCGATTTTTCGATAAAGGACTCTAGATGAGACGTGACAGGCGTTACAGGAATTTACATAAAAAGTCTTGGATGTTGTTGGACTCCCAGACAACAAACACGGCTCCTTGCCGTCCAACAAACTATGGCGTTGGATCATGATTGGAGGAAACATCCTGCGAGTGCGCGATAAGGACACATGGTGTGCGTCGAGAAAGTACGAGTGGAAAGGATTGCTTGGAACTTTTGTTGGACTACTTCTAGCAGCGTGAATGGGTGAGCCCATCCTACGGTAGTTGTAAACGGATATCCTATAAGCTGGACCGTGAATAGGCAAGTTCAAACTCGTAAATTCGTCGCTTAGTTAATAGCACCGTTCAGTTGCAACAAAATCTTCTCGGGTATCCAGCCGGATGCTGGTGTAAGAACACGACGTTTCGACAGCTTGACTCTGCTGTCATCATGAGGTATCTTGTGATACCACCATCCGGCTGGATACCCGAGAAGATTTTGATGCATCGATACGCCGGGAAAGTCCCCACTCACACACAGTTCAGTTCATTGTTACTTTTATTACAAGATCGAAAGGGGAAGAAACAGGTTGTTGTTACCTAATCGACGATGGGCAGAACCTCCTACGAAGAGTAAATAATAATATATATTGAAATGTAAAAAATAAAACATCCGCTATGCATCCGCATTAAAAATTGTGGATGCGGAAGTGGAGTTAGGATTTAACGCGAAAGTTCCGCACTTGTGGAAGCGGATATCCGTTACATCCATAATACATATTAACTGGAACGGTCGCCAGGAGATTGCTTGAATCATCTAGTTAGTGTAGTGTAGTTTATTTACTACATGCTTTATGTAAAATATCTTTTATATATTGGCGCATGGTAATAGTTACGTCATTTATTAAGTTGGCCCGTATTTCCTGTGATCTGAGATGTCTCGAGGGTAATGCCATTAGCCTTTTTGAAGACAGCAGACCTCCCACCGTCGGGAGGACACTAACAGGCTAACAGGCCAAACATATCGGGACCGCCGCTCTACTTTGCGGGTGTTTGCACATCATTATTGGCGGCGGACCGGTCGGGGGGGGGGGGAAGGGGAGGGGAGGGGGGGGGCAGGTTTGCGGACGCGGAGCCGTTTGATATCCGACATCAAACGGCGGATTACAAAGTTCCGCCCGCATCTTTCCCCTCCCACACGCGGCCACAGAAAACTTTCACCCGGTTTTTTAATTCGTGTTTTTAATCAGGTGGATGACTATAATTGGGTGTCCCCTGCGGCAGAGGTATCCCCCCCCCCCCGCTTTTTACTTCTGCCCGTGTCTGTACGGGCGTGTCCAAGTCGCTAAAAGGTTCTTCCCCTTTGAATTCATGGCTCTAAGGGAAATGTATAAAATATTTTTTAATATCTGTCCCCCCAACTTGGTTCACGTTTGGTTGGGAGCTTCCCGGCGTTTTGATAACGGACGGGCCTGTGTACGGGCCGTCTTTCATACCTTTCACGTATATTAATATTTCCATCCCGTGGGAGCAATACCTTCCCTTTTTTTTGCGAGGCAGTGCCCTGAAACCGCTTTAGGATTACCTCCTTACGGGGCACAGAGGCAAAGAGATGCTTTTGAGGCGGACAGCCAGCGCTCGAGAATGGAAGGACACAATGGCCGTCCCGGAAAGGCCTGCTCTTCATATCGCTGCAGATGGACGCTGCGAGCAGAGGACCACTAAGGACTTCCACAAAGAGGATGGACGGGCAGCGTCTTGAGAGAAAGGGACGCCTTGCTTGGCATTCATCTACCTCGCAAGTTAAAATCAGAAGACAAGAAATTACTTAAATTTCATTGTCTTTCTAAACGCTGCGAAATTACGCGTTAAACAATGATTTTTATGGATTCTCGAAGATTTACAGGTAATTTAAACTTTCACCACAGTATATAACTAAATTCCTTATATTTTGCAATGATAGGTAGCTTCTTGAATAACCTTTTTTTTATTATTTGCTTTCATTTGATGCAATCCTCCATCCCTTCCTATCTTATTTTTTATTTTATTTTTATTTATCAATCTTGTTCCATGGATCCCTGCTGAGGAAGTACCTCTGGGATGTGAAACATGTCATTGTTGATACATATACACATAATATGAGTCATATCATAGTAAATATATATACATACATATTTTACAAATACATGAAATAATAATAAACATACATTTTTGCAACTGAGTTTTGCAAATGTCATAATGAGTACAATTAATTATTTTCTTCAAATTCTTGAATGGAGTAGAAGGAGTTGCCAATAAGATAATCTCTAAGTTTTTGTTTGAATACATCTTTATTATCTAAAAGCTGTTTTATACGATTAGGTAGTTTATTAAACAGATGTATCCCAGAATAATTAACTCCTCTTTGTACTAATGACAGAGATGTTTGTGTTTTATGCAAGTTATTTCTGTTTCTTGTATTGAAACTGTGTACCTGTGAATTAGGTGTAAACAGGTTAAAATTTTCTATGACAAAGCTCATGAGAGAATATATATACTGAGAACACATTGTAAGAATATTGAGTTTCTTAAAGAGTTGTCTGCAAGAAGTTCTTGGTTTTACCCTACACAGAAACCTAATAGCTCTTTTCTGTGCTATGAAAACTTTTTTACTTTGTGAAGAGTTTCCCCAAAAAATTATGCCATATGACATTACTGAATGAAAATATGAGGAGTACACCTCATATTATTGCTTGATGATGATGACTTGAAATCAACATATCTTGGCATAATAATTGGTAACAAGCTCAACTGGGCATCACCCTTTTTTCAGGTAGTAGGAAAAGGTTTCAATATTCTTGACTTGTTGGAGAGAGTTATGAGGGGATGGAAGAGTGAAGTAAATGAATTGGGTTACAAAACTTTAGTCAGAACATTGCTTCAACATGCTATTTGTCCCTTTGGAAATTACTGTTGATCACAATCAATAATCGATATGATAAAAGAGCTGGAATGGGATCCATTGGAAGACAGGAGGATGGTGAAGAGGGTCATGGGAGTGTACAAGGCGTATATTGGTGGTAAGGCGTGGAAAGACATTGGTGTAAGAATTAAAAGTAAAGCATGGAAGGGAAAAGATGACCATGACCACAAGCTGGCACTCGATTCAAGGCACAATGGTGAGGGAAGATTCTCTTTTTTTAAGGTAAGGGTGTCAGGGATTGGAAGAAGTTACCAAGAGAATTGTTGAATAATTTACAAAAAAAAAAACCGGTGAAACAGTTTAAAGTTGAAATTTTTATAGGGCAAAAGTAAGTGGGTACATGAAAGGAGGGGGGATGGGTGAGTAAGAAATTTGCCACCGGAGCGTGTGCTCAATCGCAATTAAATTAAATTAAAATTAAATCAATTTTCTGAAACATTATAAACTTATTAATATATTTTTCTCGGGCTTCCAGCCGTGTTAAGATGTGACATTTGCGGGACGTTTCGAAGGCGTCCATCTCTGCCTTCATTCTCAACCAAATGTCAATATTCAACGCCGTGAAAAAATTACGATCCTACATTATAAACTTGTACAGCTCAGCAGACAGACATAGAATACGGCTGCAGACGGCGCCTAAGTGCCCGCAAAGCATGCTGGGAGCAGACTCGCATTCACAAACGGACCTTACGTAAAACAATAACCCTCTTAGATGTAAAGTCGACAAGATCATCCAACTTTCAGCCATATCGCTATGGATTCCATTACGCTTAGAGCAGTTGTAACGAGTCGTTCTCTCGCAGTCAGTTGTGGGCAGCCCGTCTATTTGAAGTCGCCTCAGGAACTCAGTTTGCTAGCAGCTAATTACATCTTATCAATTCTTGAGTCCGGTCGCCACGACTTCTAGTTAAATTTTGTTTAGTGGCTGAGTTCTCCTTGTCTGTTCCTAGGCGGACACGCTAAACTCGATTAAGGAGGCGTCGACGCCTACGGCGGGGGAAGCGTCTGGCTAAAACCTCCTCCACAATCTCTTTGCCTGCAGATTGGAGTAATTAAAAAAAATGGCAGAACTTGAGCTACGCACAGCGAAAAGAAACTTCAAGACATGAATGAAATGTGAAGTAGGGATGGGCAATCAAAAAAATATATCGATAAATATCGAAACGATAGTTACAAACACTATCGATATATATCGGGAGAAAAATATCGATATTTCGATATATCGATATTTCGATATTTTTGTCTAAAGGGAGTAATTATCTAAAAAAAAAATCATAAAATCCATCAAAATATTTAAGAAAATTCTGAAAATTAAAGACACAGGTAGAAATTATACAAACTTTTATTAATTTATTATTTTTTTTCAATCAATCAAACCAGTATTCGTCTGATATTGACATCAAAAGGACTCTCTGTTTTATGTGCTCCCCCGTCAATCTAAGTTGACTGCAGGACTCTCTTGGACGACACAGAAGAAGCTTGAAGGTATTTCAGCGCGCTGGAGCACTGGCAATTCACCCAAAACTTTACTGGGTCTGGTTTTCTGTCTATTAATGGTTGGTCCAGATACTGCTTAAGCTCATTAGAACTGAGCCAGAGCTTGGAACCTCTTGCATAACAGTAATGCTAAGGGATAATAGCTTTTCATATGCTGACAAAATTGATGCGTTATCTGCGATATATTGTGTTGCTGCTGTAGACCTTACTTCTGGAGAACTTTGTCCTCGTCGTCTAAGTTCCAAGCGAATATCATTACTTATTGTAGATATCGCATTCGACACACCGATTGGAGAAGTGAAGTGTATACGTTTGAAACGCGGGTCCAAAATGGTAGCTGCTGCAAGGAATGTATTTCCTTCAAAAGGACTTAATTTCTCTTGAATTCTTTGGAGTAAAGCCTCTTTTACCGTGAATCCTAAAGTGGTTGAAGGAGTAGCTTGGTCCGTTACTTGTCGAATCAGATTTGTAACAGGAATGGCTAAGCTAGCAGTCACATAATTTGTACCACTAACCTCTTCAGTGGCTTCTTTGAAAGGACCAAGCAGGACAATAAGGTCACGTATTACATTAAGCTGTTAAGTTGCAACCATATCAAGTGTGTTTATATTTGACTGACTTTTTGTAGCTAAGATTTTAACTACAATTGCAGAGAGTCTGACAAATCGTTCTAACATACTAAAGTAGGAGTTCCATCTAGTGCTAACAACTTGTGTCAAAGTCAACACCTCTCCTTTCTTTTCCCCAGATGCTTCTTGTTCAGATCTTAATAGATCCATAGCATTGACAGACTGCTTAAAATAAGTCACAATACTTTTTGCGTGATCGCAGAGTGCTGCAAATGAATTATTTTCGAATAACACTGCATCAACGATTTTCATCGTCAGGGCTTGACCAGTAAGTTGCAATTCCTAATCACCAAACCTCTCTGCATTGCGTATGTTGCGAGGGCATACGATGTTGTTGATGGTGATTCATCCGTTGGATGGTAATGTTAAGCTTGGCGCTCCCTTTAGAATGTTTCGCAAAAGTAGGCCTGAACATGCCGACACCGGCTTCCACCCTCTCCCTTCTTTCATATCTCATCCACAACACTCTATACCGAGCAACACAGTGTCTCTGTCATACACACTTAGGAGCACTGTCACACTGAGGAAGTAAACGGGGAATTTTTTTTTTTTAACTGCTTAACGTCTCTTAACATTGAGGTCTTTAGAGACGGGAAAGGATGGGGGACAAGGAATGAGAAGGAATTCGGCCATGGCCTTTTGAATGAAACATCCCAGCATTTGCCTGGAGTGATTTGGGAAACCATGGAAAACCCAAATCTGGATGCCCGGACGGGGATTCGACCCACCCTTCTCCCGAATGCGAGGCCAGAACGCTAACCATTACACCACCAAGTTCGATGAAACGGGAAACCACCCCAGTTCATCTTCCTAGGACTTTCCTTGGAGGGATATACATCACCCATGGTAATCGCCTACAACCTGACACGGGAGAGGCGTTCGAAGAGGACCTTACTATCCGTAAAAACCATTGGTGTCTCAGTGAATAAAAAATTAAAAACCGCTCTCACTACATCAATCGAAGACAGCAATCGCAAGAAAGTATTCTTTAGTGGGGCTGTAATTCACGAGAAAGTTATATGAATATTTTAAAGAGCATTACAATGAACTTTAGGATAGAGGATTTAAAGCAATCCAGAATTGGTCTATTAAGTTCAAAGTGCGATAATCACTCTATTATATCAAAATTTTTCTGTATACTTGGAACGTATTCTCTATAATCCTATATAAACTAACATTCTGTATTCAAGGTTTCCGTATTCAAGATTTTCGTATTTGCGGCTAATTTACGGAACGTGTTCCTTGCAATTAAGGAGTTTTGACTGTAGACTAGATTGTAGACATTTAAATGAATTAACAGTCATTCATAATGACTTGTGGTTCATCAACCCATTAATTGTTATTAGTAAATGAAAAAAAAGTTTAAAAGTTAATGTTTCAACTACAAAGATAAAACAACCGCTTACATGCTAACATAAAAATGACGTTAACGTAAAATTGTTAAAATTTAACAGCTTTTTTTTTTAACCTCTCAACCGCTGATGAAGCTGTTATATTTCGACGAATTCACTTTTTAAGACACTTTTAGAAGATTGGATACATACGTATATTTATTCTATATACATGTAACGATTAAATTGGATACTGAATTGCGTTCGTAGGAAACATATCGAATTGGTGCTTAAAATCGATACACTAAATACAATATCGATGTATCGATATATCAGAAATAAAAATATCGGTGATAAATATCGATATTTTTTAGAAAAAATATCGATATATCGATACATCGATATATTTTGCCCATCCCTAATGTGAAGTTAAATATAACCATTCATGAGGTTAATACTCCGATACCTCGAATTTTAATTTAGATTAGGAGTATTCACTTTCGATGAAAGCCTCTGTGAAGAAATTAGATTGCGATCGCTGAGAAATGTCAAACGGATGGACCCAAAGAGAGTAGCAAGGATATAGCTGGAAAAAAAACTGAAGAGTAAAAGACTTAGAGACTGGTCTGGAAGGAGAGGTTCGATCTGGTAAAACTGAACCACGGTATAGAGTCAAAGAAGAGGAAATCAATCCAAACAGACATAGGTGGCGAACGTTCTAACACCGCTGCCGGAAAAACTGGAGACAAATGAAGATGAATATTCACTTTGATCCACAGAGAGAACAGGAAGATGAAAGAGGAAGATGTGCACATGGATTTTCTTAGAGTGAGAGGAGTGATTTGGAACTGAGTTGTAGTAAGGAAGTAATCTACATTTGTGCCGATTTTGACGAGTGGATCGGAAACATGGATGATGAATGAGAGTACAAAAGGAGGTTACAAGCTATGGAAATGAAGTATTAAAGGAATAAGAGTAGGAGTAACGGGAAGGGACAGAATGGGGAATTAGATAATCCGCTAGATGATCTAGGCGGAACAGTTGCAATAAAGAATAGAGAAATCAAGGTTACAGCGGAAATGTCATATGAAGAGAATGGGAAAGGAGAAAATATTAAATAAAATATTTGACATGGAGCAGAAAGGAAAGCAAAAGAAGATCGAGAAACAGATGGATAAAAGGACTTTAAAAGTTTGTTGAGAAAAGAGGAGGAAATCACTGACTGTAGTAGAAAAGAGAATGAGAAATGTTGGAGATGCTTTATCTCCAAGCAGACCCAGCCAGAGGTTGAAAACTGCTCAAGAGGATGATAATGACGGTGATTATGATGATTATGATGATGATGATGAGAACAGTCTCAGAGACGACGAACAATACATATCATTCTTAAAACCAAAAATATTGCCAAATAGAAACTGAAGATTAGTTACTTAGTGTTCCACACGTACAGACTACTCCGGTGTTAACAAACACAATTTACAGCATTACTTACGATTTTTAATGCAGCATAGACCACGTCAGTAAATAATTTAGTCACCAACCCGTTTTTCTCATTAAAGAGTATACTGATGAATGGCATAAAAGTGTGGTATAAGCTACATCGTTTTTATTTTTCATTTCGATTCAGCTTTTGACAATTTTAAAACTTGCAGTACACTAAAAAATTCACCGTCGTAGTGATTACTGTATCAACAATTATTATGTGAAGACGTTTTTCAGTAGTATTCACAACTGCTCACAAACTTAACACTTAGTACCATCCAGGACGTAAGGCAACTAAAAAGATTAGGCAGCAACTTCCTTCTATTAGTAAAAAATGAAATAAATATTATAAAATGCAATTTATTAAGGCGAAACACCAAACCATCGTTCGTCTTTCTTATTTAATTTCTTATATCAAAACTAAAGATAATTAGATAAGTAATCAGTTGAAAAGGGCGTGACACAATGTTGTAGTCTATCCCCATTAATATTGAACTTGTATGTAGAAGAAGTAATAAAAGAAGTTGCCGGCCTCGGTAGCGTGGGGGCTAGAGTGCTAGCTCCACGTGCCGAAGGTCGCCGGTTCGAATCCGGCCGCGGGCATGGATGTTAAGTGTTGTGTGTCTGTTGTGTGTCCTGTCCGTCCTGTGGCGTCCGCACTTTGAAGATTATATAAACACTGGATTTAACTGATTCACTGGAAGCTTTAATATAACACATTGAGCTGGCTGTATGGCCTCAGCTGCCAAAAGCCATTTAAAAAAAATAAATAAATTTAAAAAAAATAAAAGAAGTAAAAGATAGATTTGAATGTGACATAAATGTTCAAAGAGAAAAAAATCAGTATGCTGTGATTTTATGATGACATTGTCTTGTTAGCAAAACAGGTTGAGGATGTTCAGAAGTTATTGAAAATCATGAAAAAAATACTGAAGGAAGATTTTGAACTAAATATAAATCAAAACAAGACTAAAGTGATGAAATGTAGCAGCAATGATACCAATCACAGTAAATTAAATATAAAAATAGGTTCGGATGCAATAGGAGAAATAAGTGAATTCTGCTACTTGGGAAGCAAAATTACAACCGATGGCCGAAGGAAGAATGATGTTAAAAGCAGAATAGCACTAGCAAAAAGAGCTTCATAAAAAAGAGAAATCTTTTAGTTTCAAGTATTGATCTAGGAATTAGAAAAAACTTTTTAAAACTCTATGTGTGGAGCACAGAACATTACGGTAGCGAAACATGGAATTTAGGAATACCGGAAAGAAGGAAAATTGAAGCATTTGAAATGTGGTGCTACAGAAGAATGCTGAAAATTAGGTGGACAGGCAAAGTAAGAAATGAACGAGGTTTGGAAATGATGGGTGGGGAAAGAAGTTTATGGAAGAAACTTACAGAAAGAAGAGACAAGCTGCTATGTGAAATTTCGAGACATGCTGGATTGGTTAACTCACTGGTTGAGGGAACAGTCGAAGGTAAGAACTGTAGAGGAAGACAGAGATTAGAATACATGAAGCAGATAATTGAGCACGTGGGTTGTAAGGAGTATGTAGAAATGAAGTGGTTAGCACAGGATAGGAAGGGATGGAGGATTGCATCAAACCAGTCGAAAGACTGACGACAGCAAAAAAAAAAAATACATTCATCCGATGTAGATGTTTTCAATAAATTCTTTTATTATATTATTGTTTAGCCTGGGCGAAAATTAGAACTAGATCTGACATAACAGCGGAGGACATCAGTAATATGATTTTTTTATAAACTAATTTAAATTATTGTTTGAGCGCACTGTTAGTGACATCATTGCATCGTTTGAATGACAGAAGTTCCTCTTTGATCACGAGCTATACGGCCCAAACGACGATTAAAACTAATATTACGTGGCACGACGTAAGTTGTTAAGATTCATTTTTAGTTTCCTTAGCTTTCACCGAGGTCATCATTTTAAATGAATGTAAGTAGGTCCAATTGTGTCAGCCGTTCAAACATTGTAATATCGATCTGCTTCACGGATAACGAATAAGTAAGAACCCGTGAAAGTTTTGGACCAAGCTTAACTATATCGTGATACATAATTTCATGAACATGCGGTACACAGTGTTCGTATTAATTTGCGTGTGACTGAAGGTTTGATTTTCCTGCGGCAATATTAGCGGATGTTTATGGTTAGGTTGAAATGCTACCTGAACCAGGATGACAACTGAAACACTTTGTTACACCGTAAGGCACGAGGAATTTCACTGAGCGTTATTTTATAGCATGGCCTCACATTCGGGAGCACGCGGGTTCGAATCACCGTCCGGGCATCCAGATTTGGGTTTCCATGGTTTCTCCAAATTGCTCTAGGTGAATGTTGGGGTGTTTCCTTCAAAAGCCCATTGCCGAATTCCTTTCCGTTCCTTGCCCCCACTCCCTTCCCGCCTCTAATGACCTGGACGTCGACGAGGCATAAAGCCATAAATCCCAAGCTGGTACAATAGACATCGTTTAAGCTTTTACTACTTTTTGCACCCAACCTTCATATTCCCATTGATTTCTATAAAATTGAAGGTTTTTTTTTATTTTTACATCTCGTTCTTGTTCTCAGTTCTTCGTCTGACGACATTTTGAATTAGAAAGTTGGAGAAAATTTCTCTTGTAAGTGATGGAAACTAATGAACCAATAAAATACGAATTCTCGTCTCTAATGACCTCGACGTCGACGAGGCGTAAAACCGACAAGTGGTTTTATAGCAATTCCATTAAGTTGAGCAACTTGTAAAAAAAAAAAAAAAAAAAAAAATAAAGAAGGTAACTGCATTGTTAGAATACAGTTCTTTCAATCCATCATTTTTGACGTGCTTTGAGAATAGTAAATAAATAAAAAGTAAAGTTCTGTCTTAGTCCGTATTTGAACCCGGAATGTCAGAGTCTGCATTCAGGCATTCTAATTAGAAAATCACGAGCCCTCAAAGTACTTCAGTTATCACGAAGAGTACGTGATACTAGGACCGTAACATTACCGACCAATTATCGGAATGAGGTGTGTCCAAACACGCAGTCCAATCTTGCGCGCGCTAGCCACCTCGGAGCTGCGGTAGCCAGATAACAAATGAGGCGTCCGGCCGACCCCCACTTTAATTAAGCTCCCCCATTGTTGGGAGCGCGCTGCCTCTATTCTTCCGCGGTCTGCGGTGCCCCCGAAAATAAAAAGGACCCCCGACAACCGCGCTCCGGCAAAACGCCTCCTCTTACCGGGATTAAAAGCCACAAATTGGAAAACTTTGGCCTAATTTACCCCATGCGTCGACGTGGCTGCCCCGCCATTAATAACCTGCAGGTGCCGGGCGCAGTGGGCCTCTTGTTTGTCTCTCCTCTCAGAGAGAGAACCGGCCGCAATTTACTCTCTGTGTTCTTCTCCGGGCTATTGTCATTAGCGCAAGAGCTCTTGCATCTATTCTTTGATAAGTGCAGATGGATCAACATCTTCCTACAAAAGTTGTAATCCTGCTAGCTACAACCAAATATAATTTCCCCCATGTACGCATTTTTGCGACAAATTAAATTGGAACTGTAAAAGTTTAATTGTGGAACGAGCAATTCTTACAATAATATCCTATTATTCCATTTAATGAAAACTTTTTACGTTAAGGTATACGATGATCAACCAAAACATTATGACCACCTACTCAGTAGCATTTTGGTCAACCTTTCGAACCCAATGCAGCAGCGGTTCGGCATAGCATGGATTCTACAAGTCCTTGCTAGGCTTCCAGAGGTATCTGACACCAAATTTATACGCACAAGTCACTATTCCCCTAAATTACGGGCCAGCGGTTTGTGGGCGCGGCGTCTGCGAACGAGCATCTCGGAAACGGAGAGGCTGGTCGGCTGTTGGCGTGCTACTGTAGTGAGCATCTATGGAAAGTGTTTGAAGGACGGCGAAACCACCAATAGGCGACAATATGTTGGACACAAAACATGGAGGTCGGAGACTTGCCCGCTCTGTAAAGCTGGATAAACGGTGATCTGTGGTAGGTCTGACGGAACAGTACAATTCTGATGCTTCCCGAAGTGCTTCAAAGCACAAGAATCGCGATTCTACCACAGATAAAACTAAATTAATAGTGAATTTTGCTGCAACAAAGTGTTTCAGTCCTGCCTGCATTTTAGCGTAACCACAAAAATTTATTTTTTTTTCGAAATTTAATACGTAAATGGAAAAATGATGTTACCAATCTGATAACTTTATGTTTCGTTTTCGATTTTGGTTAAATATGAAGGAACAAAGATGGCTCGTTACAAAAATAATGATAATAATTTAAAAAAAACAGACAATCTAAAAAACAGACAAACAAAAAATAGACAAACAAAAAACAGACAAACAACAAACACACAAACAACAAACACACAATCAACAAAACACACAAACAACAAACACACAAACAACAAACACACAAACAACAAACACACAAACAAGAAACACCTTTTAGAAATACGAAGGGTGAACAGAAACTAAGGTTACAAGGCCGATATTATTGAAGTATCGTCCGTTACAGAGAAATTAGTTGTGTGCGATAATTCTAAGACCTGCGGATGGGAACTGTGCAGAGTTTCAGCCACCTACAGCGCTAGTTGCAGGTGGTGACTTGTTTAGAAAACTGGGCTCGCGAAGAAATCCGCTCAGTTATTTGATTTCCGTGGACGAAACATGTAACGGCCGCTGAAATTCACCGGCAGCAGGCAGAGGTTTATGGAAAAGACGGTAATCTCGCGTCAGCATCTCGCAGAGTGGCGTCGAAAGTTTGAGGCCGGTAGAGAAAACGTCACCGACGAGGATCAACGACCGCCCTCCCTACAGCTCGGACCTCACTCGAAGGACCACCTAGGAGGCCGACGATTCACTTCAGACTAGGAAGTCAAACATTTCGCGATAACGTGGCTGAAAACGCAAAGACAGGATTTTTACAAGGAGTTAGTATTTAAACTGATCCCAGGAAGCAACAAATGACTAAACCGATATGCAGAATATGTCGTAGAATAACCTAATGTATGTATTATTATTAGTTGGCTATATTTGTTGTATGAAATAAAATGTCCACGTTTCATTGCTGGCTTTGTAAGGATGGTTTCTAATTAGCCGTCGTAATATTTATGGTTTTTTAGTTCTGCTTCCTTACTTACGATGGGGTACCTAAGAAAAAGCTGAATTATTATTTTAAACGCTATATATTATTATTATCTGCAATTGGACCCTGTCGGATCACGAAAAGCCTTAACGATTAAATTTTCTGAGTTTCCATATAGCTTTCATTTTTTCTCCGTGGATTCTCTTCCTTTCTTCAGTCAACTTCGTTCCCCGTCTCTTAATGACTTCATTCTCTGGCGGTACTTAACATTTGTTAATTTTATTCTCTGTATGTTTGTCTGTCTATGATTTCTGATGAGTTTATGTGGGCTTTTTCCAGGTCTTTTTTGATCTGCTGGACCCAGGGCATAGTTTTTAGCTGTTCTATATACGTCACAATTTTATGAATCAGTCTTGTTGCTGGGAGTCTGTGGATATGTCCATAAAACCTTAATCTTCGTTTCCTGATGTCTGCCGCGAGGTTTGACAGTGTTTCTGTTGCTTTTCGGGATTTAAAGTCTATATCCGTCATATTTTTTTCTTAGCCAAGGATCTTTCTTTTATTTTTGTGTTCTTCTTTGAAAATGCTTTCTAGGTCGCCTTTCCTGTGTAGTGTTAAAGTTTGGCTGGCGTACAGGGCTTCAGGTTTGATAAATGTGTTGTAATGTCTGGCTTTTGTATATACATAATTTTTTTTTTTACAAAACAACCTTATCCCCTTCAAAATGCCCTCTATTACAACTAATACATTTGTCCCACCGGTGCTTCTACTGTTCGAAACATTTTCTGTAGTCATCTTTAGACATGGCTGACAGCACCTCCCTCGTTTTTTTTTTTTTTTTCTTAACCACTTCAATGTTGTCAAATCCGTGTCCTTTCATACCCCTTTTCATGAGTGGAAATAAGAAAAAGTCGCACGGAGCCATGTCATACTAGTAAGGTGTTCTGTATTTACTGTATTAATTTCCAGAGCTGACATCTGTCTATGGAGCTAGTAATGATGTCGTCTATGTAAAGTGGCACACTGGCTTGTCTCTTGTCAGCCGTGACGTCACGCGAGCCGCAGGTGTCCGAGGTGGCGGGGCCTCGCGGCTCGCCATTGGCCGGCCGTAACCCCGCGACCCCTCCCAGCGTGCGTTAGACTTCTCGCGCGCCCCGCGCACTTGCGTAATCACCACGGGGCGGGCGCCGCCCCCGCAACGCACTCGCCCTCCATTGTGCTCCCCCTCGTTCTTCTCTATTATTTAATATCTCCCATCTACCCCATCTGCCGCGCTGCTCGCTCGCCTGCGGTCTGATTACTGGAAAGGTTTATTTCACTCGCTGGCCCTCCCTTTGTGCGGACTAATTAGCGTCGCTCGGTGTAATTTGAATGCAGCGCCGATCACGCGGCGGCGTCAAAGGACTCGCTAACAGCGACGCACGGAGGACCCACAACCGCGCTGCCCACACTAGTCCCTCTGATTTTTAGTGTTTTTCAATCATTTTCCCATATTAAATGCTAAAAAAATCAATTTTTGTAACTATAACCACATATCTCATGGTTGTTTACTGAGAAAACGTTATGAGTAGGGGCCGAGCGTGGTGGTTGAACGGTTAACGTAGCTGGCCTCGCATTCGGGAGGACGAGGGTTTGAATTCCCGTATCCTAGTCCAGGCATCCAGATTTGGGTTTTCCATGGTTTCCCCAAATCATTCCACGCGAATTCCGGGATGTTTCCTTCAAATGGCCATGGCCGAATTCCATCCCGTTTCTTACTACCGGTCCTTTATCAGGTTATCTATGGTTTCCCCAAATCACTCCACGCGAACGCTTCCTTCAAATGGCGATGGCCGAATTCCTTCGCGTTCCTTGACACCGGTCCTTTGTCAGGTTTTCCATGGTTTCCCCAAATCACTCCACGCGAATGCCGGAATGCTTCCTCTAAATGAAAATGGCAGAATTCCTTCCCGTTTCTTTACACCTGTCCTTTGTCTGGTTTCCCATGGTTTCCCCAAATCACTCCACGCGAAAGCTTCCTTCAAATGGCGATGGTCGAATTCCTTCCCGTTCCTTGACACCGGTCCTTTGTCTGGTTTTCCATGGTTTCCCAAAATCACTCCACGCGAATGCTGGAATGCTTCCTTCAAATGGCCATGGCCGAATTCCTTCCCCTTCGTTGCCATCAGTCCCTTCCGGGTTTTCCATGGTTTCCCCAAATACACGAGAATGCCGGGATGCTTCCTTCAAATGGCCATAGCCGAATTGCTTCCCGGTTCTAGCCACCGGTCCTTTCTCAGGTTTTAGATGGTTTCCCAAAATCACTCCACGAGAATGCCGGGATGCTTCCTTCAAATGGCGATGGCCGATTTCCTTGACACCTGTCCTTTCTCAGGTTTTGCATGGTTTCCCAAAATCACTCCACGAGAATGCCGGGATGCTTCCTTCAAATGGCGATGGCCGATTTCCTTGACACCTGTCCTTTCTCAGGTTTTGCATGGTTTCCCCAAATCACTCCACGAGAATGCCGGGATGCTTCCTTCAAATGGCGATGGCCGATTTCCTTGACACCTGTCCTTTCTCAGGTTTTGCATGGTTTCCCAAAATCACTCCAAGAGAATGCCGGGATGCTTCCTTCAAATGGCGATGGCCGATTTCCTTGACACCTGTCCTTTCTCAGGTTTTGCATGGTTTCCCAAAATCACTCCACGAGAATGCCGGGATGCTTCCTTCAAATGGCTATGGCCGATTTCCTTGACACCTGTCCTTTCTCAGGTTTTGCATGGTTTCCCAAAATCACTCCACGAGAATGCCGGGATGCTTCCTTCAAATGGCGATGGCCGATTTCCTTGACACCTGTCCTTTCTCAGGTTTTGCATGGTTTCCCAAAATCACTCCACGAGAATGCCGGGATGCTTCCTTCAAATGGCGATGGCCGATTTCCTTGACACCTGTCCTTTCTCAGGTTTTGCATGGTTTCCCAAAATCACTCCAAGAGAATGCCGGGATGCTTCCTTCAAATGGCGATGGCCGATTTCCTTGACACCGGTCCTTTCTCAGGATTTCCATGGTTTCCCCAAATCACACCACGCGAATGCCGGGATGCTTCTTTCAAATGGCGATGGCCGATTTCCTTCCCGTTCCTTGTCACCGGGCCTTTTCCGCCTCTAATGACATTGACGTCGACAAAGTGTAAGTCCGTAAGCAAAAAAAAAAAAAAAAAAAAAAAAAAAATATGTGTAGGTTTATGACCTTTATGATAAGTCGTATTTTTTCCCTGCCTTCTTTTTGGGATGTAATGCTGAATTGAACACTCATTAATGGTTTCTGATTGTATTTAAATGTATTTTATATTCCATATACATGCATTTTCAGGCCATTTTCATAGCTTTGGTCATATTACGATAATATTTAGGATTATATGGTCATATTTTGAGGAACAATATGGTAATTTTTTAATACTATCGGAAATTCACTATAAGTTACAAATCCGAAGACATTAAGATTATTATTCATAGAATTTTACTCCTGTTATACATTGGAGGAAGAAACTAAAATTAATTCTCACTGAATTGGTCAGAATTCACCACTCAAGAATTAAAGTCATACATTATTGTAACTCTCTAAACGTAATGTTCCGCCCGTCTTTTAATCTCGACAATGCAGCAGCAGCATGCCTGTGTGGAGCCGCGTCAATCAGTATCTCACTGTCGCCAATACTTTCGAAAATAATCTTCAGTCAGCGCTAAATCTTCAGTGGATCAGTGAGTACCGACATACCGAAAACAAAATTTTAGGAAAGTGCAAAGTTACTGGATTATGTAAAAGAATTTGGGGAGGAATATTTTAGTACAGACAAAAGAGGTTTTTTTTCTGTAGATTGTGTGACTTGTAATATCCCTTGGTGACGGGAAATTTATGCGTGTGAATTCCACGTTTCTTTGGCATCGGCGAGAGCCAGGTGACTCATACCTGCGCTGAAAGACCGAACGATTTATGGCAGGCCGTAAAGTTAAAAGCTTTACGCATTCAATGAAATAAAAAGAACAGTATAGGGACTGTGCCGAAATGAGGATTTCCTGGTACAGTAGAAAGTTGAAACTAGAGAAACGATGCTTCGGAGAAAAATTCAGGTTGCGGAACACCTCTGTTGGGAACCAGCGAATCAAACTGTGTTACGAACTTTTAAAAACCATAAGTTTTTTATGTTGCATGAGGAGCGCCAATGGAATGTTGGACAACCCACCAAACGCTGTGACTCGCTGAAATTTCCCGCCTCTGCTAAAACTGGGGAGCCTGCAAGTTTTCAACGGAGCGAACACGCGGGAGGGAAGACATTCTGTTTCTGGGCAGCAAAGAATCCACACCGGCGCACCACGGGAGATCGCCGAGCGAGGTCACTACCTGCGGGGAGCCAACTCGCCAAGTGGACGTTACCAAGGTCCAAGCACCCAGCTGACCGACAGGGTCCGTCTGATTTCTCCACACGTCATCTGCCACGGTAAAGAACGCCGGCGATGTATAGACACTCTTCCGTCATTCAACCCTAGGCACCGCTCTGAGATGAGAATCATGCTCTAAATTGTTCAAAAGAAACTTTTAATGTTCAGTTCTGTTCAATATACCAATCAATTTTATATTCAAAGAAAATAATAGGTGTTGTAAACCCTGCTTTCAACAACTTCCTTTCCAATGTACCAGTATATCATTTGATTAGATGAAGATTTGTGTTTTTTTAATGGTATTTTAAAATTACAATTGCTTTGATTAAAAGTATTTCAGAACTGGAATGTCGCTTCTCTCGGATAGAGAACACTTCCATTCTTGGCGCCTACCCGGGATTAATTTTGCAAATTAACTTATTACTTAATGCATCTCATTATTTTATTCTAATTTTAATAACGTTACAAACAAGACTCTACAGACTTCAACAAAATATTTAAAATACTACCTTACCATATTCAAGCAATGGTCTGACCTAAGTTTTGTAACCAAATTTCTTTACTTCTCAGGTACACCCCGTCATCACTGTGTCCAACAGGTGCAAGATCTTGAAACTACGTGTCCGATGTGTCTTGCCCAGTTAAGCTTGGATCACCATCGTTGTCGAGTATGGCGGCGGCCTGCGGAGAGGTCACATTCTTGCAATGTTTCGGAGAGGCTCAGTGCTGTTACTCCTGGCGTCATGGTGTGGGGAGCCATCGTGTGTGACTTCAGGTCACGGCTGGTAGTGATCGAGGGAACTCTGACGGCACAACGGTACGTCACGGACATCCTGCGTCCTAATGTGTTACCTCTCACGTGACAGTATCAACAGGACAATGCTCGTTCACACACGACACGTGTCTCTACGAACTGACAGCGTGATGTTGAGGTACTCCCGCGACCAGCAAGATTCCCAGATCTTTTCCTAGATAGAACATGTGTGGGTCCAGCTCAGACTTCAACTACATCCCAGTGCCAGTATCCAGGATATCAAGGACCAGTAACAACCGTTATTATTACTATTATTATTAATTTAATTGCGATGGGTTACATATCACGGTGGCTATTCCTTGTCATCCAATTATCACATTTTTATTTTATTTCATAAAAATATGTTATATAATTTGAGTGTTAAATCCTTCCCATGTAGTTTTGTGGTATACAAATCTTGATTTTAAATTCCTTCAACGTTTTTGGTAAGTTATTCACCACTTGGTAATTTATTCCAATCCATGAATTCCTTACCCTCAACAGAAAATGTTACCACTATCTTGTACAGGAAATCGTGTGCCAGTTTGTGGTTATGGTCATCTTTCCCCTACCATACACCATTCCTAATTCTTCAACCAATATCCCTCCAAGCCACACCACCAATACGTGCCTTCCCAGAACTCTCTTCGCCCTCCTCCTGTCCTCCAATGACTCAACACAACCAGCTCCTTTATCATTTCACATACTAACTGGGTCCTGCTATAATTTCCAGAAACAAATCTAGCTCCTTTTCTGTGAGGGTCAACTTGCCTCAGAACAGGATACAACGGGGCCCCCAAGCTCAGCTCAGGAGGGCCCCTACCAGCAACTTGACAGAGCTTAAAAATAAAATTCGCCCATCTGGCCTGAGGGCCCAATTTTTTTTTTTTTTTTTTTTTTTTTTTTTTTTTTTTTTTTACCGGTACTGATTTTGACTTAGCTACGCCACTGTCGACACCCTTCCCAACAGAATCATTGCATGCATCCAGGATAGAGGGGATGCAGCGTCATACTGATAACTGCGCTCACACTGCCATGTTTTTTGTAAATTTGACTTGATTTTCTGTTCTTTTTTTTATGGCTTTACGCCTCGTCAACGTCGAGGGCATTAGAGGCGTGAAAGGATGGTGGACAACGAACGGGAATGAATTCGGCCATAGCCTTTTTTTAAGGAAACATTCTTGCATTTGCCTTGTGTGATTTGGGAATACCATGGAAAACCCAAATCTGGATGCCCGGACGGGGATTCGAACCCGCATCCTTCCAAATGAGAGGCCAGAACGTTACCGCTCACCCGTCACGCTAGGGTATTTTGTAATCCCTGAAATAACATTACATATCCTCTCTACCAGTGAAGTTTTAATTTCTTTTTCTATTCCCCATCTGAGTGCTTCATTTGTTTGTAAAACACTGTGTTACTGTTCCATAAGTCCCATCTTATAAGTGCATACACATAGGTACGCGTGGACGAATGTTCAGGCAAATTCTAGTCGTATCATAGGATAATTTAACAGACCTATTATTCTTCAGTAGGTGTCGTGTATATCAAGTTTGCTCGTTCGAATTTTAACTCTTTTTTGCGAAACAAATTTTCTAATGTCTGACGTGCAGTCCGCACTAGTTTTCGAGTGTTACCCGTGAGCAGCTGAGCGTTCCGCGCTCTCTGCATGTTGCTGCGCTTCCTGTCTGTCTGTCTGACCGACAAAGCAGACCCGCGTGACGCTAGGCTGCCTGCGCGTCAGGGGTTCACAGGTCGCCAACGGAGCCGCCAGGTGTCAGCACTGGCGCAGCTGCCTGCGATACACGTGCAGCCTCCCAACCGAACAGCTGCCGAGAGCGGGCGGTAGAAGGCACATCAAGATTGTCCTAACATTTAACTACTCTTAATATATTTTTCTCGGGCTTCCAGCCGTGTTAATATATCATATTTGTGGGACGTTTCGAAGGCGTCCATCTCTGCCTCCATTCTCAACCAAATGTCAGTGTATAACTGTTTGTTTATTCAGCCGCTGCTACGGAAACGGTGGAAAACAAAAACCAACACAACGCGATTACGTCATCCGCTCTTCTGCTCGTTACCGGCGCGAAACTGTTTCAGCATTTTAATCGCCGGGTTCCAGGCCGCACTGAGTTGATAACCAGTGTCCCTGTTGACTAATAAATCAGTTAATCTTATTTCTACAGCCTCTGTAATAACGCTGGCCCAAAAATCTTTGACCCGGGCTAAAATGGTTGTTTTTTTCAAATTCAAAAGTGTGACCTTCTTGCACACTATGTTCGGCCACCGCAGATTTTTCTTCTTGTCCAAGACGAACATTTTTGGCATGCTCTACAGATCTGGTTATCAACTCAGTGCGGCCTGGAACCCGGCGATTAAAATGCTGAAACAGTTTCGCGCCGGTAACGAGCAGAAGAGCGGATGACGTAATCGCGTTGTGTTGGTTTTTGTCTTCCACCGTTTCCGTAGCAGCGGCTGAATAAACAAACAGTTATACACTGACATTTGGTTGAGAATGGAGGCAGAGATGGACGCCTTCGAAACGTCCCGCAAATATGATATATTAACACGGCTGGAAGCCCGAGAAAAATATATTAATATTCAACGCAGTGAAAAATTACGATCCTACATTTAACTACTCTATTCAAAACATAACTCTACACATACACAAAACCTGTAACCTGCCATATTATGTGGGGTGTTTCAGTGTTTGTCACGGCATCACGCAGATACAATCTACATCTACATCTACATTCATACTCTGCAAATCACAAACATTGTAGGTGGCAGAGGGTGCTAAGCACCAATCCTAAACCCGCCCATTCCAATCCCGCATAGTGCGAGGAAAGAAGGAATACATATAAGTATCAGTACGGCATCTTATTTCTCTAATCTTATCCCTCCGGTCATTGCGACCTACTGTAAATAGGTTGGCGGAAGAAGTATTTCATTGCACTCGAAATTTAAATTTTTTTCGCACGCTAGCTACGTCGTCTGTCTTCCAAACTATCCCAGCCCAATCCATGTATCAATTCTGTGACGCTTTCATAAGGGCTGTAACAACAAGTCACGAATCTAGCGGCTCTCCTCTGCACCCTCTCAATTGAGTCAATCAGAACCTTGCGATACGGATCCCAAACCCCACAACAGTAATCCAGATGCGGACGCACTAGTGTTTTATACGCTATCTCCTTTGTTTGAGCATTACAATTCCTCATAATACGACCTATGAATCGTAATTTAGAATTTGCCTTGCCTATGACGGAAGTTATGTGCATGTCCCATTTATGTTGCTTTGTACTATCACCCCCAGATACTTCACGGAATCAACCGTGTCAACAGCTGAATTGTTTATTTTGTACTCGTGAACAAACTGATTCTTCTTGTTACTTATCCGCATTGCCTTGCAATTAAGTGTAAGCTGCCATTTACGGCCATTTACAATTCAACAGATTTGGATGGGATGTTAACAGCTCAAAAACTTAAAATCTAGTTTCAAATCTACCGCGTGTCTGATGGCAACATGACTTCAAAAAATACAAACCGAAGGTATTTTCTGAAATTTGAGAAAGATTTTGACAAATGAGATAGAAGATTACGGTGGAAAATCCATCAGGAAAATGGTTATCTGAAACATATTGTAAAAACAGTGAATAATTTTATTTTTATATGAAGATACTCCGCATAAAAAGAAACGTACAGCAGATATTATCTACTGGCCAAGGTGTGAGACAGGGGTGTAGTGTTTCCCCAACACTTTATAACATATATTTGAACGATGCCATCAATATGTGGCAGAATGTCTACCCAATGAGGGTGTAGACTTAAGACAAGGCATATCCCTAAAGGTTGTTTTATTAGCTGACGACCTATTAGTAACAGAGGATTCTAAAAATGGATTACAACGAGCCTCTCACAAATTTTAAAAATATTCAGAGCACTTCAAACTGAAGATATCCACGATCAAAACAAAAATGATGGTTTTCTATTGCCCAGACCCAGTTAAAACAAAATCAGTTGTAAATGGTCAACTGGGTGAGCAAGTTGCGAACTATAACTACCTCGGTTGTGATATCACACTCGGTGTAAGCGAATATATTGATAATAAAGTAAACGAGTATATTTTTTTATTTTTTCTTATTTTTTATTTTTATATCCTGATACATAATAGCCCAGCACCTAATATCTACTATGAGCCCTTTTTTAAGCGATAGCTGAAATTTAAGAAAATACAACTGGCAGGGATAACAATTTGAAATTCTATAAAGTGATGGCACTTCCAAAGATTCTCTATGGAAGTGAATGTCTAATGAAGATATAAAAGCCGAATTTAAGCATAGGAGACTAAATTTCCAAGATCTGTAAGGCGATACAGAAAGCTAGTTCTAATAAGAAACAAGACTATAAGAGAGGAATTGAAAATATATGGTGTAAATGTTTAGGTAGAGGAACACAGAAATAACTGGAAAGGCCATCTATACAATATAGAGTGAACGATGCACAATTACGAAACACAGGAAACGAATGTAAATCGAAAGGTAGAAGAAGTATAGGCAGACCAAGGAAGAGATGGGAAGAGGTCAATAAGCACAATCCTTGTATTGGAAGAATAAGGTTGCAAGTTCCCTTTAAATAAACACAACCCAATAATACTTCGTTGCAACATTATTCAAGTTTTTTTGTTGTTATTCGAAGTTTTTGCCATTGCAAACTAATTTTTACAAAAATTTATCAGATTTTTTTGATAACGGGCCTGTGATTTTACTCTTTGGATATTTTTATTGACTTATTCCTCTTTGTATTTATATTTTTTATGTATCATTAATTATTTATTTCTTTGGTTTTCTTAAACACAGTAAGCGTTAAAATACACTATAAACCGGAGGAAACCCCAACAGAAGAAAGTCCGCAAGGAAAGTTCTAACATCACATTTAAGATTTTTTTTCTTTCCCCTAATCGGGGTTGAAACAACGTTTGTAACATGGCACTAGTGCAAACAACTTAAAATTATTATTGAAAACTGAATTCGTCTTTGCTTATATTACAATACAGAATGTTATTTCTCATTCTGTTGCAGACTGCTATTCAACTCAAACATGATTGCCTACGATGGTCATCAGAGATAGTTCTTTCCGATGCGTTTCATCAACAATCCAGTGAATCGTGGTTATGCACTACGTCAGATGACCATCGTCGGCGAACATGATGGCCACCTGGCGAGAGGTCCCACTCTTCCAATATTTTGGAGAGCCACAGTGGTGTTACTCCATGGTGTGGGGAGCCATCGGGTGTGTCTTCACGTCACGGCTGGTGGTGATTGAGGGAAGTCTAACGGCAAAACGGTACATCGCAGACATCCTGTATCCCCTTGTGTTACCGCTAATTTGACAGTATCGTGGCGCCATCTTTCAACAGCTCAATGGTGGTCCAAACACGGCACGTGTCTCTATGAACTGCCTGCATGTTGTTGATGTACTCCTATGGCCAGCAAGATCCCCAGATCCGTCCCCGATAGAACATGTGTGGGACCAGCTCTGACGTCAACTCCGTCCCAGTGCCAGTATCCAGGATATCAAGGACCAGTTACAACAGTTGTGCCTCAGGAGAGGACACAACGGCTCTATGACAATATTCTCAACCGAATCAGTGCATGCATCCAGGACAGAGGGGGCGCAACATCATACTGACAAGTGGACTAATACTACAAAGTTGCAATCACTGAAATAACACCACATACCCTCTCGACCTGTGAAATTTCATTTCGTTTCGTCCTCACTTCAGGGTGCTTCACTTTTTTTGTCAGGCAGTGTACCTCAAGTCGCATTTGATCCTCGGTTGACTTACCAACCCCATAGTATCAACAAACGCACTCTTAGATGATTTGATGGTTGCCGTCTGGTCTCGGTGTTGTATTTCTGGTTGGTGCTATATCTCTGGTTGTTGTTGTTACATCTCTGTTTGGTAATGAAGCTGTTCGATTAGCCAGCTTCCCATCTTGCTAGCAGGCGAGGTGCGACAACTTGCGTCACTCCTCTAAAGACAATCACTTCAGTAGCTTTACTTCTTATGTCAGGAAGTGTACTACAAGTCGCATTTGACTCTCGGTTGGCTTACCATCCCCAACGTATCAACAAACGCACTCTGCGACGAGTTGATGATTGCCGTTTGGCATTGTTGTTGTCGTATCTCTGGTTGTTGTTGTTATATCTCTGGTTGTTGTTGTTATATCTCTGGTCGGTGACGGAGCTGATCGATTAGGTAGCTTCCCGTCTTGCTTGCAGGTGGGGTGCGACAACTTGCGTCGCTCGTCCAAAGACAATCACTTCAGGGTGCTTTACTTCTTTTGTCTCTAAGTGTACCACAAGTCGCATTTGACTCTCGGTTGGCTTAACATCGCCAACGTATCGTCAAACGCACTCTGCGACGAGTTGATGATTGCCTTGTGGTGTGGTTGTTGTCGTATCTCTGGTTCGTTGTTGTTATATCTCTGGCTGTTGTTGTTATATCTCTGGTCGGTGACGGAGCTGATCGATTAGGTAGCTTCCCGTCTTGCTTGCAGGTGGGGTGCGACAACTTGCGTCGCTCCTCCAAAGACAATATCCTTAGAGCGAGCCGGGGAGGATTGGGGGGGGGGGGGTTGGATTGTGCTGCTAATGAGACGCTGCTAACGACGTCCCAGGAGACAGGTGTCGGGGTGACTAAGGAGTTTGAGCGCCGTGTGGAACCACTGCGTCGTGCGAGCACTCGAGCCCCGCACAAAGCAGACGGAGGGAAGCGATTACATTTCACTGCGATTGCTGTCTATCCTGGGGTACTGTACGGCAGTGCCTTGTCTCTGTGTGCAGTACTTACTCTACTAAGCGTTATTTCTTATGAGCAGAGCATATTCCACGAAATCTCATTCTGCGAAGACTGCTATTTCATTTTATTGTAGGTTAAGTCTCGACCTTCCGAGATTAATAGAGTCAGATTATTAGATACAGAGATAAAAAAAACTAAAAATTGATTTAGACTACTAGCAAAGAATTGCTTGTTGAAGACTAGAAATGTAAATATCTTGCCATAGCATTTGATAACAAGGTCAACTGGGCAGGACACATTGGACAGGTGGTAGGAAAAGTTTTAAAAACCTGCACTTGTTGAAGAGAGTGATGAGGGGATGCACGAGGGAAGTAAAGGAACTGGGCTACTAAACTTTGGTCGTACCATTGCTTGAATATGGAGGTGTAGTATGGGACCCACATCTTGGATATCAAATACAGGAGTTGAAGAGGGTGGAAAAAAGGGCTGCCAGATTTGTTTCTGGAAATTATCGCAGCACGCAATGAGTAACAGATATGATAAAAGAGCTGGAATGGGATTCACTGGAAAACAGGAGGAGGGTGAAGAGGGTCATGGGAGTATACAGGGCGTATATTGGTGATGAGGCATGGAAAGATATTGGTGTAAGAATTAAAAGTAGTGCATGGAAGGGAAAAGATGACAATGGCCACAAGCTGGCACTCGATTTCAGGCACAAGGGTGTGGGAAGATTCTGTTTTTTTGGGTAATGGTGCCAGGGATTGGAATAAGTTACCAAGGGGAATGATGAATAATTTCAAAGACCACGTAAGTATGGTCGAAACGCAGCGTCTCCCGGGCAGCTAAGAATCTACCTAAATACTTGTTGCCAAGTGTTTTTTCTTTTCTTTTTGCTTATGGCTTTGCACCTCGTTGACGTCGTTGTCATAAGAGGCTGGAAAGGACTGGAGGCAAAAGACAAGAAAGGAAAAGCTCTTTTTTTAAAATAAAAAAAAACATAAAACTTACTAAAAACCCTCAATTACATTGTAAAAAATGAAAATAACGCAAAAACAGTAGAAGAATAGTGAATTAGAAAATTATATAAATAAACAGAAATACCCAACTTATAAAAGAAAAGAAACATTATGTTAAAAATGTTAATATATATTTTAGACAAAAGTGTAATAGAATAGGATTAGTTAGTATTAGGATTTGATAGAATAGGAATTGAAAACAATACTATGTAAATGATCAAATAATATGTAATTATTGTAAAATGATGCAAATTAATAAAAAATGTAAAAAATATTAATGTAAAACCTCACGCTGAAAAGAGCCCCTGCTCTCCATCAGCCCGCCACCAACCCTCAGTTGGGGCAATGAAACATCAAAAAAAAAAAAGGTGGCAAGGAACAATAAGTAATTCGGCCATGGCTTTTTTGAAGGATGCATCCCGGCATTCGCCTGGAATGATTTGGGGAATCCATGGAAAATCCAAACCAGGTTGCTCGGACTGGGATTCGAACCGGTGTCCTCCCGGATACGTGGCTAGATTGTTAACCGCTCACCCACCACGCTCGGTGCCAATGTTGTTACTTACCTTTATACCATTTCTCATCTCACTAATAATACTATTACAAACGTATTTATCCTTCTCTGTCGCTTATGACGCAGCACCCTTACGATTCCCTTCCCCCGCGTTCCAGGCTCCAGTACTTGTGAGTCCCAGCCATCCTGGAGTCCGAACCTGGATACCGAGCGACCCGGCACTCCGCTCCTCCATTACAATAATTGGCCATCAGCGGCACGACTCTTGATTAGGCGATGGCTGTTTGTCGCATCTGCACACAGGGAGCGGATTAAAAACCGGGGCCCGCCCTGTTTGATTCCAAACTTTGCGGTCGGATTTGGCCGGGCAGGCCCCCCGCTCTGTTTGCCCGCAGCAAACTCTGCGCCACAGCCGTATTAATTACGACCGGCACAGCACTGACGTCACACAGTGGATGCGCGCTTCATCGGGCGCCGCGCCGAAACCTGCGCTCCACGTGCCTCGTGCATGTCTTCCCTCGAAACGGAACACTCGATACGAATCCACGGAGCATCTACAGTCAGGCTTATTTCGTGTCATAGTGAGAAAACACAACAGTTATTAACAAGAAAATAAAAGACACAGAAAAGGTTACAGCAATCAACAGTAAGCTCCGATTGTTCAGGTGATACAGGACTAGCTGTTTATTGCTAGAGAAAGCTTTAAGGTACGTAAAACGTGTCCCAGAATGCACAGAATCGTGGTAATATAATGGGAAACCCATCACACCATACCATTCTACAATGGAACCTGTCTCATGAAGAGAACAAATTTGTGACACGTTTAAAAATAGAAACAAACTAAATTTATAAAAAGATCATAAACTGGCTGCGAGAGGAAAACAGCCAGAGTGACCAATATAACATTACAGAGACGTACACACGCTATCCGTCTGTCTGTCAACGTTCAGTTAGTTTTCAAAATTTCGTGACAAAATACTTTATTTAACCGGAAAAACGTATCTTAAATCCTTTCTAATGATATATACTATTTCCTTGTCACATTTCATCAACGTCAGTTTAACAGTTTAGTCGTGAAAAAGTAACAGACAGACAGATAGACAGAGTTACTTTCGCATTCATAATGTTGCTGTAGATGATTTGGGCTGCGTTATCACTGGCATTAAGTTTTCTAAAGGGCAGGTTGTTGGGCAGTCTGTACGAAGAACATCAACCACTGAACACCACCCCTATGTTTATAGTGAGAGGTTCGACCCAAGTAATATCGAGTCGCGTTCTGTTTTCTAGGACATTGAATTTCACGCTGCAGGCGTTAGTTTTAGAACTATTGTGGGCTCAGGAAAGTTTGGAATTAAACATACCTAATCAGAACAACAGTCAGAATTCTGTCACAGTAAATCGCTAGTGAATAAGCGAATATTTATGTAAAATTTATTTATTTATCCTTATGGCCATGAATTTGTCAAGAAAAATTTAGTACGCGAGAACATTAGTGAAACTCAGAACAAGCTTGCAGTGGGATAATGGTTTAGAAAGAAATGTCTAGGTCAAAATGTAATTTATTGCCCTTTCAGCAGCGTTTATAAAGTCAGTCATTCCACTTGCTTCTACCTGTATTTTTAGAAGACACAAACAGGCGTTGTAACAGGGGAAAAACAACAAACGGAACACCTCCTTCCCAAATATACAGTTTTTATCCAAAATCGACGGAACTTTGCATATGTATACTTTAAAATCAACAGAAAAATACTGCCTGCATTTGGTTTTCAGAAACCTTACCCCTTTCAACACTCTTAATTTTTGTAACTTTCCTCATACCTACCCACAGATTTCATCAGATTTCAATGGTCCTTTGCACCCGTATACTTTAAAACAAACAGAAAAATATTGTCTCAATTTGATTTTCAGAAACACAACCCCTCTCACTTTTTCCACCCCATTAATTTTTGTCAATGTGCTTCTATCTGACTTTAAAGGAACTTTGCACTCGTATACTCTGAAGCAAACAGAAACGTACTGTCTAAATTTGGTTTACAAAAATACGACCCCTCTCCCCCTTTATTCCCACCCAGCTTAATTTTAAAAGCTGTTTATAGAAACTCACAGTTTTTATCAGATTTTTGATGGAACACTGCACACGTACACTTTGAAACAAAGAGAAATGTATTGCCTAAGTTGTTGACCCCTTGTTGTGGGCGTCGTGTTATGTTTGTGTATGCGGGTGGCAGGATGGCTGACACGTGGGTTCTATGGGGTTTTCCCTAAGATGCCCCATGACTTGCGCCGACTATCTCCATGTATCTTCTGCTCTTGATTTCTTGTTCTACGGAACTATCCTGTTCTTGTCTAAATAAACATGAGCAACGTGGGTAAACATGCATCTAGCGGAGGGAGCGGACAGCTGAAGATTACTTGAATGAAACAATCTCTTCTGGAAACCTCATATAATCTGTACTAAACCGTAAACCATCTACAGATGATGATGCACAAGATATATATGTATTCCGTAACCCGTGATACTGATGCTAGGGATGAGACTTAGCCCTGCAGTTCACAACTAACAGAGAGTGGTAAGGTTGGTGCAACGCCTCTCTATTCCGAGGCCTAGTTGTTAACTTGTTGCCCGACAGTGAAGAAGTGAATGTGATCAATGTATCCTGGCTTGCTGGTAAAGTATTGGCTTGTGTGCTCAGTACCGCACGTGTAACTTACAACTTGAACTGTCGATCGGCAGAAAGTCGAAAGATTTTACACATGTGGTATTCGGTCATATTGTGATTTCCTTTTGGGTGGTTACCGTTTATGAAATATACAATTAGTGAAATTCGTTAGTTGGAAAAGATGTATTGCCAGATTTTGATACATCTCCTGAGCCATTATCATTGTTCGCGTTGGGTGTGAACGAAAGATCAAATATCGTTACCATGAAACATAAGTTTTGTCATTTGATATTGTTACAATTTCTAGTATCAAAAACATGTGAAAAATAATTTAATAAGCTGTTTCAATTGATGCTTAGTATTAGGGATAATTATAATTAGCATTTAGGAATGGTAGGCTACTAACTCGACGTCTGGCTGCAGTGAAACTTAACAAACTCACACGATTTCAATACTAAAATCTTATACTAAATGACGTCCCGTCACACCTACATTAGGTTTAGAGAAAACCCACCCACTCTCACCCATCACACTCCTTAAACAAAATTTACACACAAAACGTTTCCGTTTTTTGCATTGGTAGGAAAAACTGCCAAAGTGGATGGTGATGTAGATAATTTTTCAAGTTCAATTTAATGGATAAAAATAATCGTTGTTTTAGTTAATTGGTAAATGTTAGTGTGTCTGTTTTCTATATCCGGGCATGCTAGTAAGTCGGCGTCCACTAATGACGTGAAGTGAAATAGGGGAGGGAGATCCGGCGAAATCACATGAAACCTCACCACGGGGGAGGGGGTCAACAACGTAAATCTCAGGGGGAGGGGGTAAAAAAAGGTTACCTTCGGAGGGGTATGCTCCGATTTCTAGGCCGTAATTTAAAACAATGCACTCCTGAAGTTAAATCGATCGCATATAAGACACTAGTGAGGCCTCACTTGGAATATTGTTGTTCTGTATGGGGTCCCCATCAAAAGGGATTAATGGAGGCATTGGAGAGGGTCCAGAGACAGGTATATATAGTTGGATGGTAAGCGTAAGTGCGATGTTGAAGGAGTTAGGTTGGGAAGACCTGGAACACCGAAGGCGTTGCTCTCGGTGGAAGCTAATTGAAAAATTCACGACTGACATATTTCAGAATGACAGCAAACAAATATTGCTACCAGCAACATTCATATCCCGGAATGAAAGCGAAAATAAGATAAGAGAAATCAGGGCCAGAACCGATTCATTTCTGTATTCATTTTTTCCGCGAGCGATTAGGGAATGGAATAGAAAAGATTTACCGGGCGAGTAAACTTAAAATCCGACAGGAGTAGCTTTCGATAAAGCTCTCCGGCCATCCTGATCTGGGTTTTCCATGGTTTTTTCGGATCACTCCTGGCGAATGCTGGAATGGTTCCTCACAATAGCCCATGGGTGTCTCCTACCATATCCCGTATATCCCTTCCAAAAAACCCTTTCGCATAGATGCAATGCACCCTCTGCCACACACTTTTAGTGAATCGCAGGGTAATAGTAATAGTAATAGTAAAAACCGCCCTTCGGAGCATGAGAACTAAAAAAAAATTAAATCGTCTCAAAAAGTTGCGATATCGATTTGTGGAGCGGGGGGGGGGGGGCGGAAGGGATCTCCCTCAAAATCTCATGTCATTTTAGAGGGGCGGAGAGGGTCAGACCAAATCTCACGAAGTCCCACCAGAGGGAGGGATGGAAGCCACCTAATCAGATAAAATCGGGTACAAATCGCAATCGGGGTGGGCGCTACACCAGTCCCTAGATCCGAACCAGGGCCCTTCGACACGTTACCGAATCCAGTAGCAAGGAGCAGACTCAATAGTGACCTGAATTTTGAGGTGAACGCTGTCGGATTATCGAGGCGTCTTCTGTGAGGGTAGCTTCCCTGTTTTAAATTCATAGGGGCGCTCGCCACCTCTCCACGGGGTGCGGAGGTGCTGGCGCGTTGGGGGTGCATTACGTTCACAAATCACCGCCCGAAACAACTTTATTCTTCCCGTCCGCTGGGACCGCGGACAGTCGTGATTGACAGCATCCTACAGGCTGACAGCGGGGGTAACAGCATTCACAGAGATTTCTCCATACATTTAAATCTAATGCTCCTCATCGGTAATTCTTTTATGCAATTACAAATATCCGTTAAATACGAGGGTGAATCAGATATAAAAGGGATTTATTGTCTGTACTTGTTTAATTGTGCACTTGAGAAAGTGATATGAGAATGGAATAAAAATATAAAAAATGGAATAAGACTGGGTTGCAAAAAGTAGAATCTAAAAATCAATTGTATTACCTTTGCGGATGATATGGCCCTGTTGGGTTAAACAATGGAGGAAGCAAAAAAATAAATCCTTGAATTAAAGAAACAAGCAGCTAAAAAGGTCTTAAAATTTCCTTTGAAAAAACAAAAATTATGACAAACAACAAGCATCAAAATAAATACTTAAAAGTTCAAGAACAAAAAATACTATTAGTGAAAGAATTTAAATATCAAGGGGAATGGATTAGTTGGAATCTAACAGAATACAAGGCAATAGAATCCAGAAAAAAAATAAACTTGAATTGGCCTTCCAATTGACAAGAGAGATATACAACAAGAAATCTTTTTCGTGGTGGTCCAAAATTAAGCATTACAAAACAGTGGTAAAGCCGGAAGCATTGTATGCAGCAGAAACTCTAACCATGAATCGCATAGGGCAGGTAGAACAACTAGAATTAAAAGAAAGAAAAATTTGAAGAAAAATCACAGGAACAAAATTTCAAGATAATAAAATAGTGGTATACATCAAGAATGAAACTCTGTACAAAAAAATTTGAAAACTCTCAGATACTATGCGCAAAAGGAAACTACATTTCTACGGACATCTTCACAGAATGAATTCTGGTAGACTAACCAAACAAATTTTTGATTTTTTCCGAAACCGCACAACTAAGCCTAATTGGTTCGCAAAAATTGGAAAAGACCTAAGAGAATTAAAAATTACAGCAAAGCCATTACTTGATAGAACAGCGCAGATAAGATTTAAAGATAAGGTTCCAAGAAAAATCTAAAATAAAGTCAAAACCCATCATCTCGGAAGAGGAGAGAAAAAGGAGGTCAGAGAGAATGAAGAAATACTGGGCCGGAAGGAAAGAACAGCATGCAAAGCAGTGACTGAGAAGAAGAGAAATGAGCCAAGTACATACTGCACTGATCAGACAAAACATTATGGCCACCTGCTTGTTAGTGTGTTGGTCCATCTTTGGAGCGCAATACAGCAGCGATTCGGCGAGGCATGGATTACAAAAGTCCTTGTTCGGTTTCCGGAGTTGTCTGGCACCAGATGTCTACGAACAGGCCACGTAGTTTCCTTAAATTACGAGCCGGTGGTTTGCGGATGCGGCGTCTGGGAACGAGCATCTCGGAAACAGAGAGGCTGGTCGGCTGTTCGCGTGGTACTGTAGTGAGCATCTATGCAGAGTGGTTGAAGGACGGTGAAACCACGACTGGGCGACAAGGTGGTGGACGTCCACGCCTCATCACAGAACGTGGAGGTCGGAGGCTTGCCCGCTCTGTAAAGCGGTATAGGCAGTGATCTGTGGCAGATCTGACAGCAGAGTACAATGCCGGTGCAGACACAAGTGTTAGGAGCACGAATTTAGAGCATATGAAAGCACCTTAAATTAGTTTTTTTTTAATTAATGCATTTTTTCTGTAACGACGAATGTCACATGTCGTTATGAGGCAGGCTGTATTTCAATCTACAGAGAACCTCCACTAACATCGGTGGATTTGCTTTTTTTCGCTTATGCTTATACGCCTCGTCGACATCTAGGTACAAGGAAAAGAAAGGAATTCGGCCATGGCCTTTTTGAAATAAGCATGCCGGCATTCGCCAAGGGTGATTTGGGGAAACTATGGAAAACCCAAATCTGGATTCCCGGACGGGGATTCGAAACCGCGTCCTCCCGAATGTGAGAACAGAGCATTACCGCTCACCTACCACGCTCGGTAATTTTGCTGGAACTTCTTTCTTTCTACTGAAAGCTCATTAATGCATTAACTGTATCGTGATGTAAACCTGATCCACTATTTCTTAGCTCACTATAACAGAGACATCTATTATTAATATTATTAACTGCGATGAAGGACATGCTCCGCTGTCAATTCCTAGTAATCTAATTACCCCTTTTTTATTCTTTTTTTAAAATTATCTTATATAGGCCTACTTTTATTTGTTAATTCCCATCCCCTCTCCTCACCCCATCTACGTATGCGACTTCGAATTTTAATTTTATATTCCTTCAGCGTGTTTGGTAAATTATTCATCACTTTACTTGGTAATTTTACTGATTGATAATATAACGAAAACACTTGAATCAAAACAAAAGACAAATAATTTTTATTGTATCAATATAAAAGATATTCATACTTTTCTCAGTGGTTAGTTTGTAATTTAGAGCATATTGAACCGTTACGAAAACGTAAACAGATAAAGTAATTTCTCAGCTTGCTATTATAGCAACATCTTTGGACAGAGAGTGAAAACATCTATGGCCGTTGTTAGTCCACAAACGACAAACGCCGAAGATTAACAGAGACTACGGCACAGTGACCAAATTAGCCTTTTATTAGTATTGATTATATCATTATATCAGACAGTAATACAGCAATAAAAAAATTACCATCATTTCTCATAACAGTCCCGTAACAACTTTGCCGAAATTTATAATGACGCACCTGCTTCATTTACGGTAGCTACAGTCCAACTCAGACTTTTAAAAACCAAGTATAAAACAATCTCTGAAATGTTATTTCATCGTCTAACGAAATTCCCATTAGTGTTTCTTTTTTCATTATGTTCTCATGTTTAACGATGCTCCAGAACATCTCCCCTCTCCCGTCGTGGCTGCCTTTGTAAGTCCCTGCTTTCGCTTCACTTTTTCTCGCAAACAGCCCCTGAAAGCAGGCAACGTGGTCTCTCCAACGAGGCCGTTTCTGACGCCTACCTTGGAGTTTCCATTAGCGTGGTGAGAATTTCCTCTTTCTCTCTCCCGTACTGCACGTTCGTCTTTGCCGCAATCCCTCGCAATACTCTTTCTAATGGCGCGGTTCATTTTCACACTTTCCGAGCAATTTGTGCCGCTCAGGAGGTGAGATTAATGTCTGACTCGCGAAGTGCGACAAGGAGACCAGAATCGCGAGATATCTTCTTTTATTCCGAGGCGTGAAGTATAATGCATTCCTAAGCAAACTTCAAATGGCCTGTTTGTCTTCATGGCATTAGCAGCTGGTTAGCTTCGTTTTTCCTGATTGTTCCTGCACTAAAGCCAGGATGGAAAAATTATCAAGACGTCGACATACACGGAAGAGCCAAAGAAACTGGTACACCTGCCTAAAATCGTGTATGGCCACCGCGAAAACGCAGGAGTGCCGCAACACGACGTGGCATGGACTCGACTAATGTCTGAAGTAGTGCTGGAGGGAATTGACACCATGCATTCTGCAGGGCTGTCCATAAATCCGTAAGAGTACGAGGGGTTGGAGATCTCTTCTAAACGGCACGTTGCAAAGCATCCCAGATATGCTCAATAATGTTCATGTCTGTGGAGTTTGGTGGCCAGCGGAGGTGTTTAAACTCAGGAGAGTGTTCCTGGAGCCACTCTGCAGCAATTTTGGACGCGTGGAGTGTCGCGTTGTCCTGCTGGAATTTCCCGAGTCCATCGGAATGAACAATTGACATGAATGGATGCAGGTGATCAGCCAGGATGCGTACGTACGTGTCACCTGTCAGATTCGTATCTAGACGTATCAGGGGTCCCACACCATTACAGAGCATCCACCAGCTTGAAAAGTCCCCTGCTGATACGCAGTCTATGAATTCATGAGGTTGTCTCTATACCAGTACACGTCCATCCGCTCGATACAATTAGAAACGAGACTCGTCAGGTGAGGCAACATGTTTCCAATCATCAACAGTTCAATGTCGGTGTTCAAAGGCCCATGAGAGGCGTAAAACTTTGTGTCATGCACTTAGCAAGAGTACACGAGTGGGCCTTAGGCATCGAAAGCCCATATTGATGATGTTTCGTTGAATCGTTTGCACGCTGACACTTGTTGATGGCCCAGCATTGAAATCCGCAGCAATTTACGGTAGGGTTGCAATTATGCCACGTTGAACGATTCTCTTCAGTCGTCGTTGGTCCCGTTCTTGCAGGATTTTTTTTCCGGCCTCAGCAATGTCGGAGATTTTATGTTTTACCGCTTTCCCGATATTCAAGGTGCACTCGTGAAATGGTCGTATGGGAAAATCCCAACCTCATCGCTACCTAGGAGATGCTGTGTCCCATCTCTCGTGCACCGACTAAAACACCACGTTCAAACTCACTTAAATCGTGATAACCTGCCATTGTAACAGCAGTAACCGATCTAACACCTGCGCTAGACACCTGTTATCTTATGTAGTCGTTGCTTACCGCAGCGCCGTACTCTGAGTGTTTACATATCTCTGTGTTTGCATACGCATGCCTATACCAGTTTATTTGGCTGTTCATTGTATATTCGACTTGAAATTAACATCAGTGAACAGATTTCAAAAAATTTTGATACCATTTAAAAGAATAAGAAAAGATGAAAAATCAAAAATTCATCCCTTGCTAATAGAAGTTACAGAGCTGGTACGACAGTTGAGAAGGTATGCTATCATATTCTTAAGACTATAATCAGGTCAACAAATTATAACCTTATTTTACCGAGCGTGGTGGGTGAGCGGTTAATTGTCTGGCCTCGCATTCAGAAGGACGTAGATTCGAATCCACGTCCGGGTATTCAGATTTGGGTTTTCCATAGTCTCTCCAAATCACTCCAGGCGAATGTCGGGATGATTCGTACAAAAAGTCACGACCGAATTCCTTCCCGTTTCTTGTCTCTCATCCTTGCCCGCCTCTAATGACCGCGACGTCGACGAGGCGTAAAATTTTTCTCACTTCCCTTAGTAATTTATTCCAGTCCCTAAGGGGCCATCCACAAATTACGTCACACGAATTTCATGATTTTTGGACCCCTCCCTCCCCCCATGTCACAGGTTGTCACATTTGTGGCACCCCCCGCTCCCTGGCGTGACGTCACGTATTTTGCAATTTGAAATTTATAAATTAAAACATCACTTCCAAAATGATTTATGTATTTCTAGTTAAAAAATCATATCTACAATAAATCAAACATTTAAGAAAATATTTAAAAAAACATAAAAATCGAATTAATGATACAAAATTGGGTCATCATGTGTCCATGGATTTTGAACCCATTCCTTGATACTGTTTATATTGGCATAATAGTTACTTCATTCTTGATTTCGGTAATGTTAGGAACATTCGATGTGTTAACATCATCTTCATCTTCCACCACGAGCCAAAAAGTGATACAAATTATGCATGTGATGTCACAAAGTTTATAACACGTCCCATCACCTTTTTCACGCGAAGTCACACTTTGTTTACCCCCTCCCCCCCCCCCTCAATTTATGGATGGCCTCTAGCATACAAAAGGAATTTTTCTCACACCCTTATGTTTGAAATCAAGTGTCAGCTTATGGCCATGGTCATCGTTTCACTAGCATGCTCCACTCTTAATTTTTCCGCCAATATCTTTCCACAGTTCACTGGTACACGGACCTCTTTGTAGGCTTAAGAATGGGATAGCCTAATTTCGACACGCATATGCGTAGGAAGGGATATGACAGGAACTGCCCATGCGCTATCTTCTGTATCCATCTCGGCATTCACCTGGGGTGATCTACACCACACAATTGTCTGACCAATGTTTTGTAACCCAAGTCCCTAATATACCTCGCACATCGAGTCATCACCTATTCAACCTATTCAATGGGGTTTACTATAAAATATTATTGTCAGTCATACACTTTTCACTGTTGGTTGTTGGCAGTTATTCCATAAAGTAGGACTGTTGATAATATATCGATATATCGAAATATCGATATTATTTTTTGAAAATATCGATTTTTACGAGTGATATATTTCGATACTGAAAACTAGATATCGGATTTGATATTTTATTTAAATAAGGTATCATTTTTCGTTTTCTCTGAATGACACTGTGTCCCTCAAATTTCTGTTACGCAAAGAGATCACGGCAAGCTTAAATAAATATTACGACGTATCCATAATTAATTTGGAATTTATAGGTACCAAGTTTACTCAGATGACAACAGTGTAGGCAAGGCATCTCTCGCCCAGCACGAATCGAACGCGAGTCCATTGTTTGTACCATAATTAGCGTGCGCATTGTCCAGGGACGTCCAACTGGAAATTAGTGTGTTAGCAGGAATACTGGGAAGTGTAAAGAACAAATAGTTGCTAATTAGAAAGCAAGAAAACTAACACAACAAAGAGTAAGCTATCAACATACAAAACTAAATTAAATTCCACGAAAAAATTTTATGACACAAGTTATGTAATTTGGCCATAATGGGTGCTATAACAGCTAAACTTCTTCCTAAATAAATTCGTCAACTGCATTGCATATCAATCTAAAAAATAAACTAAGATTTACCTCGAACCTCTTTAGAGTTTTATGAATTTCACTAATTATTATGAAAATTATGCTTTTAAAAAAGAATCAGCAATCATCATCACCAAGAGAAACCATTCGAAAGTGAAATCCTGATTAAGAACAAAATCACGACTATTTATTATCAGTGGACAGCTTTATTTTTACAAGGTTTGATTTTATGAAATTGAATTTCCGATATTTTTAAAAACATCAACAGCCCTACCATAAAGTGGCCGCTAGTAGTAAGTCATCAAAACGGTAAAAGAGAGCAACTAAAACTTTCAAGCAACATCTGCATAAATGATATAAGTTAATATCAATCATCTGACTTAGTCAGTTTCAAGCAATTTAAATGTGTCCAAGCTTAATATTATGCTATTATTGATGATATAACAATTGAATTTAATATAATCATACCATTGGTATATTACAAGTTATTATATAGTAGGCTCTAAACAGTTTGACTGCGAGAGAGCAAACCCTTGTTCGTTGAACGCGAAACAATTTTGTACGTTATGAGACGCACTGAAGACGGTCAGGACCAACCAAGACAGTTTCAAAGAGTAGATGATCCAGAGACTGAACTGGTGCAGCCACATCAACGAAGTCCGTCGGAGAGCAAGCACCAGGCTCCACAGTCTTTACTCTATCCTAAATAAGGACAGCAAGCTAGCACCTCCCACTGCAGTCAACATATATACTATTATACATCGCTCATTAGTAGCCCCATTATGGAGTATGAATGTCCTTGTGTGGGCATACGCCAGTGACAGGCAAATTAGAAAGCTCCAGGTTATCCAAAATAGGGCCCTAAAGAGAGCCCCCCATCTCCCGTGCCGGTTCCCCACGGATGCACTCCACGAGGCCGCCGGCATACCTAAATTGAAGGACAGATTCTGCCAGCTTGCGGGAACATTTATAAAAATACCAGACAATGCAACAATCCGGCGCTCAACTCGCTTGGACGCTACGAAAATGGCGACGATAGGCATAGAAGAACGCTCAGTCTCCTAGCAAACTGACACCCAACAAGAAGACACACCGAAAGTTAAGAGAATTGTAACCCCTTCGTGACGTTGGAGGCAATGTCTTCGGACAAATACTCCACCCCCCCCCCACCTGCCTGTGACCATGTGTGTGATCCTTACGCTGAAGAGCTGACACACAGCTGACTTATTCATCCAGGATTCCATCTTTCCCGGAGTGTAGGGAAGTTCTGACAGCGGAACTGTATCTCCTTCCATTTCAAACAGGTTGTCATAATCGGTGTGGGCTCACTGGATTGTCATTTCCGATTTTTCATTATCGTGCTAGGTGGACAGGCCACCTCTGGCAGTGCTGCCAATTTTCTCAACCAGCGGGTTGGCCGATTGTGAGCAGTTTTATGTAGAGTTGCCTGTCTAATTTGGCGAATCTCAGTCTTAGTGGCTCGAGACCGCTGATTTCATGAAGTGCAGTAGACGGCGTATCCCTTGGTAGCTTGAATGCAAAACGAATTGCTCTGTTTTGGATCGTCTGGATTCGATCAATGTGGTTCGGAGGCGGCATTGCCCCAAACCACTGCCGCATAATCTAGAACATGGTCGCACTAGAGCAGTGTACAACCTGATGTCCTGGTTAGGCTTACGCGTTGACGAAGGGATTAGTACAGAATAAAGTGATTTCATCCTGCCCTCCGCTTTTGCTCTCAATTTATTAACATGTTGCTTCCATGTCAATCTTCTATCGAGGGTGATTCCGAGGTATGTAGCAGTTTGTGTCCATGAGATGGACTCATTGAAAAGAGTGATTGGCGGTAGTTGAGAGATCCTACCTTCCTAGTTATAATGACCGCTTGACTCTTTCCTGCATTAAATGCCAGGCGCCATCTTTTGGCCCAGCTTTCGATGTTTTTACATGCTCTTTGTAGCGATGCTCGAGCTTTAGTGGGTCTCATGCTCCTGGTGAACTGGGCCGTGTCGTCCGCGTAGAGCGCAGTATAGGACGGAGTCAATTTTTGGCAAGTCAGACGTGTACAGGTTATAGAGTACCGGGTCAATTACTGACCCTTGTGGGAATCCGGCCTCTATTGTTCTTGCAGTAGAAAGTGCGTCCTTCGAGGAGTACCCTAAAGATCCTATTAGAGAGGTAGCTATTTAGCAGTCTTACATGCGACAGGGGGAAACCTAAAACTAACAGCTTGTAGAGAAGCTCCTGATGCCAGAGTCGAAGGCTACAGTGACGTCTAAAAGAACGGCCCCAAAGAATTCTTTCTTCTCGATTGCGCTGAAAGCGTGCTCCACCAGACGTAGCAATTGTTGTGAAGTAGCATGTTGTTTTCTGAAGCGGAATTGTTCGTTTAGTAACGAATGTTCCTGGTGTATGTGCGGCTGAGTCTCTTTAAGTATAGTCGTTCGAAAATTATTGACATCGTCGGTAACAAGCTGATTGGCCTATACGATTTTGGAGATCTCCTGTTCTTGCCTGGTTTTAGTATCGCAACAATGTCAGCCTGCTTCCACGAGTCAGGAAATTCGCCAGTATGAGTATCCGGTTGAAGACTGCAGTAAGGTACTGAACTGCTTGGTCGGGTAGTTGTTTCAGCAGCGTGGCTCCAATGCCATCATGGCCCGTTGCTTTATTGGGATTACATTGCCCGATCATGTTGACTACTTCTTCAATAGTTATGGGTTCTATTTCTTCATCTTCAGGGATGGTAGTGTTGAGAAAGAGTTGAAGTCGTTCCTCTACTAGTTGAACATGTTGAGCATCGAGGTGTTCGTTGACTAGCCTGAAGTTTCCCAGAAAAACCTCCGCCAGGGCTTCAGCTTTCTCTATAGGGTCTGAGATGACGTTGTTTCCAACACATAGGGGAGGCAGTTTGGCCGTTCGCCGGAGGATCCTGCGGGTGAGTTTCCAGGCAGAGCCATCTTCGATGTTGATTGTCGCCAGGAGACCAGGCCATTCACGATTCCGATGCTGTTGGACATCGGCTTTTATTTTCCTTTGCATCCTGTTGATGAGGCGTTTAGTGGCAAGATTTCGGGTGATCTGCCATTCTCTTGTGAGGCTGTTTTTTTTTATTGTTATGGCCTCTCTAATGCGTGGTGGGAGTTGCTTGTAGCGGCTCTGATGTATTGTCCGGAGGGGCGGAGTGGCGGAGTTTGCTGCCTCGTTGACCCAGCGGGAGAGGTTTTTAATTGTTGAGCTGGGATCGGAGTTCTCAGCAACACAAAAACAAAGAATGGGAAGGCCTACTCAACACTATAAACACAGAAGACGGTTCTGCTTGGAGATTAACCAGGCGAACAAGAGGGAGGTTACCGCCTCTCTTGGTAGGCGACAGATACGTCAGCGAACCAGAAGAAAAAGCTGAGGCTATAGCAGCAGTCTTCGAAGCTAACTTCCGTCCCGTGCAGGACCATCTTGATGTGCAACACATTCTTCTGTCACATGCTTCTATCTACTTCATCCGCTCTTTGTTCAATATTAACTACTCCAATATTCACTTGAAAACTCATTTATTTTACAGGTTTGCAAACATTACTCTGCTATCAATATATCTTTACTAAACAACTATACAACTTTTCTTGGCCACGGGACTTAGAATATTAAGTTTCAGATCCGTCTCTGAAAAAAATTCCATCAATTCAATATAAAATCTTTTTTCGGCTGCCTTCTCACCTAGTCATCTTCTTCTTCATCATCTTTTTCCAACATTTTGGGGTCTGCTGACTTCCTCTGCGCACTGAACTACACTGCCGGCGAGTATAGCGGTGATAATCAGAACTAATTTTTTTTTTTTTTTACTTATGGCTTTACGCCTTGTCGACGTCGAGGTCATTAGAGATGGGACAAGGAACCGAAGGAATTCGGCCATGGCCTTCTGAAGGAAGCTTCCCGGCATTCGCCTGGAGTGATTTGGGGAAACCATGGAAAACCCAAATCTGGATGCCTGGACGGGGTTTCGAACCGGCTTCCACCCGAATGCGAGGCCAGAGCGCTAACCGCTCACCCACCACGCTCAGTCCGAACTAATTGGGGTCGAGGGTGGTTCGGATTAACGATTTCTTCGGATTTCCGATTTGTATAGTTTCGGTTTGTACATTTTATTCTTAAAAAAAAATGCTATAAACTTTACGGCTGAAAAAACGTGGAACTGCTTTTGAGTAACATGTTGCCAATGAAAGCAACATAAAAAAACCTTTAACAAAATTTAAATTTTTCGTGGTCTCTGCTCTAACCACGAAGACCAATTGTCATCACGGCCGAGGCTAAAATTACCTTTAGTTAAAACTTTCATTCATGTTGTCGTTTGACAAAAGTTTATACATTACGATTTATTTGCTTTTTTATCTATTTTGTTTCCCACTTTGGTTAATGGTCTTTGTTCATGTTTGCTGTACGTGAGTTATTAGGTTAATTAACTGGACATCAGACCAAATATGTTAGCGAATCGAGTAATCTGACAATTCATTTCTTCATAGTTGCTCAACTGTATTATAATCTGAATTCTGAATTAAGTTCTCTGGCAGTTACAAACACTATAACCAAAGATTATATTACGAATGCCCAGCCTCAACAACAACAACAACAACAAAAAGTAATGCTTCCGGAGCAAACAGCAAATCTTTAAATTTTGCGGAGTGAACTTTAATTCAAGTTTGTATTTCAGCAAATTCGAGTCTACGACCTTTAAAACAATTATACGATAGTGCGATCGTCCCTGTCCGCGTTTAATAGTCTATCAATACTTCTGAGATCTTCACGTTAAAGTGATTTTATTCACCGTAAGGTTGAAACAGTACTTATTTGTTTACATCAGTCAACCTGCCATAATCTTTGATCCTAAAAAAAACCGGAACTATTCTAGAGGAGTGACGATACTCATAAAACGGTCACGGGCTTACACTAGTACATAATAAAACATCCAAGGGGGGGGGGGGGGCGTTCAAGTATTACGTAACGCAATTTTGGGGGGGGGGGGTAGGTGTTGGTCTTGTAAAACGTTACGGTGCGTTACAGAGGTGGGAGGGGGTATTGGAACAACGCGTTACGTAACATTTTAGTAAAAAACTAGGGAATTCAAGTCTCCCAAATTAGCAAACCTTTTCGTATATGATTTACGGGGAATCCCTCTGCTGTATTGAACGTCATTTATATTTTTGTTCTACCAAGTTGGTAACTCTTTTCGTTTATGTTTTACGGGGAATCCCTTGACTGTATTATACGTAATTTTTATTTTGTTTTCGTTGTCAGTATTCATTAGTGTTTACACAGACGCACAACCCTCTTCGTCCGCTCTCCGGATGCCAGTAATGAGAGTCCGAGTGGCTGGCAAACCCGTGTACAGAGGAGCAGTAATTCCAATTGATTTTTTTTACGTACCTATATATTTGATTTATGGCTAAATGAATCACACATTACTTAAAAATCTCCTTTTTTATTTATTATTACTGCAAACGCGATTAAAACAATAACAAAGGTATTTTAGCGTCTTTCCGGTACTTTGCGCAACATGATTGTGACTTTTACGTGAGAATGGTCACTTCGATGTTACGTAATGTTTAGGGAGGGGAGGGGGGTACAGAAAAACGTTACGGCACGTTACATGGGGGGAGGGATGGTCCAAAATCTTCAAAAATTGCGTTACGTAATACTTGAGCGCCCCCAAACCTCCGTGGTCATGTTTGGTGTCAATGTTTCAATATTCCGTGGTGCGGCAGAAAAGACAAAGTGCTTCCCCCGTGGAGAGAGTCCTGTTAGGCGGAAATGACGTCACTCGTCGGGGTCGAGTTTAAACATGGGGGAAGGAAATATATGGAGGAGAAGTGACGTTAAATTAGTGAAGCAGGCTCGCGCATGCGCAGTGGCGTCAGCGGCGATATTGCGCTTCCAAACAATTGCGATGTTCCCAGTATATCCCGAAAACTAAGCAAGATACCGAAAAATTTTATTCTTTATTTTCGATTTGTCTCGTCGTGTTACATAAGAATCGATCATTAAATTTGACTTTTGCGAAATTTTTCTTCTCCATTTCAACTCAAGACACCTCACTTTTGATACAGTATATCTCTAGAACTAGGTGAGATATCGAAAATTTTTATTCTTTATTTTTCATTTTTCTCGTCTTTTTAAATAATAATCCATCATCAAATTTGACTTTGACCAATCTTTTCTTCTGAATTTCAACCAAAACCATTTCACATTTGGGACAGAATATCTCGAAAACTAAGCAGGATATCAAAAAATTTTATTCTTCATTTTTTATTTTTCATATCGAGTTACATACTAATCCATCACCAGATTGCGGCATCACCTTCATCCTAGAGTCCCCTTGAGGTTTTTGTATATATTCCCCGTGTCTGTATGGAAGCGGCCATGCCCCTTCCACTCCGGCCATGCCCCCCCACTCCGGCCATGCCCCCCCACTCCTCCTCCGCCCTGCTTCACTTCAATGCGTGGTGAAGGTCTCTTGCGTCGTCTCCATATATTTCCTTCCTCCATGAGTTTAAAACCCATTTGCGAGGTCGTTTCCCCTGGCCGAAGTGGAAGCTCGTGAGGGCTCAATAAGCGGAACGACCGCGCACTAGTCCAAGACGGCCATTCCTCAGCCCCTGACGACCCCGTTATCACCCCGCAGTAAACTGGGGCAGCCGGCGCCTTATCTGCCGCATTACCATGCAAATCCCGCCCGGGGGACGCTAATTCGCGCTGGCGCACTGCCCCCGCATTTGCATCTTCATGGCTTTTTGAACGGCACGCGCGTCGCGCGTCATTTGTCACGGGTGTGTCGCGATAGCGCATCTCGACTCCTTAGCCACCCCCAGCAGGAGGCTGGGACCACCTCACAGGGAGTCGCGGCCAAGGTCAATTCCATCAGCCAAGCCACCGAAACGTCTGACCTCTCGAATATTATACACACTTCAAAACAGTGACTTTTTTCATCATCACCATTAGATGTTTCAGCTTTTGCGGGTCATCCTGCACATCCTTTCCAAGTCTGGCGGTCTTTCCAAGATTTCTCTTCCATCACTTTTCTCCTCACGACTCCCTTAGCCTCTACATCTTTCTTCACTTGGCCCATCCATCTTGCCCGAGGTTTTCCAACTGGTCTCCTTCCCTTCCCGCTGATCAGCAGTGCTACTTTCGGCATTTAATTTAATTTTAATTGCAATGGAGCACAGGCTCGGGTGGCAATTTCCCTACACACCCAACTTCCCCCTATCCTGCACCCACCTACATTTGCCCCCTACAAATTTTATCTTTAAATTATTTTAACGATTTCGGTAAGTTACTCATCATTCCCTTTGATAACTCATTCCAATCCCTGACACCCTTACCTAAAAAAGAAAATCTTTCCACACCCTTGTGCCTGAAATCGAGTGCCAGCTTGTGGCCATGGTCATACGTATTTCCCTTCCATGAACTCCCTTCCTCCATCCTCATAACATATGCAGTCTTTCCCTTGTTAACATCTCTTCTAATACTTCCACTTGTAGTCTCTCTCTGATGTTATCATTTCTGATTTTGTCTTTCTTCGTGACATCCCTCTCAGAAACCTTATCCCTGCTGCCTGCAGTCTGCTAATGTCTCTCTTTGTCCAAATCCATGTTTCAGAACCATAAGTCAGTATGGGCTGGTAATATACTTTATAGAGCAGAATTTTGTCTTCCTTCCCTATTTTCCACCTCCAGATTACATCCTTTATCTGACGATTTCATCAGCCTCTCAATTGGTTCGGTTCGATGCGCCCATTTTCTACTACCTTCTGGAAAAATAATATCGTCTTACGTATTACTGTAAGCATCATACGTCATGCCTGCTCATTTTTTTATAGTAAAATGTTGTTTTTATGACGTTAACAAAATTGTTGTTAAACTTTTATGCTAGATACTATCCTTGTCCTGGTGCCAGACATATCTGCTTCGTCCGTCCGCCCTGGCACTCAGTTTCTCCGCAGCAGAATACTCAGCAGCAGTTTTTAAAAACTCTGCGCGTACTATATTGCGCGTCACGAACTATGGCGGCCCAGTTTAGCGAGGGTATGCGCATGTACGTCATCACTCTGCCAGTAGCCAATCACATTCAGTAACAATCCAGAGCCTGTCGTGTTAACACAAGTGTTGAATGCGATTTGTTTGTGAATTGTACAGTTGTAAATCAGTGAGCATTGCAATAGTTCCTATTCTAAATAATGGAAGATGAACAACATAAGCGTAAGGTTCTGCATAGTTCAAAGCAAAAAGCAAGTTTTTAAAGTACACTCCTGGAAATTGAAATAAGAACACATTGACGCCGGTGTGTAAGACCCACCATACTTGCTCCGGACACTACGAGAGGGCTGTACAAGCAATGATCAAACGCACGGCACAGCGGACACACCAGGAACAGCAGTGTTGGCCGTCGAAGGGCGCTAGCTGCGCAGCGGTTGGGCACCGCCGCAGTCAGTGTCAGCCAGTTTGCCGTGGCATACGGAGCTCCATCTCAGTCTTTAACACTGGTAGCATGCCACGACAGCGTGTACGTGAACCGTATGTGCAGTTGACGGACTTTGAGCGAGGGCGTATAGTGGGCATGCAGGAGGCCGGTTGGACGTACCGCCGAATTGCTCAACATGTGGGGCGCGAGGTCTCCACAGTACATCGATGTTGTCGCCAGTGGTCGGCGGAAGGTGCACGTGCCCGTCGACCTGGGTCCGGACAGCAGCGACGCACGGACGCACGCCAAGACCGTCACATCCTACGCAGTGCCGTAGGGGACCGCACCGCCACTTCCCGGCAAATTAGGGACACTGTTGCTCCTGGGGTATCAGAGAGGACCATTCACAACCGTCTCCATGAAGCTGGGCTACGGTCCCGCGCACCGTTAGGTCGTCTTCCGCTCACGCCCCAACATCGTGCAGCCCGCCTCCAGTGGTGTCGCGACAGACGTGTATGGAGGGACGAATGGAGACGTGTCGTCTTCAGCGATGAGAGTCGCTTCTGCCTTGGTGCCAATGATGGTCGTATGCGTGTTTGGCGCCGTGCAGGTGAGCGCCACAATCAGGACTGCATACGACCGAGGCACACAGGGCCAACACCCGGCATCATGGTGTGGGGAGCGATCTCCTACACTGGCCGTACACCTCTGGTGATCGTCGAGGGGACACTGAACAGTGCACGGTACATTCAAACCGTCATCGAACCCATCGTTCTACCATTCCTAGACCGGCAAGGGAACATGCTGTTCCAACAGGACAATGCACGTCCACATGTATCCCGTGCCACCCAACGTGCTCTAGAAGGTGTAAGTCAACTACCCTGGCCAGCGAGATCTCCGGATCTGTACCCCATTGAGCATGTTTGGGACTGGATGAAACGTCGTCTCACGCGGTCTGCACTTCCAGCACGAACGCTGGTCCAGCTGAGGCGCCAGGTGGAAATGGCTTGGCATGCCGTTCCACAGGACTACATCCAGCGCCTCTACATCGTCTCCATGGGAGAATTGCAGCCTGCTTTGTTGCGAAAGGAGGATATACAAGGTACTAGTGCCGACATTGTACCTGCTCTGTTGCCTGTGTCTATGAGCCTATGGTTCTGTCTGTGTGATCATGTGTTGTATCTGACCCCAGGAATGTGTGTATAAAGTTTCCCATTCCTGGGACAATAAATTCACGGTGTTCTTATTTCAATTTCCAGGAGTGTATATAAGCATCTTAAGCGCGAAGCAGACGCGACAAGGCCGATCTGCGACGTTGCCAAAGCTCAAGAGAGAACTGCTAAAGCGTGTGATACTAGTCTTAGAACTGTACTGCGAATAGTCAAACGCGGTAACGTCGCATATTCTATGTCCGCCCTATTTCTCTCTCTCTCTGCGCGATCCGCCATCGTTCGTGAGGCGCACTATAGGCAGGTTGATGTAGCCCTGAATGATACTGGTCGCATTGTAACAGGTTGCCTGAAACCTACTCCTATCAGCAAAATATACCAAATCATGGGTATAGCAGTGGTTTACCCCTACTTATAGCACCTCCAGACATTAGAAGAAGAACTGCTGCAGCGATGGACAAGAACGAACAGCAAACTGACCCTAGACACCACTTGTTTGGACACGAACCTCAACCGCTAAGGCTAAAGTCAAGAAAGAGCTTCATACACACAACTACAGCCATAACATCTTCACCCGGAGCTCGCCGTGTAGAACTATGGCGAAATTCGCTACCTAAAGGACATTGGAGGAATGTCAAAGAGGCAGTGGCCTCGGGATGCAATCAGCCATATGCTAGATGGAAGGCACTAAAAGGACTGAGGACTGAAGTGTCCAGATGCAGAGCCAACAGTAAGAAATGGGGTTACACTACTGCAAACGAATTATGTGAATGTGGTGAGCTGCAGGACCCATAACATATCCTGGTAGCCAGAAACCTACCTGAAACCTGCACCATCGACGATCCTTTTAGGGCAAATGAGAAGGCAATCAGGATTGCGGAATTCTGGTTGACACATTCCATTTAATTTGTGTACTATAGTATATAAGCTTGACATTAATTAATTAATTTAATTTGTTTTAATTTGTTGCAATTTGTAATATTATGTCCTGAACACGTTAAATAATAAAAATTAAATATTATAAGTATCTAATATTAATTCGAGTTTTGCAAGTTTCTGTAAAAGGTCTAAGAGAAAGTGATGGCGTAGAAAGCAGATCCAAAGAGTATGTAAGGGCGAAGAGAGTCAGAGAGAGACAAAAGGATCATTGAAACGATTTAGCCGGAGAAGGATGAAAATTGTAATCTGCTTTAAAAAAAATAAAAAAAAATAAAAAAGGAGAGAGAAAATATAATGGTTATAAGAAAAAAAGTTTTGTACAAAGTATTCTGCAATTGGTGGAGATAGGATTTTGAATTAATAATATTGCAAGGCGTTTGTGAAGTTATAAGAAAGTGTAGGAACAAGTGTTTTTTTTGTTTAATTCGTGATAGTTATTTCAAAAGAAGTATATTAGGTAAATAATCATTTGTGATATAATAAATACTGGAGTTGAAAGACATAAAATTTTATTTCAGATGAAGGAAAGATTTATCTTTTACAATGTGACGTGAGAGAATGCATCAGAGATCGGCTAGGAGGAAGGCTTATATAAAATGCTTCTCAACTCCCTTGGAGGCATAACACAAGATAAGGAACGGTAAAGAATTTATTACATTAAATAAATTAGGACGCGTAGTCAAAGATAAAGAGTTTGTATTGCAATAATAAAAATGTCTGAATTTCCATGGTTTCTCCAAATCACTCCAGGCAAATGCTGAGATGCTTTCTTCAAAAGGCCATGGCATAATTCCTTCCCGTTCCTTGTCTCCAGTCACATTCCGTCTCTTATGACCTCAACGTCGATGAGGCGTTAAGCTATAAGTAAAAAAAAAAGTCATGTCTGAATAGTAGTAATTTATGATCGGAGGTAAATGAATAAGATTATCCATTTACAGATACGTAGTAGTCATATACGACACGGTACCAAAAAAAAATAAAAAATACAGAATTATTTTTTAAAAGCAATATGTTTTCCATTTTTTTTTACAAAATACTCTCCATTACAACTAATACATTTGTCGCACTGGTGCTTCCACTGTTCGAAACATTTTCTGTAGTCATCTTTAGAAATGGCTGACAGTTCCTCCTCATTTTTTTCTTGGCTTCTTCAATGTTGTCAAATCGTGTCATTTGATGTCCCTTTACATGCGTGGAAATAAGAAAAAGTCGCACGGAGCCAGGTCAGGCGAGTAGGGTGCGTGGTGCAGTGGAACCATGCCATTTAAACTGCCTAACAGAGACAGCTGTGTGTGCAGGTGTATTGTCGTGGTGGATGAACCAGTCTCCTGTCTGCCACAAATCGGATATTTTTTGACAAACACTGTTACGTAATCTTCTTAAAACTTCCAAATAAAAGGTTTGACAGTTGATCAATTGTCTGTAGACGGTCTGGGAGCACAAGTTCTCGAATTTTTCAACATTTTCGTCGATTCGGGCAGTTGATGGTCGTCTGGAACGAGGTTTGTCATCAATCGACATGTCGCCATTTTTAAACCGAGATAACCACTCGTACACTTGAGTTTTTCTCATAGCGTCATCTTTATAAGCAGTTTTCAACATTAAAACAGTTTCAGTACCATTTTTACTAAGTAGGAAACAAAATTTCACAGCTGCACGTTGTTCACTTAATCTTGCCATCATCGAAAACGAAACAATAACAAAACAGCGCTAGCAAAAACAATCACTGCAGATTAACGGAACAAGCCAGGTCAACAACTCAGGCGGCACTGAAGTGGCAATGAGCTGCTCTATAAACGCCTTGCTGCAGAAATGCGTACTACACCAGCTCCGCCCACGACAATGCTATTCCGGTTATTTTTGGATATGCCCTCGTATGAGTACATAATTACAATATGTAATGCCCTCGGCACAATAATCATTTGAAGGGAGATAGAGATACTTCGCACTGTTATAGATCTGCCATTCATGCAAAGAAGTCTTCGCTGTTGTACCGCCGGATTGTGTTGTGGAAACACGATGTTTCGACGGCTAGCTCCGCCGTCATCCTCAGGTGTATCTGTGGCTCAGTCGACCAGTACAGAAATCTCCACGTCTGAGGAAGACGGCGGAGCTGTTCGTCGAAATATCGTGCTTCCACAACACAATCCGGCGGTACACCCCTGAAGACTCCATTACAACCGTACGCCGGAAAAGTCTCCGATCCCCGTCATTCTATTCTTCTGAATGCCTTGCCCGTGTCTATGCGGGTAAGGACGGGTGTTTGCAGTCGTGCGTCTACCTCCCCGTTCACGCTGCCACGTTGGCACTCAGTCATCGTTTAACCACACTATTCGTTGGTATTAGATAAAACCACTATATGTTAGTTAAGGAGTTTTTCGTAATTGTTTCGTTTTGTTCTATTTCTAATCATTAGTTGGGACAGCGAAAAAGTGAACTCTTTTATGAAAGAGTACAAGCGACGTCCCTTATTGTGCAAGGAGGACGATAAACTTTATCATCTATATCTATAAAACGAAAACCGGATATATTGGTCCTATAAAAACTCGGAAACTACGGAGCAGATTTCGATGGGGTTTTCACCGTTTTAAATTCAGCTGTTTCGCATGTCTTATGTCTCTACATTAAATAACGCGGGAGCATTAAATGAAATTCTGAACGTATGATGACAAGTTCCAAAGATGGAAGGGTTAGATGTTGCATACTTCGCACTAAACACACAACTACAATGTCTCTGACCATAGCCTTTAATGAAAGCAATAAGATAACTTTACAATAATAACTATTTTGCACACTAAACCAACCTTGAAGTATTATTTCCATTGATTCGGGATATTCAATTCTTTAACGCTATAGACAGCCGCAACTTGAAGTATTCTTTCCTTTAATTCGGGATATTCAGTTTTTAAACGCCATAGATAGCCGTAAAACAACAGGGATTTTCTTTAAGCATGGATAATGTCTCTGGCCTTCAGCATTAGTCTTCTGTTTACGGTAATATTATTCCGGATTCACTTTTGATATTTGTATGAAAGGTTGAATCTGCGGAAAGTTTCTGGCGTTTCGAGCAAAATGTATATCCATTCACTTCGCAATTGAATCAAATACGAGTTTCTAACATAATCTAGCATTGTTCAGTGATGTATTAACGAAATTTCTTAACCAAATTAACGAAGTTTGATATACATGAATCTTTCAGAACGAATGAAAATAGTGTACGTGCCAAAAAACTTCAACACACCCGTTTCTTAGTAGGGGGCAGGTGAATCTAGTTTTGCTTTAATACTGATAAAAGTTGGCGCCAATTTTATGAAACTTTGTACAAATGTTTCTCATTGCCGGAATAAAAATAGGGTACGGGTAAATCTACGCCAACTATACCGGGCAACGCCGGGAACTCCACTAATAACGCAATAAAAAAGAGGAACGTATCAGAATGTCTAGAACCTCTTTTGGAAACAACGCTTCCAGCGTGATTCGGCATTATTCTCGAATTTTACAATTGTAAAATATTTATATAGCTCTGCATACTTGAGGTATAATTCTTGAAATCAGCTGCTTCGATACGTCGAAAACATATTGCAACGTAATAAATGAATCACCAGTTGCCAAGAATCTCAGTGTTATTGCTAACCTTTCTTCAGCGGTTACTGCTTTTCGAAAATTTGTATCATTGTTCGAAATTTTCTCCCGTTGAATGTACTGCCAACACTACCGCAGACGATAACATTCGTGATGCCTTATGTGAAAGATATATTTCTTTTGCCTTAACATAAACTTTTTATACCCAGGAAAGTGTGTTCCAAATTTTTGTCAAAAAGGTGAACTGATTCTCGATATGTCCTTATTGGACTGTTTGCGATAGTGTTTCACGTAGCTTCACTTTCTTATTTTTAATGAATTATGCTGTATTAAAATACAAGTATAACATAAAAAACATTCGAACTATAGTATGAAAACCGAATCTAAGATAATAACTAAACTTAAATAAAATTTATATTTTTTTCTTCTACAAGTTAATATTTGGTATCAAACCAAAAAAGGGGTAGAATATTTATGTACACGCCAAGAACCGCGCGTGCGAAGCAGCGGGGAAATGCTAGTAAGTTTGTAAGTATAGAGAAGTGAAAATATTCTTACGGTTGATTAACATGCTAAGACGTATTCGGGTTGTAAATCCTACTCCCAGTTCTTGCGTTTCACTTTTAAAACCGAATGATTCAAGTGTTACTCCACTGAATTCCGATTGGTAATGATGGCATCTACTTTTAGTTTACCCATCATTGAGAATGTCGTCGTCGTCCGGTCTGTTTGAGTCGAAACTCATGTAACTATTGAAGTTCCAGAGCTCTTGGCTCCCTGACTTCTTTCTGATTAGTGGTCGTTAGCATTTCGTTTTAGTCAAGTCTGTTATGTCATCCCTTTTTTTAAGTTTGTGTTTTTTGTCGTGTTTGTTATAATTATTATTATTATTTCAGTATCTGTAGTTGCGGGTTAGTGTCTGTATTGGTCGGTTGTAGTTTGCTTCATACTGAACTTGTCCTAGGTTTTGGATTATGTTGTGGGGCGATGCACGTCATTTTTAATAAAAATTGGTCGATTTGTCCCTAATGTAGTCTGTGATAGTCTGTATTCCCAAGTCGTGGTGTATTTGTGTGTTTGTCAAGAATGAGGGTTCTTCTAAGTTTTAAATAGCTCCTGGAATCCCGAGGAGCTCAATGACAGGTTTACGGATATGGTGGTGCAGGAGGTATGGTGGGGGGAGTCGCTTCATTTATCTCCGGAGGGGGTGGTGTGCTACCCTACATCGCTCGACACACCGTCAAGATTCTGCACCAATTATTCTAGCGGCTGTTTTATCTTACTCCGTTTGAAACAAAATAATCTGAGAAATTATTATGTGTAGGCTTACCAGTAGAAATTCCTTCAGCGAGCTGTTAGGAATTTCAACATTGGTGCCGATTTTAGTCACATATTTTATTCTCGATTTGAAACAAATAGTGCAATACACGATCATAGCACGAGGGGAAAAAAATGTCCACCACAACGAATACAGATCGTTAACATCTGTTCACACAAGGGTCAGATAGTTAGGGATAGGGATGGGCAAAATATATCGATGTATCGATATATCGATATTTTTTCTAAAAAATATCGATATTTATCGCCGATATTTTTATTTTCGATATATCGATACATCGATATTGTATTTAGTGTATCGATTTTTAATACCAATTCGATATTTTTCCTACGAACGCAATTCAGTATCCAATTCAATCGTTACATATATACAGGATAAATATACGTATATATCCAATCTTCTGAAAGTTTCTTAAAAAGTAAATTCGTCGAAATATAACAGCTTCATCAACGGTTGATAGGTTAAAAAAGCTATTAAATTTTAACAATTTTAAGTTAACGTCATTTTTATGTTAGCATTTAAGCGGTTGTTTTATCTTTGTAGTTGAAATATTATCTTTTCAAATGTTTTTTTTTTTTTTTTTCACTTACGAATAACAATTAATGGGTTTATGAACCACAAGTCATTGTGAATTACTGTTGATTCATTTAAATGTTTACAATCTAGTCTACAGTCAAAACTCCTTAATCGCAAGGATTACGTTCCGTAAATTAGCCGCAAATACGAAAAACTTAAATATGGAAACCTTGAATACAGAATGTTAGTTTATATAGGATTATAGGGAATACGTTCCAAGTATACAGAAAATTTTTGATGTAATGGAGTGATTATCGCACTTTGAACTTAATAGACCAATTCTGGATTGCTTTAAATCCTCTAACCTAAAGTTGATTGTAATGCTCTTTAAAATATGCAGATAGCTTTCTCGTGAATTACAGCCCCACTAAAGAATACTTTCTTGTGATTGCTGTCTTCGATTGATGTAGTGAGAGCGGTTTTTAATTTTGTATTCACTGAGACACCAATAGTTTTTACTGATAGTAAGGTCCTCTTCGAACACCTTTCCCGTGTCAGGTTGTAGGCGATTACCATAGGCGATGTACATCCCTCCAAGGAAAGTCCTAGGAAGATGAACTGGGGTGGTTTCCCGTTTCACTGAACATGGTGGTGTAATGGTTAGCGTTCTGGCCTCTCATTCGGGAGAAGGGTGGGTCGAATCCCGTCCGGGAAACCAGATTTGGGTTTTCCATGGTTTCCCAAATCACTCCAGGCAAATGCTGGGATGCTTCCTTCAAAAGGCCATGGCCGAATTCCTTCCTATTCCTTGTCCCCCATACTTTCCCGTCTCTAAAGACCTCAATTTTAAGAGACGTTAAGCAGTTAAAAAAAATCCCCGTTTACTTCCTCAGTGTGACAGTGCTCCTAAGTGTATATGACAGTGACACTGTGTGGCTCGGTATAGAGTGTTGTGGATGAGAGATGAAAGAATGGTGGAGAGGGTGGAAGCCGGTGTAGGCATGTTCAGGCCTACTTTTGCGAAACATTCTAAAGGGGGCGCCAAGCTTAGCATTTCCATCCAACGGATGAATCACCATCAACAACATCGTATGCTCTTGCACCATACCCAATGCAGAGAGGTTTGGTGATTAGAAATTGCAACTTACTGGTCAAGCCCTGATGATGAAAATCGTTGATGTAGTGTTAAGTGAAAATAATTCATTTGCAGCACTCTGCGATCACGCAAAAAGTATTGTGACTTATTTTAAGCAGTCTGTCAATGCTATGGATCTATTAAGATCTGAACAAGAAGCATCTGGGGAAAAGGAAGGAGAGGTGTTGACTTTGACACAAGCTGTTAGCACTAGATGGAACTCCTTCTTTAATACGTTAGAACGATTTGTCAGACTCTCTGCAATTGTAGCTAAAATCTTAGTAAGTCAAATATAAACACACTTGATATGGTTGCAACTTAACAGGTTAATGTAATACGTGACCTCATTGTCCTACTTGGTCCTTTCAAAGAAGACACTGAGGAGGTTAGTGGTACAAATTATGTGACTGCTAGCTTAGCCATTCCTGTTACAAATCTGATTCGACAAGTAACGGAACAAGCAACTCCTTCGACCACTTTAGGATTCACGGTAAAAGAGGCTTTACTCCAAAGAATTCACGAGAAATTAAGTCCTTTAGAAGGAAATACATTCCTTGCAGCAGCTACCATTTTGGACCCGCGTTTCAAACGTATACACTTCACTTCTCCAATCGGTGCGTCAAATGCGATATCTACAATAAGTAATGAATATTCGCTTGGAACTTAGACGACGAGGACAACGTTCTCCAGAAGTAAGGTCTACAGCAGCAACACAATATATCACAGGATAACGCATCAATTTGGTCCGCACATGAAAAGCTATTATCCCTTAGCACTACTGTTATGCAAGAGGTTCCAAGCTCTGGCTCAGTTCCTAATGAGCTTAAGCAGTATCTGGACCAACCATTAATAGAGAGAAAATCAGACCCAATAAAGTTTTGGGTGAATTGCCAGTGCTCCAGCGCGCTGAAATACCTTATATGTCAAGCTTCTTCTCTGTCGTCCAAGAGGATGGCTCCTGCAGTCAACTTAGCTTTACTGGACAACAGGAGTAGATTGACGGGGGAGCACATAAAACAGAGAGTCCTTTTGATGTCCATATCAGACGAATACTGGTTTGATTGATTGAAAAAAATAATAAATTAATAAAAGTTTGTATAATTTCTACCTGTGTCTTTAATTTTCAGAATTTTCTTAAATATTTTGATGTATTTTATGATTTTTTTTAAGATAATTACTCCCTTTAGACAAAAATATCGAAATATCGATATATCGATATTTTTCCCCCGATATATATCGATATTGTTTGTAAATATCGTTTCGATATTTATCGATATATTTATTTGATTGCCCATCCCTAGTTAGGGATACATTTACATTCTATAAGCTCCGAACACGTATCAGATACTATCGATAAAGTAAGAAAATTAATATCAGGAAAATGTTGTAAGAAATTTAAATAGGACGGAAAACTTAAGGGTGAAAAGTACAAAATCTGTTGATCAACTTCAACTATTACAATTCTTTATATTATTGACAAAAAACCATTTCGGCTGCGAGAAGCAAATTCTGACATTGAGCGCTATTCACGTAAAACCAACTGGACATTTTCATAGGAATTTAAACACGATTCATCCCAGGGTCACGGGACTATAGTGACTAATTGAAGTGAAAACTAAAGGCGCTTTAGCCGATGATTGGAAGAGGGTAATTTTATGAGTTCGAAACGTCCCGTCACCGTCACGCAATGAAGTGTTGCGTGTATGTTACGCGCGTTGTACGCTTTACGGATAGGTAAATCATACGAGTTCGTATTGCCAACATGTCAATGTCAACAGTATATCTGTAGCTCTACACTGATCACCCAAAACATTATGACCATCCACTTACCAACATATTGTCCACATTTCGAATGCAATACAGCAGCGATTCGGCGTAGCATGGATTCTACAAGTCCTTTGTAGGCTTCTGGAGGTATCTGACACCAGATTTCTACGCACAGGCCAAGAAATTCCCTTAAGTTACGAGCTAACGGTTTGTGGGCGCGGGATCTGGGAACGAGCATCTCGGAAATGACGAGGCTGGTCGGCTGTTCGCGTGCTACTGTATTGAGCATCTATGCAGAGTGTTTGAAGAACTGTGAAACGACGAGTAGGCGACACCCACACCTCATCGCACAACGTGGAGTTTGGAGGCTTTCCCGCTCTGTAAAGCAGTATAAAGGGTGGTCTGTGGCAAATCTGACGGAAGAGTATAATACTGGTACTTCCAGTAGTGTTTCAGAGCACAAGAATAGGGATTCTGCCACCGATCATCCACTATTTTAGTGCTGCTTAAGTAGTTTTGTTACTGCCAACGTTTCGGCACACAATCTGCGACTTTCCTCAGGGCTATCTCGGGCTGATTTATCCTCCGCTAACAGCTAGTTACACCACATTGTCGTGCTGATTGTGAGCTGAAGCGTTGGCAGTAACAATGTCATTGAAGACGTGCTAAACACGTAAAAAGTGAGAGGAAATTAACAAAATTGACACCTGCTATTACTGTTTTTTCTTCTTCTTCTTTTCTACTGTCTTCAGTCTTTCGACTGGTTAAATGTAATCCTCCATCCCTTCGTAATTTACAGTAACTTCTTCATCTCTACATACCCCTTACAACCCACATCCTAAATTATGTGCTTCCTGTATTTTAATCTCTGTCTTCGTCTGCAATTCTTACCTTCGGCTATTCCCTCCACTAACAAATTAACCAATCCAGCATGTCTCAAAATATGACTTACCAGCCTGTCTCTTCTTTCTGTAAGCTTCTTCCACAAACTTATTTCCTCTCCCATCGTTTCCAAAACTCGTTCATTTCTTACTTTGTCAGTCCACTTAATTTTCAGCATTCTTCTATAGCACCACATTTCAAATGCTTCTATTTTCCTTCTTTCTTCTGTTCCTGAAGTCCATGGTTCGCTACCATAAAGTGCTGTGCACCACACATAGAGTTTTAAAAAGTTTTTTCTGGGTTCAGATCAATATTTTAAACTAAAATATTTCTCTTTTTTTCATAAAGGCTCTTTTTGTTACTGCCATTCTGCTTTTAACATCGTCATCATCATCATCGTCAATTTTATTAATACATTTTGTGCTGTCATAACGCTCTGGTGACACTTAACTACAAAAAGTGCAAGGCAATGCAAATAAGTAATAAAAATACCCCGTTTGCTCACGAGTACAAAGTTAACAATTCAGTTGTTGACACAGTGGATTCCATGAAGTATATAGGCGTAACAGTACAAAGCAACATGAAATGGAACTTGCACATAACTTCCGTCGTAGGCAAAGCTAATTCTAAACTACTATTTATAGGTCGTATTTTGAGAAGTTGTTATGCTCAAACAAAGGAAATACCTTACTAAATACTAGTGCGTCCGCATTTGGAATACTGTTGTGCAATTTGGGATCCGTATCGCAAGGGATTGATTGACACGTTAGAGAAAGTACAGAGGAGAGCCGCTCGATTCGTGACCGCTAGTTACAGTCCTTATGTGAGTGTCACAGAGCTGATACGTGGGTTGGGCTGGGATTGTTTTGGTGGACAGACGACGTCGTTTTCGTTTGAATTTGTTGGAGAATATGCGAAAATATTTAATTTACGAGCGCAACGAGATACTTCTTCCGCCAACCTATTTAGGTCTCAATGGCAGGAGGGATAAGATTCGAGAAATATGATGCCGTACTGATACATTTATGTATTCTTTCTTTCCTAGTTCTGTTCGGGTTGGGAATGAGCTGAATTATGATTGGTGCTTAGCACTCTCTGCCACCCACAGTATTTGTGAATTGCAGAGTATGGATGTAGATTTAGGTGACTTGGTGCTATCTTTTTCTGCCGCGTCCCGAAGAAAGGGCGCGAGGTTATTTTCTTTGGTGTGGCGACAGTTTTGCGAGTGACTCTTGTTCTGAGCTGAGTGGTGACTGCCGCAGCTCTGCCGGAAGCAATAAGTGCGGCGGCGACCCTAATTGATACCGCCGCGGCGAGGGCGCGAGATGGATGGCCGCTGAGTGGACGCCAGGCAGGGCTGCCAGAATTGCCGCGCCAAATGTCCCTCTCGCCGGTGACGTCTATTGCGGTCCGGGGGCGTGAGTGAGCAGGGAGGTTGAGGGGAGGGGGGATACTCTGCGACAGAGAGAGGGCTGAGGACTTACACCTTGAAGAAACCAACAGCGCCGAGCTATATACATAGGACAGACATCTAGAAACTTCAATATAAGGTATAAGGAACATATCAGAGCAATAACACGCACAAATCATTCCACATTTGCTGAACATTTATTAGACAATAACAACTTTTCTACCGATATACAGACAGACATTCAATTATTACACAAAAATCGTCTGCTAACAACAGTAATGTAAACAACAACAAATGCTCGTACAGCGGTTACACAAACAGAAAAACGCGGAAACAATAGTGCGTTTTCAAAATTAAGAAAGTTTGTGCGAACAGAAAGACACCACAGTGTATGTGCGGAACACACAAAAGCAAAAGAAAAAGCACTGAAATGGAACTTCCCCTGACTTCAATGTAAAAACAAGAAACAAAAAACTGGCACCGAAGATGATTGAATAAATCGAAACGCGTCTGCCAAAAACGAAGTTTTTTATTTAGCTGCACTAGACGGATAAGTCACAGAAACCTTATTATTAAAGCAGCTAAGGAAAAAGGCCTGAATCTCAACATGTTTCAGGAAAGCTATCATATACACAAATCAGTAGCAATGGGGAAAAAAATAATAAATGAACTCACGAATTTAACCAATAAAACACTATATAACACACTAAAAACACAAAAAAAACAACCTCAAAACAAAAAAATGAATACAGTCACTCACACAATAATTACACGCAATAACTCAAACACGTACCAACAGAGAGATAATGTAATAGAATGTACAACACAGATTGAGTGAGGCCGCACTAGTGACTTGTATACAATCGATTTAACTTCCGGAGTGCATTGATTTAAATTACGACCTAGAAATCGGAGCATACGGTTGGCTTTCCCAATTACATTCTCGATATGCACATTCGACGACAAATTATTACGAATTGTTATACCTAGGTATTTAGCGGAATCTACCGTTCTAAGGATAGTACCATTAATTGAATATTCAGAGCTAAATCGTGTCACCTTTTTACTTACACGCATGACTTGTCACTTTTTAGCTTTTAAGTCCAACTGCCAATCTTTACACCACGTAATTATTTTCGTAATATAGCCTTGTAACAAAGCGCAGTCGTCCTGGGTTTTGATTTCATGATAAATAATAGCATCATCGCAAATAATCTTTTCATCCCCCTTATTATGTCGCACAAATCATTAATGTATATGAGAAACAACAGCGGTCCTATCACGGAGCGTGGTGGTGTAACGGTTAGCGTTCTCGCCTCGAATTCGGGAGGACAGCGGTTCGAATACACGTCCGGGCATCCAGATTTGGGTTTTCCATGGTTTCCCAAATCACTCCAGGCGAATGCCGGGATGCTTCCTTAAAAAGGCCATGCCCGAATTCCTTCCCATTCCTTGTCCCCATCCTTTCCCGTCTATAAAGACCTCGCTGTTGAGAGACGTAAAGCAGTAAAAAAAGGCGGCCCTATCACGCTTCCCTGAGGTAGCCATGACCTTATGTGGAGAAGTAACTGGTAAAACGTCTTGCTGCAGCTTGGCAGACCTGCAGCTGTCGGCACGAGTTCTCTGTTAGTCCGTATTGCTCCAGCGCATATAAAGCAGCGAGCCTCCTCCCTGGAGTGTTCGCAGCAGGGTCTCTGGAACTTGGCCAGAGGACTTGCTGGACGCCAGCAACAGGCTGTCCTGAATCGTCCAGTGCTGGCACTCCACCAAACGGGGGCGTCCACCCCACAAACAATGACCACTGCCCAGCAAAACTACTTGTTGTGTTTGTTTGTTGTGGGGTTGTAACCGAGGTCATCTTAGGGGATTGTGACGATACAACAGTATCGCTGGTATATCTATATTGGTAAACGTGAGAAGGTCGTCGCTGAAAAAGAAAAAGAAGACGGCGGGAGTCTGTTGCTAGCTGCCGAACTGTTAGGATGTTTAAACGCGCGGTTCTGAAGAATGTCGCGAATACGGTACGGTACTTGTGTATGTGGCAGTGATTAGGCGAGAGTAAAACTACGTAACTGCTTACTGAATATCGGCGGTACTCCAAAACGTATGTGTAATGACTGTGACGTGATAAAAACTGTGCTCTCAACGAGTGCAATACGGCGGGTATATTGTAGCACGCAGGATTGTGGCGTACTACAAATATCGAATTTTTTATATTCAGATTAATTCAATATTTGTGAATATTTTGTAAATTAATTATCTGATCGACGTAATTGACATCCCTGGCTGCCTTAATTTCTTAATAATATAACTGGATAAAGAGGTTGCTAGTTGGAAGAGCAGGAGAGTTTTTGAAGCTGACAAAGATATATCAGGTGAAAATCTCCAGAACACGTGGGCTGACGCGAGCTATTGTTCGCGCGGCCAGGGTGGATAGGCACCGTTAGCCGTCAAGGTCAGTGCGTTGAACCCCGCGCAGGGATACCCGTGCGGCGGAAGGGATGAGCGACGCGCGGGAGGCCAGGGCGAATAAGATTGACTTCGAGCATCACGTGGTTTTGGGAAGAAGTTCAACAACCAATGCCGTATCATATACGGGGTCTACAGATGTTAATTCGTGTTTTTTTTTCATGTAACGAAACTTCGAGAAGGAGTTTCGGAAGAGGGAAGCAGAAGCGAATATCCTTGTTCATTCTGTGGTCAGCGGTCGTCGAGTCGAGACACTTCACAGTGCGGAGTGGCACTGTACTGGCGGACGCTGGCTTCGATCACAGGCTGGTCGATTTATGCAGTTCATTCACTGGTGGGACAATTTAGAGACCAACGCCGCACGTCGCCGCTGCTGATGCGGGTGATTTTTGGTAATCATATCATTGTTTCATGGTTTGGAGAGACTTTGAAGGATCCGTAATCGACCCATGAGACAGGATCTCTGCTCGATTCCATTTCAAAGTTAGCTGGCAAATGATCTCATGAACTTTAAAGCTCCTTGCAAGTTCAGTTTGAGCCTTAATATTGTTCCTCATTTCTAATTCAATTCGGCGCCCAAGGGATGTTATCCACCATTCATGTAACATTTAATTGTTGGCTTGTGGCCTCGATAATATCATGTTATTGATTTTAAAAATGAAGTATTTAATATTCAGTTTATGTTTGCTCTCTTCAGGCAGATTGTAAAGCCGGATATTGCTTGCAGGTACACAAATTGTCTAACGTAACGTTAAATGTCTCCGGTTATGTACAAGCCATAGGGAAACAATAAATTAAGCATTTTATGTCTGTCATCAACAGCAATCAGGATCCTTGATACCAGAAAATTAATTTCATAATTTAAAATTGAAAAGTGATATTAAATCTTGCAGCAATAGTTATGACCCCCAGTACATCACAATATGTTGGCCTGAACATTTTCCTAATTACGAACTGTGCGGTCAAATCCGGTTATTAATCACTGGTGGTTCACCTTGGCGAGCTGTATCAGTTTTCATGTTATTAAAAGTGTAATGTGTTCATATCTACACGTTGTTGTTGCTTTGTGTGTGAGCCGGCAACCTTTTCCAGTAATCAGCCGAGTAGGTTGGCATGACGTGTAGATTTGAACGTCGACTTGTGTATTTGTGTTTTTATGGCCCGTGAACAACGAATGAAGGACTGCAATTGAATTTAATGTCAGTATCACGCCAAGGAAAAACTGTATAAAACAAACAACCGTCAGTCAGCTCAATATGTTTATTAGATGAGAAACTCTGTTGGCACGAACGTATCACTTCACTACTGAAGAAGTTGAGTAATGCCCCGTTTGTAATACAAACACTTTCTCTAACAGCAGATCTAGAATTAACGAAACAGGTGTACTCCTCATATTTTCATTCAGTGATGTCATAATGCATAATTTTTTGGGGAAACGTTTTACTAAATAAAAAGGTTTTCATAGCACAGAGAAGAGCTCTTAGGATGCTGTGAACCAATAACTTCTAGCAGACAACTTTTTAAAAAACTCAATATTCTTACAACGACTTCTCATTATATATATTCTCTCATGTGCTTTGTCATAGATCATTTTTACCTGTTTACTTCTAATTCAGAGGTACACAATTTCAAAAAAAAAAAACAGAAATAACTTGCACAGGCATTTCTGTTTCTGTTTTAATATTTTAGATTCCATTGCCTTCTGTGTGGCCGATCCCCTTGCGGTCAGCCTCGCGTATGGTATTAGAGTATTAAGCAACGCTGTTGCGCCAGGCGTTTGCTAGGGCGCTAATAACCTAGATGTTGGCGTGCCCTAAAGCCCTAAAAACAAGAACAACAACAATGGACGTTATTCGGCTGCAGTGGACGAGGTTAATCGGACGAACTGGTCGGCCGTCAAATCGGGGGTTAACTAATACTCGGACGAATGCGGTTGGGACGAAACACTGTTCCAGTGGACGAGCGGCCGTTAATGCACGAATGGGCCAGCACCGGGTATCACCCACCCTCGCCTTTCGTTAATTCACAAAACAAACATCACTACAATGAAGAAACACACGTTACAGTCGTCCATAAAAACAATAAACTCGTAAATACACTCCTGTCACTGGGGGAGGGGAGGGACTTTTGTTTGCTGTCGTCAGTCTCCCTGTCTTGCGCTAATATCTTCATCTCAACATACCAGTTACAACGTACATCTTCAATTATCTGCTTGAGAGCTAACTCAACTGGGCAGGACACATCGGACAGGTAGTAGGAGAAGGTTTCGAAATACTTCACTTGTTGGAGAGAGTGATGAAGGGATCTACCAGTGAGGTGTCAAGTAAAGGAACTGATTACTAACCTTTGGTGAGCCCATTGCTTCAAAAGTGTGGTTTAGTATGGGACCTACAGTTCGGGTATTAAATACAGCAGTTGCAGACGCTGCTAAGAAGGTCAGCTATATTAATTTGCCGAAATTAACATACAACACAGTAGGTAATAGGAGTTAATTTGGAAATCATTGCAAGCCAGGAGTAAGGAGAGTGTTCCGGGAATGAATAATTCATCTATTGACCATATCACCTGAATGAATATTGGTAGAAGAATAGCAGTATGTGGAAAGGCATAGCCGAACCAGTTCAAATACTGACTGCTGACTTCACGTTCAGATGAGCGGCAAAATTTTGTTGTATGTAAGAATGTCAGGGATCGGATTGTGTTACCAAGACAAGTAATGAACAATTAACATCAAGCAATAAAATAAAGGTTTGTGAAACGCAAAGAAAGGTAGGTATTGTATTATCCCTTGGTGACGGTAAATTTATGCGTGTGAATTCCACGTTTCTTTGGCATCGGCGAGAACCAGGTGACTCATACCTGCGCTGAAAGACCGACGATTTATGGCAGGCCGTAAAGTTAAAACCTTTACGCATTCAACGAAATTCAAAGGACAGTATAGGGACTGTGCCGAAGTGAGGATTTCTTGGTACAGTAGAAAGTTGAAACTAGATAAACGATGCTTCGGAGAAAAAGTCAGGTTGCGGAACACCTCTGTTGGGAACCAGCGAATCAAACTGTGTTACGAACTTTTAGAAACCATAAGTTTTTTATGTTGCATGAGGAGCGCCAATGGAGACCATGGACCACGCGCCAAACGCAGCGACTCGCTGAAATTTCCCGCCTCTGCTAAAACTGGGGAGCCTGCAAGTTTTCAACGGAGCGAACACGCGGGAGTGACGACATTCTGTTTCTGGGCAGCAAACAATCCGCACCAGCGCACCACGGGAGATCGCCGAGCGAGGTCACTACCTGCGGGGAGCCAACTCGCCAAGTGGACGTTACCAAGGTCCAAGCACCCAGCTGATCGACAGGGTCCGTCTGATTTCTCCACACGTCATCTGCCACGGTAAAGAACGCCGGCGATGTATAGACACTCTTGCGTCATTCACCCTAGGCAACGTTTTGAGATGAGAATCATGCTCTAAATTGTTCAAAAGAAACTTTTAATGTTCAGTTCTGTTCAATAAACCAATCAATTTCATATTCAAAGAAAATAATAGGTGTTGTAAACCCTGCTTTCAATAACTTCCTTTCCAATGTACCAGTATATCATTTGGTTAGATGAAGATTTGTGTTTTTTAATGGTATTTTAAAATTACAATTGCTTTGATTAAAATATTTCAGAATTGGAATGTCGCTTCTCTCGGATAGAGAACACTTCCATTCTTGGCGCCTACCCGGGATTAATTTTGCAAATTAACTTATTAATTAATAATGCTCATTATTTTAACAACGTCACAAACTAGACGTTACAGTATATAGTGAAATTAGCACTGGAGCGTATGTTTATTGCAATCAATCAAATTGTGACAGTTGTTAGCTTTAAAGCCCTTGAAAAATGATTGGTTGAACACGATGCTTTGGCAGTTCATCTCCTGGCAGTTGCTTAACTAAATACAATTGTTGTAAATCACACTCATCACCTCAAAAATTATGTATTGCGGCGCATATTTCTTCGTTTACTGTTGCAGCGACATCTCTGGACAGGGAGTATAAGAAACATCTACATCGACTCAATATAAATAAATAAAAAGGAACTAATAACTAATATGTTATTTCTAACGCAAATATATATTTTTCAGTGTTTTTGAAATTCAGTTCTTTGCAGCTGCTTAAGGAAATACAGGGCGTTCGCCGGGAAAAGCTACCCTCCCAGTCTGTTGCCGTCGGCAACTTGCTGGGACAGTGGGGCCAGCAACTCCCGCCACACGGCGCCGTGAATCACCGCACTGTTTAACACCTTCGCTGCCCCAACAGTGTTGTGAATAAACGTTTCTTTGCGGTTTGGCTGGTTAGGGGCTTCATACTCTTACTAATCTGTACCGTGTTTGAGTGTGAGTAAAATTATGGTTCGTTACAGATTGCAACAAAGAATATTTCTCTACGATACATATGTGAAGAAGAAGTCGTTTAAAAAGTGTCGCAGTAAATTTCGTCGCGAATATCCTGGCGCTTTACTGCCAGCTAAATCAACAATTCTGCGTCTGGTTAAAAAAGTAAGAGAAACGGGTTCATTTTTTAACAAAAAGAGACTGTCGGTCAACCGTATTTTCACAGAGGAGAAAATTGACGATATCGCTTTTCGACTAGAACAGTCACCCAAAAAATCATTAAGTCAGTTAGGGCACCAGGCAGGCGTATCTAAGACGTCAGCTTGGAAAGTAACAAAGCTAGTTCACATAAAGCCGTACAAAACAATTGTGGTGCATAAAATTACATAAATAGACCAGGGGCCTAGGATTAGATTTTGCAACTGGTACCTGCAGGGTGTTCACGATGGCACTGTTGATCCGCAACTGACGTCACTTTTAAATGCTTAGCACATACAAGTTTATGAAGCGTAATTATTATGAAATAGTCCGCGGCCGACGGTCGAACAATGCCGGAAGCTTTTTTTTTTTTTTTTTAAATGGCCTTCGGCAACTAAGCCGTTTAGCCAGCTCAATGTGCTTATGATATTTAATCCAGTGATTTAGTTTTCTCCAGTAAGTTATAATTCTTAAGTATAGACACCACAGAACGGACAGGACATTCACACAGATACACAACACTTAAACATCCATGCGCGCGGCCGGACTCGAACCGGCGACCTTCGGCACGCGGAGCTAGTGCTCTAGCCCCTACGCTACCGAAGCCGGAAGCTGACCGCTCGCTCGCCGGGAGCAGTTTCTTCCTTGTAGCGCTAACAGTGGGTAGCGTTTCCCGGCGAACGCCCTGTAGAATATTTATTAATTAATGCCAATTTTGCAGAACCATCTATGGCCGCAATTAGTCCTTTATCGAAGGCGGGGCATGTTACGTCAGCGATGATGAAGTGACCAAAGTAGTCTGCGGCCTGGCACACCACAAGGCCGCGATGGTTCCTGCTGATTATCAAGATCAGTGAGCTCAGTGACAACAATGGCGGCGACTTTGACGCGCACTTTGTTACGCAAATCACGCGTGCGTGGCGGCGTTGTCTGGGAATGCGTGTCTGACGATTATTTTGTCTGAGGCGAGAGGAACTATCAGTCGCTGTCCAGGCCACCCGCTGCCTCGCGCCGGCCCATCACTCACACTGACAGCCGGCCGATGCGGCGTCGTCAATAACAGCCCGACAGGTGTGCAGGTGTCTGCCTCCAAGACGACAACACGGTCGCATGGGGCACAAACATGGTACTCCACAAAACCCTCAGCAACCCTCACTGGATCAAGGATGCCAAATACAGTATCATAAGAAGTTTAAGTAAAAATGGGAGTGCCACAGGGTAGCGTATTGGGACCAGTGTTATTCAAATGAACAATTATGTTGATTGTTTACTTTTAAAAATTAGATTGTTTGCAAATGACATAATGTTATATAAAAGGATCAATACGGTAGAGGACTGTTTGCGGCTGCAGGGTCATCTGGACAAGATATCTAATTTGGTTGGTAAACATGAAGATAAATGCAAAGAAGAGTCAACTTATTAGATACACAGATAAAAAAAACTAAAGGTTGCTTACGATTATAAGGTGGCGAAAGAATTGTTTGATGAAGACTTCAAATGTAAATATCTTGGAATTACATTTGATAACAAGCTTCACTTCGCAGGACACATTGGACAGGTAGTACGAAAACGTTTCAAAATTCTGCACTTGTTGGAGAGAGTGATGAGGGGATTTACGGGAGAAGTAAAGGAACTGGGTTACAAAACTTTGGTCAGACCATTGCTTGAAGATGGTAGTGTAGTATGGGACCCATATTTTGAGTATCAGATACAGGAGTTGGGGAGGGAGCAGAAATGGGTTGCTAGATTTGTTTCTGGAAATAACCGCAGAACGCAATCAGTAACAGATATGATAAAAGATCTGGAATGGGATTCACTGAAAGACAGGAGGGTGAAGAGGGGTCATGGGAGTGTACAAGGCGTATATTGGTGATGAAGCATGGAAAAATGGTAGTAAATAAGGTAAAAACCATTGGAGTGGATAAGAAAGTGATTTGCTGGGTAGAAGAATTTTTAAAAGGTAGAAAACAGAAAGTTAGGGTAGGAAATGTAGTATCAAAAGAAGTGGAAGTAAAAATGGGTGTGCCACAGGGTAGCGTATTGGGACCATTGCTATTCATTATTCTAATGAATAATTGTGTTGCCTGTTTACTATCTGAAATTAGATTGTTTGCAGATGACATAATGCTGTATAAAAGAATCAAAACGATAGAGGATTGTAAACAGTTGCAGGGTGATCTGGACAGGATATCTAATTGGGTTAGTAAACATGGAATGAAGATAAATGCAAAGAAGAGTCAGCTTATTAGATACACAAATAAAAAACAAAAGGTTAATTATGAATATAAGGTGGGGAAAGAATTGCTTGCTGAAGACTTGAAATGCAAATATCTTGGAATTACTTTTGATAACAAACTTAACTGGGCAGGACACATAGGACAGGTGGTAGGAAAAGGTTTCAGAGTTCTGCACTTGTTGGAGAGAGTTATGAGGGGATGTACGAGAGAAGTCAAGGAATTGGGTTACAAAACTTTGGTCAGACCATTGCTCGAATATGGTAGTGTAGTATGGGACCCTCATTTTACGTATCAAATACAGGAGTTGGAGAGGGTGCAAAGAAGGGCTGCTAGATTTGTTTCTGGAAATTATCGCAGAATGCAATCAGTGACGGATATGATAAAGGAGCTGGAATGGGATTCATTGCAAGACAGGAGGAGGATGAGGAGGGTCATGGGAGTGTACAGGGCATATACTGGTGATGAGGCATGGAAAGATATTGCAGTAGGTATGAAAAGTAGTGCATGGAAGGGAAAAGATGACCATGACCACAAGCTGGCACTCGATTTCAGGCACAAGGGTGTAGGAAGATTCTCTTTTTTAGGTAAGGGTGTCAGGGATTGGAATGAGTTACCAAGAGAAACGATGAATAATTTACCGAAAACTTTGAAGGAATTTAAAGAAAAAATTTGTAGAGGGCAAATGTAGGTGGGTGCAGGATAGGGGGAAGATAGCTGTGTAGGGAAATTGCCACCGGAGCCTGTGCTCCATTGCAATTAAATTAAATTAAATTAAATTAAATTAAAGATATTGATGTAAGATTTAAAAGTAATACATGGAAGGGAAAATATGACCACGACCACAATCTGGCACATGATTTCAGCCACAAGAGTGTAGGAAGATATTTTCTTTTAGGTAATTTCGTCAGGGATTGGAATAAGTTACCGAGAGAAATGATGAATAATTTACCATAGACGTTGAAATTTGTAGAGGGCAAATGTAGGAGGGTGCAGGAAAGGCGGAGGATGGGTGTGCATGGAAATTGCGTTCAACTGCGATTAGTTAAATATTATTATTGTTACTCAGCATGTCTGTTTACTGAGAGCTTGCCCTGATCTCTTTATACATCTAATTCGCTTCATACCGAACACAATTTCTTCAAATTTTGGAGAACGAACTATTATGATCATATAGAAGTTAATTTAATATTTCAGACGCATCATGTACCGCGTTTGTGACCGTAAAACTTTTTTTTTTTGTGTCACTATCATCACCCTTAGGATTCTGCCAGTTTTTCATATGGCTACTCTCGATGCTCATTTGTCTTCTGCCCTTCTCTTCGTGTCCATGCAGTTGCTGTTTCTTTTTATGTCATTCATGACCTTGCACCTTCTTCTTCCTCTCCCTCTCCTATTCCTTCGAACACGTCTGCTAACAAGCACTTAATCCACTAACAAATTAACCAATCCTTATCCTACACCAGTAACTCCACTGATAGCTTTTGTGTTTATTATTCTGCATTCCACAGACCAGCAATCTGATGCATCCTTCCATTTAATCTGACTAATCTCAACAACTTCTAACTTAAGTCGTTCCATCTCCCTTTTTAAGTTTTCTAACTTACCTGCCCTATTCAGACTTCTAACATTCCACGCTCCGACTCGTAGAATGTTTCCATCCATTCTGATGACTCCTCCCTGAGCAGTCCCCACCCGGAGATCCGATTGGGGGACAATTTTACCTCCGGAATATTTTACACATGAACAAGCCATCATACTATATGTAACATGAGAGGATTACATGTCCTCGGGATACCCTTAAGATGTTTAATGCAGTGGTTTCCCGTTGCCTTCCGTATCCTCATGCCGTTGATTATTTCTGATTCATCCGCCTTTAGGGGCCGTTTCCAACCCAACCCAAAGGGCAAGAGGGTGCCCTGGACCACTCCCCGCTCTTCCGCTCTCCTTTCTGGTGGCCGTTGGTAAGCAGTGGGTGACTCCTTACACCAGGAATCTTTGAGTCGTCAGAGCCTCGTCCGTGCAAACAGGGTGCACCACGTGAAGGAGAGGTTGATATTTGGTTGGAAAAGGCTAGTATAGTCTCTCCCAAACCCTTACACTCTCATATTTTAAGACATTCAGGAGTGGTTAATTTATTAGTGGAGAGAAGAGTCGAAGGTAATAATTGTATAGACAGACAGAGATTATATATATATATATATATATATATATATATGTCTTATTACTTGCAATAGTTTCCACCTCTCACCAACCCTTTCCAGCACTTCACAACTACTCCCTTTTTTTAACGAGCTTATCCCCTCCATTCTCCTCCACATCCACATCTCAAACGTTTCTATCCGCTTTACATCCTCTCGTCTTAGTGTCCACGTTTCTACCCCATGTGGTGCCACACTTCATAAAAAAAAAAAAAATTCCCCAATACTAATCTAGTTTTGTTACTTGTCACCGATCCTCTTTAATACCTCTAACGCCTTCAAACTCAGCACAAATTATTCAGATTGTAGAAAACGAACCACTAGGTTAAAAAAACAAGTCAGCTTCATATTTCTCCAGTATCAGGGCCCGCGGTGGTGAGTTTTGACCGTAAAATTTATATTTTTGTCACTAAAAAATCATTTTTGTCACTTTAAACGAAGTGCAATGCATTTATTGTTTAAATCGACATTTGAAGTTCCAATTATCATCAAACGCAAGTAACAGATCAGAGCGGTAATGTGGACGTGAACTATGACTCCAAAGCTAATTTTTTTGTCCCTGAAAACACTTTTTCGTCGTTAAAACTCATTTTATGTCACTTTAAGCTCTGTACAACGTGTTTATATTTTAAATTTATTTTTAGAGGTCCGACTGAGATCACACTCACGTAATAGATTAGGTTTCGTCGTCACAATCTGTGACACAAAAAATTATTCTTTTTTGCCAAAAAACTCCCCACCTTGGTTATGGGAAAAGGGCTGAATTTTGCCTTCTAAGGACGATGTTATGTTTATTCCAGGCATTATCCTCAGAACGCCGGGAAAAACTGGTAGCCTTCCTTTCGAAATGGACAGGAAACAGTTCCCTGTTAAGTTTTCATTTGCCACTACTAGGGTTAGGATCTTTATGACCAAAAAATGGAGAAATATGCGGGCAAATATGACTTTAAATATGGGTAAATATAACCTAAAAATAACAAAATATGAGCAAACATTTATAATTACTATACATCAAAACATGCTCAAAGACACATCATTTATTTTTATACCGAGCGTGGTGGTTTAACGGTTAGCGTTATGGCCTCGCATTCGGGAGGACGGCGGATCGAATCCCCGTCCGGGCTTCCAGATTTCGGTTTTTCATGGTTTCCCCCAATCACTCCAGGTGAATGCCAGGATGCTTCCTTCAAAAGGCCATGGCCGGATTCCTTCCCATTCCTTTCCCTCCCATCCTTTGACGTCTCTAAAGACCTCGCTGTTAAGAGACGTTAAGCAGTTAAAAAATATATTTTATCTAGTAGTGTCGTGTTCATTAATTCAGCATAATTTACTTCCGTGCACTCGCTGCACAATTGGAAAATCGCTTTGTTGAAGTTACTTTAATTTCATATAATTTAAGGAAAAGAAAGAACTGTTTCGTCTGTACTAAAATAATTCTCTCCAAATTCCATTACGTAACTTCATAACTTCGCACTTTCAGAAAATTTTGATTACGGCATGGCTGTACTCACTGATCTATTGCAGATTTAGCAATGACTGAGGATTATTTTCAATAGTATTGGTGGCATTGAGACATTGATTGACGCGGATTGATACGGGGATGCTGGTGCTGCGTTGTCGAGATTAAAAGGCGGGCAAGTAATAAATAATTTTAATACTTGACTGGTGAATTCTGACCAGCTCAGTGACAATTAGTTTTGTTTTTTCCTACGCTGTATAATAGCAGTAGACTTCTGTGAATAGTTATCTTAATATCTTCTCATCTATTACTTCTAATGAATTCCTGTTACTATTAAAAAATTACCAGACTTTTCTAGAAAATATGACCATAAACAGGGGCGGATCCAGGATTTTGGTTTAGGAGGGGCTTGAGCGGACTTTGGTTTGGGGGGGGGGGGTTGGCTCTAGTGGATTTTGGTTGGGAGGGTTAGCCTTTAGTGGATTTTGGCTTGGGGGGGGGGAGGTTTGAATCGGGAAAAATGTAGTATTTACAGTCTCCTCGGGCCTCAGTTAAAATAAAAAAAAAAACATGTCTATAATTACAATGTCGGAGATGGACCTAGATACTTTTGGGAGGAGGGCTTGAGCCCCCTAGCCACCCCCCCTGGATCCGCCACTGACCATAAACACTATAGTAATATGACCAAAACTAGGAAAATGGCCTGAATATGCATTTATATGCTATATAAAATGCATTTAAATACAATCAGCAACAATCAATCTGGATTTGTTTCGTCATTACAACTGAGAAATAAGGCAGAAAAACAGTATTACTCGTCATAGAGATCCGAACCTTAGCCACGACACATAGTAATACTCAAGGGCAGTCCCTGGACGAAGAAGGTAGTTACTTCTCTGAACCTGTCAGCTAAATGGGAACTATTATAGACCGTACACTATACCCTAAATACGGCCACGGATTTAAACCTAGTCGGTCAGTTAAACGCTGACTATTCGTAGTTGCAGCAGCTATTACGCGTGCAGCCAAGTTGTATCCTGTAGAGCAGGGTTCCTCAAAGTGGGATACGCGAACCCTTAGGGCTTGATGTACGTAATGGCGGACAAGCTCCCTCAAGCGTATGACAGGCACAATCTTGAATATTGTGTTTAGGGGGTTCGCCATTGTCTGAGAAATTTTATAAGGGTCCAGTTTGAGAAACCCTGCTGTAGAGGAAACATTCAGCTTCAATCTAATGAGAAAATTTGATAATTAATTCATTTTGTTTGCAAAAATAATGATCATAACTTTAGTTTTACAAAATTGTGTAAATTAACTGTAATCAAGGAAAGTGGTCAAATTGTATGTAGAGGAAGCAATAAAGAAAGTAAAAGAAAAATTTCCATGTGGCATAAGTGTACAGCGTTGGAAAAGTTAGTATGCTACGATTTGCTGATGACATTGTCTTGTTAGCAGAGAGGGCTGAGTACACTGAGATATTACTGAATGGCATGAACAAAATACTGAAGGTAGATTTCGGACTGAATATAAATCAAGGCAAGACTAAGGTGATGTAGTAAAAATGATACCTATAGTAGTAGATTAAATATAAAAATAGGATCGAATGCAATTGGGGAAGTAAGTGAGTTCTGTTACTTGGGAAGGAAAATTACAACCGATGGCCGAAGCAGGAATGGTGTTAAAAGCAGAATAGCACTAGCAAAAAAGAGCCTTCATGAAAAAGAGAAATCTTTTAGTTTCAAATATTGATCTAGGAATTGGAAAAAACTCTATGTGTGGAGCACAGCTCTTTACGGTAGCGAAACATGGACTTTAGGGATACCGGAAAGAAAGAAAATTGAAGCATTTGAAATGTGGTCCTACAGACGAATGTTGAAAATTAAGTGGTCAAAGTAAGAAATGAACAAGTTTTGGAAATGATGGGTGAGGAAAGAAGTTTGTGAAAGAAGCTTACAGAAAGAAGAGACAGGCTGGTAGGTCATATTATGAGACATGTTGGATTGGTTAATTTGTTAGTGGAGGGAACAGTCGAAGGTAAGAACTGTAGAGGAAGACAGGGATTAGAATATATGAAGCAGATAATTGAGGACGTGGGTTGTAGGGGATATGTAGAGATGAAGAGGTTAGCACAAGATAGGAAGACTGATAACAGCAAAAAAAAAAGATAGTCGCGACACGATTTTTCTAGGAAACCTGATCGCAATGTATGGGTCTATTACTAAGCTTCCATTAAAATCGCATTTCGACAAAATTAGCCAATAAATCACTAAGTCGTGTCTCGTACTATCAGGACCAGCTTGTACGCGGAGCGTCGGGTCCCAATTAGCTGGCACCAGACTGTACCGGCGGTGATGAAACAGTTTTTTAGTGCCGGCGGAGCGGCGGCAACTTTTTGCCTTTTGTCTTAATCTGCGGCGGAGACGGATAGGGCGAGAAACAGAGGAGGCAAGAACGGAGCAAGACGCTAATGGATGATTTTGTTTAACGGAGGCAAACTTTTACCTGCGGCAATTACCCGGGCAGCGAGCGCACCTGTGGCCCGCCCAGCCACAGCTTAATGAGCGGAGCAGTCTGCCGCAAAATCTAGCAGCCACCGCAAAGTCACAGCTCAGAGGACAATCGGCGTAATCGTACGAGCAACTCTCGTCGAGCCACCGTTCTGTCTATAATGTGAGGTCAAGAGTACTCAAAATTGTTACAAATATTTCATAAATAATGTTAGGATATTTATGACTAGGGTTCGGATCTTTAGGGGGCATCAATAAATTAGGTGAGGGTTTTTTCGGATTTCAAGACCGCCCCCCTCCTCTCTTAAACTTCGTGAGATTTGGTCCGATCCCCCCCCCTCCCCCCTAGAAATCACCCTCGCAACTTTTTGAGGCTTTTTTATCTAGACCTTACCGTTCCAAAGCACCACTTTTCGACGAAATACCCCCCTAAAATGGACTCTCGCGTCATTTGTAGACCCCCCTCCCCGGATTTCGCCGGAACCCCTCCCCCTATTTTACCCCACGTAATTTATGGACGCTTCGTTTAGGACAAGTCATATTTTTTTCCTGCCTTCTATTTGAGCCGAAATGCTTAATTAAACACTGTTTCAACGTTTCCGATTGTACTTAAATGTATTTTATATAGCATATAAATGCATATTCAGACCATTTCCCTAGTTTCGGTCAGATTTCGATAATATTTATGGTGATATGGTCATATTTTGAGGAAAAATATGGTAGTTTTTATTTTAATAGTACCGGGAATTCAATAGATGTAGACGAGAAGAAATTAAGATAATTATTCCCAGAACTGTACTTCTGCTATATAGGTGAGGGAAAGAAACTAATATTCAGTGTGGTCAGAATTCACCAGTCAAAAATTGAAGTGATACATTATTGTTACTCTAAACCTACTACCCCGCCCGCCTTTTAATCTCAGCAACATGCCTGTGTCGATCCGCGTCAATCAATATCTCAATGAAATATCCTCAGTCATCGCTAAATCTGCAGTGGATCAGTGAGTAGACCGTGCCAAATGTAAAATTTTTTGAATGTGCGAAGTGACGTAAAGGAATTAAGAGAGGAGTATTTTAGTACAGATGAAAGAGATCTATTATGTAAATTATATGAAATTAAAGTGACTTCAACAGAACTATTTAAAATTTAATTTCCCAATGGTGCAGCGAGTACCCCGAAGCAAATTATGCTGTCTACATGAAAGCGACACTACTAGATAAAATAAATGATGTATAATTGGGCAAGTTTTGATGTATAGTAAATTTAATGGTCATATTTTGTAATTTTTAGGTCATTTTTACCCATTTTTAAGATCATATTTGCATGCATATTTCTCTATTTATTTTTTTTTTTATTTATTTATTTATTTATCTGGTCATTTAGATCCAATCCTTAGTGATGACATTATGACTAAATAAATAGAGAAATAAGTATAGCAATAAGACATAAAATGGTAAATATAACATAAAAATAAAAAACATGCCGAAAATTTTAAATTTATTATGCATTAAAACATACTCAATTATACTTTTTTTTACCTATGGCTCTACGCCTCGTCGACGTCGAGGTCATTAGAGGCGGGATGGGACTGGGGACAAGGAGCGGGAAGGAATTCGGCCATGACCTTTTGAAGGAAGCATCCCGGCATTCGCCAGGAGTGATTTGGGGAAACTACGGAAAACCCAGATCTGGATGGCCTGACGGGGATTCGAACCCGCGTCCTCCCGAATGCGAGGCCAGAGGGTTAACCGCTCACCCACCACGCTCGGTCTCAATTGTACATCATTTGTTTTATCTTGTAGTCTCGCATTCACGTAGACAGCATAATTTGCATTCGTGCACTCGCTGCAACAATCGGAAATTAAATTTTAAATCGCTTTGTTGAAGTCACTTTAGTTTCGCATTGATACAGAAAGGAACTCTTTCCTCTGTACTATTCCTCATCAAATTCCTTTATGCAACTCTGTAACTGTGCACACTCACAAAATTTTGTTTTCGTCATGGCGGTACTCAGTGATCCACTGCATATTTAACACTGACTGAGGAATATTTTCAGAAGTATTGGTGACAGTGATTTACGAGATTGACAGCAATTGATGCCGCTGCTGCATTGTCCAGAATAATGAATAACTTTAATTCTTGACTGGTGAATTCTGACCAATTAAGTGACAGTTGAAATTTTTTCCTCCAGGGTATAATGGGAGTACAGTTTTCGCATTCAGCCTATTCACAGCTCCTTTGAGCTGATGTACAGTGGAGTATTTGTCCAAAGACATTGCCTCCAAGTTGTTTTGATGAGTCATATCTTCTCCATTGGTGTGTCGTTATGTTGGCTGTTGTTGTTATCTTCAAATGATGTTTCCTTCACAAGATGGGATGCCGGCGCATCTGCCATCTCAGAAATGGTCCTCCGTTTTGCTGTGGTGCCCTTACGGCTGCCGCAGCGTGTTTCGCAAGTCTTCCTTTGAAGCCAGGTGGTTGACGAGGTTCTTGAGTAGATCGATGAGGGCATCCAGTCGGTCTTCTCGCTGTCCTGGAACTTGGCAGGTGCAGGAGTGACTGATGTGAGCTCTGTCGAACTTCTGAGGCTCTGACTTCTTCTGTCTTGTTGCTGGATGGTGAAGAGGAATACGACGCTGCTGAGGCGATCCATAGCTCAAAGACAGACAGACGTCAATGACTGGGAAAGCAGTAGTCCCAGATTATGGGGAAGGTTGTGCGCTGCAGCGCATCTCCTTCCAGTTTGCTAGTATGGTTGTCATATTCGGTGTGTCCTAATCAGGTTGTTCCTACCAGGTGTTTTACTTCTTTACTGGTGGTCAAGAATTTTCTTGGGCCACCTTAGTCGGTCATTGTATGTGGGGTCTGCTCCCAATGCTGAGATCAACGGATTGTTTGATTTCTGCGCATTTTCATAAAACTGCGTAGCCAGCTGTTTGATTCTGACACGAAGTTTCGGTAATCCACTCAGACGATCCATAGCTCAACTGTCGCTGCTGTGGGCGTGTCTTGCTCACTTCTCGACTTGGTGCGGGCTGCGTATGGAGCCTTGGACTCCGGTGCTGCCGAGTCTTGCGAAGTTGCTGCTTCCACTTGTCACAACCGCGGAAAGAGGCTGCGTGCTTGGATCCGCAGTTACAGCAGACTGGATCATCCCGTGGTTTTTTGCAGTCTGCAAGATTATGTCCTCCTCCGCAACGGACACACCTGATCGGTTCAGTGCAGTCCCTGGCATAGTGCCGGAATTTTTTGCACCTGAAGCACTGGACCGGGCTGCGTGGGGGCGGCTTCGCTACTATGGTCTGCGTTGTGGCATTGCGTGGGGGCGGTTTCTCCACGATGGTCGGCGTTGTATCACTGGTACTCGCTCCATCAGGGAGCATGATGTTGAGGCCCTCTGGATTCCGCTGCTCAGAGGCTTCATTTTCCACTGCAGTGGTGTTGACTTCTTCTCCGTCGTGGAAAATGATGTGATGGGTGGTGGAGCGACTCTGTAGGATGTCTATAACTGTCTCGAAGTCGTGGGGGCAGGCCAGCAGTATCTTTACCCCTTGTTGGTCAGGCCAACAGAATAGGGGCAGCTTCGTGCGGCGATGCAGATAGGTCAGGATGCCGGTGTGATGTCTTCTATAGTGGACAGAGATGAGTGGCACTGGACCCACCTCTGCGTAGGCTGTTGATTTCTGCGGTGACCTCCTGATCGGAGTGGTCAGGAAGTTGCGGCCGGTCGTCGAATCAAAACAGAACGTTTTGAATCGTCCACTTATGAGGTCGGCGTACTTCTCCCAGTCAAAGTCGCTAGCTAGAGGGGCCGGAAACACTAGCGCTTCCGGCCACTCTGCGACTCCCGCTGGGAGAATCTTCTCTGCAAGATGACTATGTTCTCGACTTGAGAGAACCTTCTCGATTGTGGCGAAGTCGCTGGTTGGAACCTCCCAGCAGAATTGCAGATCATCCAGTAGGATTGCGATGAAGAACTTCTATTTCTTCGGGTTTCGTCGGTTGAGGCGACGTTTCCATAGCTTCATCGACCACTCTTCAGGCCTGACGCTTTCAACAACGCGTTCCGTGGCTCCTGCCGGTAGGAAGGAGGCTTCGGCGTAGAAGCCGATTTCTCCTGGGAACGCAAACTTGTTGGTCCTCTTCTTCTTCAGCTTGGCTTTCTGCGTCGCGGCGGTGTTAGTAGATGCAGCGGTGTCTGCCATGGCTGTGAATAATTATCTTAATTTATTCTCGTCTATAACTTTCAGTGAATTCCCGGTAGCATTAAAAATTACCAGATTTTCCCCGAAAAATATGATGATATGGCCGTAATTATTGTCTTAATGTGACCAAAACTAGGAAAATGGCCTGAATATGCATATATATGCTGTATATAATAGAATCAAATACAATCAAAAACGTTCGGTCAGTGTTTAATTCGGCATTACAGCTCAAAAGAAAGGCACGTAATATATATTGTGTAAATACTTAGCAAAATATATATAAAATATAGCGAATAGAGTTTATTAATGTCAATGTATTTACAATGTCTCTGTGCATATATTATTTGATTTTAGAACGCAACCATATTGAATCTTTTTTTGTTGTTGTCATTTTCGGTAACCGGTACAACACAATGTTTGAAAAAGCCGCATAGAGTTTTCTGTGAGAAGATAGTATAATCAATTTGACTTCAGTGGTAGGTAAATTAATGGAAAGATTGATATGCAACCACATCAGAAAAATATGTGAGGAACGTAAGTGGTTTTCAAGTAGGCAACATGGGTTCAGGCAAGGATATTCATGTGAATCTCAGTTGGTGGTATATATGCAAGTTCAATCAGATGAAATTGACAAGGGAGGCCAAATTGACAGTGTAGCACTAGATCTTTCAAAGGCGTTTGACAGAGTAAGCCACAAAATGTTAGTAAAAAAGGTAAAAACTATTGGAGTGGATGAGAAAGTCATTTGCTGGGTAGAACAATTTTTAAAAGATAGAAAACAGAAAGTTAGGGTAGGAAATGCGGTATCAAAGGAAATGGAAGTAAAAATAGGAGTGTCGCAGGGTAGCGTATTGGGACCATTGCTATTCATTATTCTAATGAATAATTGTGTTGATTGTTTACTATCTGAAATTAGATTGTTTGCAGATGACATAATGCTGTATAAAAGGATCAAAACGGTAGAGGATTGTAAACAGTTGCAGGGTGATCTGGATAGGATATCTAGTTGGGTTGGTAAACATGGGATGAAGATAAATGCAAAGAAGAGTCAGCTAATTAGATATACAAATAAAAAACAAAAGGTTAATTATGAATATAAGGTGGAGGAAGAATTGCTTGCTGAAGACTTGAAATTTAAATATCTTGGCATTACATTTGATAACAAGCTTAACTGGGCAGGACACATTGGACAGGTGGTATGAAAAGGTTTCAAAATCCTGCACTTGTTGGAGAGAGTGATGAGGGGATGCAGGAGAGAGGTAAAGCAATTGGGTTACAAATCTTTTGTCAGACCATTGCTCGAAGATGGTAGTGTAGTATGGGAAGCACATTTTGAGTATCAAAACAGGAGTTGGAGAAGGTGCAAAGAAGGGCTGCTAGATTTGTTTCTGGAAATTATCGCAGAATGCAATCAGTGACAGATATAATAAAGGAGCTGGAATGGGATTCATTGCAAGACAGGAGGAGGATGAGGAGAGTAATGGGAGTGTACAGGGCGTGTACTGGCGATGAGGCATGGAAAGATATTGCAGTAGGTATGAAAAGTAGTTCATGGAAGGGAAAAGATGACCATGACCACAAGCTAGCACTCGATTTCAGGCACAAGGGTGTGGGAAGATTTTCTTTTTTAGGTTAGGGTGTCAGGGATTGGAACGAGTTACCAAGGGGAATGATGAATAACCTACCGAAAACGTTAAAAGAATTCAAAGTTAAAATTTGTAGAGGGCAAGTGTAGGTGAGTGTAGGATAGGGGGAAGTTTTGTGTGTAGGGAAATTGACACCGGAGCGTGTGCTCCATTGTAATGAAATTAAATTAAATCTTGTAATTGTTTATTTATGAGAGTTATTGGCAATCGTAACAGTTACAATTTTTTATCGCTTTATGCCTTGACGACGTCGAGGTCATTACAAGCGGCAAAGGGACTCGGGACAATGATGGAAACGAATTCGGCCATGGCATTTAGAAGGCCCAACCTGGCATTCGGACGGACTGATTTCGAAAACCCATTGAAAACCGAATCCATAGCCGAGCCCGTTGGCTGAGCATTAATTCCGGGGCCTGGCACTCGGAAGGACGCGGGTGCAGATCCCTATCGGCCAACCCAGATTTCAGTTTTCTATTTATTTATTTGTCCTATGGCTAAGCAACTAATACAATACATATAAATATGTACAACGACAAGAACGTTGCTAGCGTTCACAAATTGACGTCCAGTTCTTCCAGCCATTCTATGAAGGAACTTGTAGCTCTGAAAACATCCCAAATGGTCCATCATACTTCAGTAGAGGGTATTCCTTTATGATATGATCAACACTCTGTGAAGGAGCTCCACAGTCACATGCAGGAGAATCCTGAAGACCCCACTTATACAGCATGGCGTTGCATTTCGCATGGCCTGTTCTCAGGCGGTTTAGTTTTACCCACTGGTCTCTACTTAGGTGGAATCCCGGAAGTCCAGTTGTGGGATCTTTAATATCTGGATGTTTCACAGATGCGGAGTTCCAGCTTTGTCGCCATTTTTCCTTGACATCAAAGTCGAATACATCTTGCCATACTGGATTTCTGGATTTAAGACGAGTGGAGGGTAGGTCATTTAGGACCTGGTGGATTGGGAGATCCTGTGGATGGTGAGGATGGTGTAGTTTTATCCACTCACGTGCCGTTGCTTCTTGACGTCTTATCTCTGGAGGTGGTAATTGCTGATCAGGTGCAACCAGGGGACTGGGGTGGATCTTAAGGTGCCAGTTATTACTCTCATTCAGTTTTATATGATTTTCTAAAATCGGATTCCAGGGTGGTTTCCGTATAGGCCATGACCGAATTCCTTGCCGTTCATTGCTCCCCTTATCATTGTCTCAGACCTCTAACAAATTCTGTATTTTATCAGTTCACCCAGCGGTTTCGGTGTAGAGAAAATGACAGATGCATCGCCCCGAACACTTTACGTTACTATCAGTTTAAGCGTGGTCCCTATATGATTTTTTTGGGATTGATATTGCATGTTTATTGGCTTGTAACACATACGTTATGAAAATAACGTACATTGAAGTAAGGAAACTACTATTTATCGACAATATTATTTCTATGAAACTATTTGCTAAGGTTTTTTTTTTATCGATACTCACTGACGTCGAATTACCCCTTCCATTACCGTCAAGCATTACAGTACAGCATCCATTATTCGTTAAGAACTCTTCATGTTTTGAAGAAAGGGACCAGGATTACATCGAACGTATATCGATTGTGATATCGATGACATTGTGTCGTATTACAGATAACTACGTTTAAATTAAACAGACTTGTCACAGGCATAAGCCATGTAGCACTACCACATTTATTATAATGTTTTCCTTTAATATGCGTAATAATAATGTGTAGTAATAAAGCCTCTTTGCCTTACACTGTACATACACTTCACAAAAATCAATTAATTAGGCTTGTACCAATTACAAACCTTCACAAATAAAATAGATCACAAGTAATCGAACATCAATCAGCCACTCACCGCAACAGCTCACTCCATTCTTTTCTTTCACTTCATTTGTTATTTTCTCCCAAAGATAGTTTACTATTAATTAATGCAGGGTCTCAGTGCTTGTAATTTGACAAGGCCCGCCTAATTTTCGTTTTTGTTTAGTTAATTAATATGTAATATCGCTCAAAGACCTACAAAAGCGATATCGATCTGCAGCAATCGATATCGTTGGATTTTGAAAATAGAGTCTTTGCCAGTAGTAGTAAGTTCTGTAATGTCCGCGGGAATAGCGGAAAGTTTTTCTTATAAAGTTGTACGGCGATAAAGTTTCGCATGATACGGTATGTAGAATTATAATTTACACAAAGGTGAACTAAAGATAAACTAAAGTTGATTTGTCGAGTCGTGTCAATGAAACATAAACTGTGATTGATGGATAAATGAATGTATCATCACGTATGGCGGACTGTATTGTTGCGACTATATGGGAATGTGGCTGGTTTGTATGAACATTTATCATTTTGGCCAAAGAACCTGCAATCTGCGTGTAAGTGAACTTACTTAAAAAATAATCAATCGTCGGTTGTATTAATTTTGTGCCTTTGGTTCATTAAAGATTGCGGTTAGTAAAAATACGTTTTATTTCAATACCCATTTGTCTGAGGCGATCATGTTTATTTATTTCAGTAAGGATAGAAATTTCGATTGCCAGAAGTAGTAATATTAGATTATATGATCTTTAGTGTGACGTAATATTTAAAAATGGCCGCATGCTCAGTACTGCTGCTTTAGTTAAGAATATAAGCAAAAAATATTTTTGCAACTGGTTATCAAGCACTGACCGACAATGAGATCAATTCCAGTGTCATCGACGACTAAGACCTCTGTGACGACGAAAAAAAGCATAATACCGGCCGTGCCGAAAAAATAAGTATTTCATTGCCTTGAGACGGTTGGGAAGTGATTGGTATAACCCGATGAATGTGATGCCGTCCAACTGTTGTCTACAATAGAGGCAAAACATTGTGGCAATTTTATACTTTTTAAATAAAGTTAAAACTTCTAGTTTCCTATTTGTAAGACTTGTGCTACACAATACAGTATACGAAATACAGTATGTGAGACGTTTCTGCTGGTACGTCGCACTATTTTCGCTGCTCCCTTCATTTCGTAGTATTATACGTGACAGTATGTTCGTACGCAGCCTCAAGTATCTTTTCTATTTTACTTTCTCCCTGCCACATACTTTCCAGATATTTACGGTTATTCGAATTGCTTTTTGCTGGCTTTAAATATCTGCTTCAATCCGACACCGTAACATTTGAAAACCACTTTAATGTCATTGAAGTTTTCATTCATTTATTTAGTCTCTGGAATAATTCGTTCAGATTCCTCAGATTATCAAGAATACAATTTATTGCTGTAATTCACATTACCAAGATAACATACAATAAATATTTACCTTCGGTTGTTTTCATGATACATTCCTTCCTATTATATCACACAATTTGTTACAAACCATACATTAATTCTCTTTCATTACCTCCCTCGGGCTGTATACTTTACATTTATCATTTACACATTATTAGTCAAAATTACAACTTCATTGAGAGTTTTCTTCTTCGAAACTTCACCTTTCATTTAATTCATAGTCTGTTCATGCTTCCATTAAAACCATTTCTTTTTCGTCTTTTCTCTTCATCTGAGTGTGTATGTGGTTTTTTTTTTTTTTTTTTAAATAAAAGAGATGATCCGTACTGTCTTTACTGGCGTGTTTGACCTTTAAATTAAATTCTCAAAGTTAAAATACATGCTCTGTGACCTCACTACAATTCAAATACATTTACAACACAAACCATAATTTCCGTTAAGGACTATATACCTTACAAGTACATATATTATATAGGCCGACAGTTTGTATCACTGTTTCTTGGTTTCGAATCCCTCCTATGACAAGAAATAATGTTTCGTATAATACATTTTCTACTGTAATCACAGAAGCTGAATTCAGGAGTGCCAAAGGAGTGTGTAGCTGTACAGAAGTTTGATGAACTGTGATGGTGGATGGTTTTTCGTGCTAGGTGAAAATGAGTATATTAAAAGTGTCAGAGAGACCGTTAGGTAGACAGCCCCCTAGGAGTGACTCTCGCCCTTCGTTCTGTGATCTCTGGAGCATAAATCAGTCCCCGGAAGCCTCTTCGCTCGCCTATTCTTCGCCGGTCGCACCTGCCGATTCAGGCAGCGACCTCGCAGAACGGAGTCGACGCTGGCAGCAAGTGAAGCACACGCAGTCCTGTCTTCCTGCCAGGTGGGAGCCAGCAGAGCCATCTGGCGGAACGGGGCGAGCTGTCGGCACGCGTCAAAGTCGACGCCGTGACGAGCAGCCACGCGTGATTCACCAGATTGCGTGGCTTCGGCGCTCAAGAAGAAGCGGGAGCAACCTCCCTTGTAACAAGACCTCACAGTGCGTCGTCCGGAGAGAACTCCGTCCCCGATGCCATACCGCCTCTAATGACCTCGAATGAGACGAGGTGTAAAGCCATAACTAAAAAAAAATAATATAGCATAATATCCTTTTTCTTCATGAACTTAACACCTTTTATTCTTTCGCTCTTTATCTCTGCCAGGACTTTTGTTGGTCGCGACGGGAATCGAAGTCCGGTCCTCCCAGGTGCCAGATCTAAGCGCTCCCACTCACCCACTTGGATTGGAGTTTATTTATTTATTTATTTATTTAAAGGTTTATTTAGCCTTTAAATAAATAAATAAACTCCAATCCAAGTGGGCGAGTGGGAGCGCTGAGAACTGGCACCTGGGAGGACCGGACTTCGATCCCCGTCGCGACCAACAAAAGTCCTGGCAGAGATAAAGAGCGAAAGAATAAAAGGTGTTAAGTTCATGAAGAAAAAGGATATTATGCTGTATACTTTTTTTTAGTTATGGCTTTACACCTCGTCTCATTCGAGGTCATTAGAGGCGGTATGGCATGGGGGACAAGGAACGTGAACTGTCACGCTAATCGCGACATCAAAAATATGTAATTAATTTTATTTATTATAAATTTATCAATTAATACTTAGCATGAGGGATGTGAATTGATCATCAAAGGCAATATTTAAAATTACTATTTATTAGATCACGTACGTGGATTGCATTAATTAGTTTGACGTGATTAAGAGATGTGATTTGGATAGCATGAATTTGAATTGACTTGTTCATCAGGGTCGTTTGCTGGGCTTGTGGACGCGGTAGGTGAACGCACTCAACACACACAAGTTCGTTAGTTTCACAATACGGTGAAGTTGGCGTCTGCGACGGCAGCTGTAGGAAGGTCGGTGGAGGCGCTTCTTGCTGCGGGACTGCGCGAAGTCAGTCAGCTCCACTCGAGGTTGGCGTTGTGTTCGACGCTGTCTGGAGTAGCTGCACCAAGTAACTGGGACGAGAAATGGTCGACGCGGTCTGGCGACGAACCTGGTCCTTGGAAAGCTCTTCCAGCAGGAGCGCGAACTCACACTCGCGTATTTTTGCACGTCCGTCCGTGCGTACAGCCACGAGGTACACACCTCTGTGTCCTCACGCCACCCTTCCGCCTAGCGGTCCAGCGGATTAGGGGAAATACGAGGGGTTGACATTCCTTGGGCGACAGCTACCTGTCTGCATCTAGCTGCAGCCTCACAAATCCGTGCGACTTACTGTATCTGAACACGACTGTAATGTGTGACATCACAAACGGGAAGGAATTCCGCCATGACCTTTTGAAGGAAGCATTCCGGCATTCGCCTGGAGTGATTTGGGGAAACCATGGAAAACCCATATCTGGATGCCCGGACGGGGATTCGAACCAGCGTACTTCCGAATGCGAGGCCAGAGCGTTAACTGTTCACCCATGCGATGTATTCTGGTTGCTATTATGGTGCATTATGTGTTGTCCAATCGTCATGACAAACACATGTTTAGACTTCTATATCTTCTAACCAGGAAGTTTTGCACAAATGGGAAGTATATCGCCAGTTCTGAATTCAAATTGACTTCATGTAAAATAAAATCTTTTATCCGTTGAATATACAAACCGTTTACTCTTTTCTGCTTCAATTTTTTTATATATATATATATATCTTAATTTAATTGCGATCAAGCGCTTCCTCCGGTGGTATAATTTCCTTTCTCCTATTTCCACCTACACTTTTCTCTCTACTAATTTCAACTTTAATTTTTTTTAGTATTTTAGGTAAATTATTCTGCATTTGTCTTGGTGATTTGTTCCAACACCTGAATCCCCTTATCTAAAAAAAAAAAAAAAAAAAAACAGAATCTTTCCGAAACTTTGTGCCTGAAATCGAGTGCCAGGTTGTGATCGCGGTCATCATTTACCTTCCATGCATTATTTTTAACTCACCAATATCTTTCCATGCCTCATCGCCACTATACGTCTTGTACACTCCCATGACCCTCTTCACCCTAATCCTGTCTTCCAGTGAATCCCATTCTTGTTCCTTTATCATATCACTTACTGTTTCTGTTCTGCAGTAATTTCAAAAGACGAATCTTGTAGCGGCTTTATGCTTCGTCAACGTCTAGGTCGTTAGAGGCAGAAGAGGATTTGGAAGAGCGACAAGTAAGGAATTCTGCCATGGCCTTTTGTAGCAACCAGCCCTACATTCGCATGGAGTGATTTCGGGAAACCATGGAAAACCGAAATGGGGATTACCAGACGAGATTTGAACCGCCGTCCTCCCAAATGCTCACCAACCGGTATCGGTTCATTTCCCGAAATACAAATATCGGTCCTTAAAGGCACAAGGAAAAAGACCCAAATACGAAACCAGTGAATGAAAGGATACATAAGGTAAAAAGATCGTAGCATAGTGCAAGAAAATATGAACTAATAAATTTTCAGAAACGTTTCGACAGTTTGACTTGCTGTATCAGTCCTAAAATTAATTCTTCTGTAATGTTAGTACATTGTCGCTGAACCATATTCATCATCATTGGAGGTTCCAGGTTAAACGCGGGTAGGAAAATGAAAGGCTTAGCAGTAATTTCAAATCTTGTGTTAGTAAGAAGCAACCTGCAATTAAATACAAAGATAAGACTAAACAAATCCGTTACTCTCCCATTTTTTACTATACGGTTGCCTGATATGGGGGCTGGCAAGCTAATCCAGTTTACAACATACACAGCTACTTCAGAACAGATGTCTAAGAATGATGCTCAATGCACCAAGGTACACACCAATAGAAATTCTAGATAACGAGACAAACATCCCGTTAGTAAATACAGAAATATTTAATTTAACCGAAAAATTCCGTATGAAGTTAAATGAGGGCAGAGTCGAAAGAACCGAATCAATTGGAACAGTAATGTCGATGCAATGCCATAAGTACAACGTCTCCCTCGGTATTCTATAACGGAGAGTGGTGGTGTAACGGTTAGCGTTCTCGCCTCGCATTCGGGAGGACGCCGGTTCGAATCCCCGTCCGGGCATCTAGATTTGGGTTTTCCATGGTTTCCCCAAAATCACTCCAGGAAAATGCCGGGATGCTTCCTTAAAAAGGCCATGGCCGAATTCTTTCCCATTCCTTGCCCCCCATCCTTTCCCGTCTCTAAAGACCTCGCTGTTAGAGAGACGTTAAGGGTTCTAGGGCAAAACCGCGACGGACAAAACCGCGACGGACAAAACCGCGACGGACAAAACCGCGAACGGACAAAACAGCGAACGGACAAAACCGCGAAAGGACAAAACCGCGAATCTTCTCAGGTATACAGAAGCCCCATTAAGCTGCAATCCCACCGCGCGTCGGGTCTAATTCTTTATTAACCTCAACCAAAACAAAATCGTCAAATGCGAAGTGATGACGCTTGACAGAATAATATTTTGGTGCATAAGAGATCAAAGAGTGAGGGGATAACTTGTAGATTATAAATTACATATACACAAAATGAGTTACAGTACTCCATAATAAAGTAACCCTAGCTGCGATCCACAAATCATTTAAAACTGCGTTAGGATAATATTTTGATGCATAAGAGATCAAACAGTGAGGGGATAACTCGTAGATTATAAATTACATATACACAAAATAAATTACAGTACCGTACTCCATAATAACGTAACCCTAGCTGCGATCCCCAAATCGTTTAAAAACTGCGTTAGGATAATATTTTGGAGCATAAGAGATCAAACAGTGAGGGGATAACTCGTAGATTATAAATTACATATACACAAAATAAATTACACTACCGTACTCCATAATAACGTAACCCTAGCTGCCGTTTCGCGGTTTTGTCCGTTTCGCTGTTTTGTCCGTTCGCGGTTTTGTCCGTTCGCGGTTCTGTCTGCGCGGTTTTGTCCTCGCGGTTTTGTCACTTCGCGGTTTTGTCCGGACACGGTCCGGCACGGATTCTTCCAGTGGTGAGCGACCCGCCTGCGAACTAGGCTGCAAGCATACACGGCTTCCGTCATCGCAGAAAACCGCGAAATGTGCGGAGAGGCGATAAGCGAGATACCGCGGCAGTAAACGCTGCCCCATTTGCCTTTCCCACATTGCTCGCGGTATGACCTCATCGCGCAAACAGCCAACCCAGTACAGAGTTAGCCGTAAAGAGGACAAGCAACCAGACCTTAGACACGGTAAAGTGTATGCACTACAGGCACGGGACTGTCTTAGCTTAAAGCAAATTTTACTAGTTTGGACAAAGCGATAAGTAGATTTACTACGATCGATGATCAGATACTAAGGTTACAGGGGCGATATTCCTGGAGCGATAAATTAGTTGGCAACTTTTTTTAATTAAATCAAATTGCAATGGAACGCATGCTCCAGTGACAATTTCCCTAAACACACATCTTCCCCCTGTTCTGCATCCACCTACATTTACCCTTTACAAATTTTAACTTTAAATTCTTTCAACTTTTTTGGCAAATTATTCATCATTTATCTTGGTAACTTATTCCAATCCCTGACACCCTTACCTAAAAAAGGGAATCTTCCCTTGTGCCTGAAATCGAGTGCCAGCTTGTGGTCATGGTCATCTTTTCTCTTCCATGCATTACTTTCAATTCTTAAACAAATATCTTTCCATACCTCATCACCTTGTACATTCCCATGACCCTCTTCATCCTCCTCATGTCTTCCAATGAATCCCATTCCAGCTCTTTTATCATATCTGTTACTGATTGCGTTCTGCAGTAATTTCCAGAAACAAATCGAGCAGCTCTTGTCGTCTGAACTTAAATAGCCAGCTTAGAAACTTAGAGAAAACAAGAGAAGTGCCGACCTACACTTCTGGACCGCTGACAATCATTCCAACAACAGGAATAGTACTAAACCAATTAGAATTTATACGAAAAAAAACGCTTAGAACTTGTGAGGTACACAAACTCACGAATTGTGCAATTTACTATTATAAGAGTATTTTTGTTACTATGTAATTGTAATTATGTATAGTAGCTTTGAACATTTAAGTTTCAAAATCAGAGAGCGTCGAGCTACAGCAAAGGAGATCTCTGGTTACGAGTAGGTACTGATAAAAAGATATAAATAAAAATACGTTGCAAAATCCTGGCGGGACGAATGCAAAATTTTAATTAAATATTAAAAAAGATAAGTCGGAGAGCAAAGGAGAAGTATAATTGCACCAATGAACTGTAAATACTGAATAGTAATCGTTATTATGAAAATGTAATAAATTATTTCAGTTTGTGAGGTACACAACCTAATATTTTGTGATTTTTACATTAAAAAAGCTATTTTTATTTAATAATTGTAATTGTATATACTAACTCTGAATTTTAAGTTCCAAGGTCAAAGTACGTCAAGATGAATATAATGAGATCTCTGGAAAATAAAGAACAGTCGATATAGAGTTGAAGAAAAGATTTGAAAGGAAGAGGACGAGTTGGTTTTGGAAAGAACATGTCTTAAGAGAAAAGAAGAAACAGAATAGCTAGATAGAGGCCACGAAGAATCCTGGCTGGATTAAGAAGAAAATATTAGCCTGAGGGCAGAAGGTTTAGCGTTTTGATAAAGATAATGGAATGTGACTTTGGAAATGATAATTGTTTTGTTTAAGGAGAAATATAGGAATTATGAGATAAGTAGAAAGTGTTTTATTTGATATTGAATTTGAAATACAGATATAGACAAAGGAGTTGATTTAAAGTTTGTATGGTAAGAATTTGATTAATAATAATTTGATTTACAGCGTGAGTATGGAAATAAAACCAGCAGCGGACAAAGAGGGATTAAGGGAATCCTTATGCTCTGTTCTCGTGCAGGAAATATAAGCAAAGAGTATTATTTTATGATAAAGTAACCCTCACATGTGTTCTCTACGACATAAAAGGATACGTTTCAAGTTGATATTTTAAAAAAAAAAAAACGATTTCCTTTTAAAGGTAATTTACTTTCAGCCATGGTGTTAAAGCCAGTAAAGGATTTAGAGGTAATTAAAAGTCATGTAGTACTGATCCGATACACGAAATAGTAAAATATAATTGTCATTATTTATAATTAAAAAGAAAATCTTATAAACTGCGAAGAAACATTTTAAATGAAAATAGAAAATACTTACAAGCTTTTGAACACCAAATGACATAATGAAACAAATCAAACATTTTAAAAAATGTTGCTTACACAATATTCTTAACTACAGTATTCTAATTACATTCAGACACTGTGTGTCTTTTAATCAAATTACAATTCTTTTGAACAATTTACCTCCATCAAACCAACATTAATTCATAAAAAATAAAACAAACATAAATAATCACTGGGTATCACTGCAGACACAAATTTAATTAATTTATCGGATTAGAACTAACAGGAAACTGGGTCATAGGACTGTTACTGTGTGTATATTAATTGACACCGGGGAATTTGTTCCTTCGCAATTAAATTACCGTTTAATAATATGAGATGGCCTTTGCAACAAAGTTTCCAAACAATAATACACCTGAGTTATCTTCCACGATATGCCATAACGGAATAGAAAGTGATAGTTTTTTGAAAGTGTCATCGTTGTTTGGAGACTAAAGGGCTGCAGTAGGCTTTAGCAAAATATATCGATGTATCGAAATATCGATATTTTTCGTAAAATAATCGATATTTTTACTTTCGACATATCAAATACCAATATTTTAATTGGAGTATTAATTTTAAGTACCAATTCGATATTTGTATACGAAAACAAAACAGTATCCAATTTCATGTGTTGCGTATATTTGATAAATATATGTACATATCTGATCTGAACGCGTTTAAAAAAGTGAATTACTCTTAATTTAACAGTTTTTTATCAATGGTTCACGAGTTAAAAAACATGTTAAATGTTAACTGGTTAATGTTAACGTCGTCATTTTTTTTATTGTCTGTTTGTCAACATATTTTGTGATTTCAAGAGGTAATATCTAAAAATAGACCTGTTGAAACAACCGAGCAGGTTGTTGAAACGTCGTCATTCTATGACTATCCGGCTGGACTCCCGTGAAACATTTATAAAATATTATCTTCTGTGTCGTCCAAAACAATGGCTTCTGCAGTTAACTTGGCGGCACCAGACGACAGCCATAGATTGATAAAACAGTTGTTTTGATCAGATGAATACTGTTTTGAATGATTGTAAAAATAGATAAATCAGTAAACGTTTCTATATTATCTACACTTTTCTTTAATTTTCTGATATTTTAAAAATATTTGGATATATTTTGGGATTATTTTTAGAAAATTATTGTCATAGCCAAAAATATTGGCATTTTGACATATCGATATTTGTCCTTCGATACAAATCGATACTGCTCGTAAATATGGATACTGTATTTATCGACATAATTTTTCATTTGTCCATCCCTATTCTTCAGTCAATGTGTGTGTCTTAACACTGCATCCTAAGTGTGTTGCTCGTAAATATGGATACTGTATTTATCGACATAATTTTTCATTTGTCCATCCCTATTCTTCAGTCATTGTGTGTCTTTCACCACTGCATCCTAAGGGTGTTAATGTTTAAAATCCGTATCTGCTGTGTATAATGGCCTCCCCTGAGCGGATGCAGCTGGTTGGTTCATCTATGAGGTCGCGAGTTCCGGTCTCTGCTTTATGACGAGCGCCCGGTAAACCGACTGCGAGTGGGTGGGAGCCGTGCAGTGACTTCCGGGTGGACTGCGTGTTTGGGGACGTGTCCTAGTGATATACAGCTTGTGACGCACCAGTTCAGCTCTACACTAGACATCCAGTAATTTACACCTGCGTGCAAATATCACCTCAACCGCCGCAGCCAGGTCAGGGAGTTGGCTTATCGCGAAACAGACTTCCGGTCTTCCCGGGGCCCGTGTTTGTGAATTAGACTATACAGGGTTAGTCAAAATGATTGCAGTGATTTCAGAAAATTACTACAGATTTATTATTTGACATATACTTACAAGATTACACAGAAATATAAACATATTGTGAAAGTTTTTTTTTGTGTCTACAGATCCTCAATATGTGCACCTTTAGTGACTCTGCACACATCAAGTCTATAACCGAGTTCTTTCCATACCCGATGCAGCATGTCTCTGTCAATGAGAGAAAATGCATTGGTGATGTGAACCCACAGGTCTGGCAGATCAACTGGTACTGGTGGCACGAACACTGTGTCTTTTACGAAACCCCAAACAAAGAAGTAGCAGGGGGTTAGGTCAGGGGAACGAAGAGGCCATGACATCAGCTGACGATCAGCATCCACAGCACGACCAATCCATCTGTTTGGAATGTTGCAGAATTGGCTCATGCCACTTCTGGAAGCTGATAGTGAAGATTTCACTTTCCAGCAGTACGGTGCTCCACCCCTTTTTTCTCTAGTTGTCCGTAATTTCCTAAACACCAGCCATAAATAATTGTTTATTCTAATATAACTAATTATGCTTTTCGCTAAAACATATTCTGTTACCATTCTAAATTATTTCTGGCTGCATACTGTCCTTGAATGTTGCTTCTGAACGATGATTTGAACAACCTGGATGACCCATTTTTCGTAACTTCACTTTGGCGTGTTTTTGTTCAGGTAGGGAAGATAGTGTCCAAGCTGCCAAAGGCCAAGGCGGAAGTTAGCAGTATAAGGAAATAACTAGCTTTTACCAGCGATTTCTTATGCGGGAACTTAAATTTTTATTGCTAGAATCTTATAAAGAACGCTGTAAAAGGTATCCTTTAAAGCAATGAGTCGACATAATATGATGAGGAAGCCATCACAACACCGTTCTATAACTGAGCCTGTCTCGTGAAGAGAACCATTTGCAGCATGTTTAACAATATCATTAAACTATTCGGGGAGGGGTAAGTTTGGGAGACTACTTTCCTTACAATAGTTCCTTCGGCATATTTTTGTTTTTGGTGTAAAATTATGTCACTTTCTGCGGGCACCTTATATCAAAACCTCAGCGTTGTGTACACAACTTTTTTGTCTTGCTGTAATTAGCTAAAGTACATAGCCTTTGAGGGTTGGAAATACGTGAGGTAGCTACATTCAACTGCCCATGGGAGAAAAAGACACCTTTTCTAAGTGTACCCCTGCTACTTTCAGTGTCTGATCCTGACCTTTGTTGATATTCATCTCAAAGGCTAATTTTAGAGGCAACTGTAGTCTTTTGAGATGGAATGGTACGTCTGTCGGAATTAATGGTATTCAAGGAATCAAAACATCATCCAATTTTGCCATTCCAGTCACGATCGCAGCTTTTACTATGTTGGAACCCAATGAACAGATCATACACGAACTGACTGCGAGAGAAACAAAGCCTGAGTGACCGATATAACATTACACACGCTATCCGTCTGTCTGTCAACATGCGGTTATTTTTCAAATTTCCATGACAGAATATGTTATTTATCCCGAAAAAATATTCTACGCCCTTGCTGATGCACATAGTATTTCCTTTCCAAATTTCATCAAGGTTTAGTTTAGCCGTTTAGTCGTGAAAACCTAACAAACAGACAGAGAGTCGAAGTTACTTTCTCATTTATAATATTAGTTTAGATGCGAGAACATGGCCGATGATTACTGTTGATATTCTCCGTCGCGGATTGGTGGGAAGCGAATATTAAAGTCGGCGACATGACGTGGGCCGCAGGTGTGGTGTAGACGGTGGCCCATTTGTCTTGCGCGGCGGGTCGTCTATAATGCAGGAGCGCCCCGCCAATCACTGCGCTCGCCGGAAGTGCGCGCCGAGGACTGCAATTAGAGGCGCCACCGTCGCAGCTGCACGCTGACCCGCGCTGAATCACGGGTCACGTGGGCAGATGCGCGACGCCGCCACGCTGCACAAAGAGGAGGAGCAGTGGCCAGCCTCATACGGTTCTGCCTGGGGTCCGAGGAATCATAGTTGCATGCTGACAAATCTGGACTATAGGTGGGATAGTCCAAAGCTGTCTAAAACGGTGTGGAACCAAGCGTTATCGAGAAGAAGGCTGACCTTACGGATCGAAATCTCGCGTGTTTAAACAGATACGATCTCTTTCAGTAGTATTCAACGTTTATTCAGAGGAAAATCGACTCCTAAAACATCCAAAATGACGGTTGTGACCATCTTGCAGCAGACAAACAAGTTTTCAGGATTACCAGATGCGCTCATGTTACAACTATAACAAACTCTACTATATTCAATGCAGGAGCGCTTTGGCAAGTTGAACAATTTGAGAGTATGGACACAAAAAATAGTCTCTTGATGCAAAGCATTACATTACCTTCTGACAATTTTGAGCCCTTTAAACCTGCCGATTTCTACGCAGCCACCTTGAAATGTTTTTCCACTAAGACGGTGATTTTTAATAATTTTCTGCTCTCTTCCATAACTTATTCAAGTTGTTGGACTAATTTCACGATCAATGTTTATCGTGTCTTGTTAAACGAAGCCTAGAATACACTGGTTGTGAAACTACTATCCTACCAGTAATGAACCACTCACGTGACCAGTTTACATTATTCTTCAAATATATCTCAAAAATATTTTTTCAATAGTCTTGATTTTCACTATATAGCGAGAAACGTAAGAAAAAATCTAGCCGGGGATGAGCGTCATGTGTGAAATGAATTTTTAGTTTTTATCGACCTTAAGAGGCACAATAAAAATGATGGGACAAGAAATATTTCAGATCATGCTATCATGAGATGTGACTCTAAACACCAGTTTTTTTGTCGCTAAAAACGTCACAACTGCATTATTACCAAATTATTGTACGTTTGTCAAGGGTGAGGTTGTGTTTATCCCGCGCATAATACGCCTAACGCTCGAAAGAAGTGGCGATCCTTTTCAGGTAGAACGGAAGCAGCTTCTATCATATAGAAATTTGACGTGACAATTAACAACTTCCAAGGGAAGACCCTTAAGGTTCGTTCGCACTAGACTAGTAATTTAGTCGACTAACGAGCAATTTAGTACCTAAAAGGGTGTGAACAATGAAAATTTAGTGGAGCAGTTTAGCCAGTAGTTTAGTCGAGTCGATCCGTTTTGTTCTATTATATCAGGGTAGTACTGTCCTCTGAAGAAGGCCACCAATGCCCGAAACGTTAAGTTTCCATAAATTGACGCGGTTCAACCCGGACAACCAAGACAACATGAGACTGGCATAGACTGGAAATGAAAAACCTCACTGTTCTGTTCCAAATACTAGCGAATTTAATTAATTTCGTTCCTTGACACAACTTTTATAACATTTATGTTACATTTAAACAAATTTCTGATGCATTCTGCAAGTTATTTTAGCTTGGTCGTGGCGACACCCACACTGGCCTGCACACTGCCATGCTACAATGCAGGCGCCCAATCGACAATCACAGCCACAAAGCTGTGCTGTCCAGCGTCGAACATTTTTACTTAAATATTACAAGGGGTAGCGTAATTGCTTCGCGTTGCAGGGGTCGCCGGTTCGAGTCCGGCCTCGGGCATGGGTGGTTTTAATTAAGTGTTGTGTTTGTCTTGTGTAGTCTATACCAGGAAGAATATATAATACATTGAGTGATCCAATACATACTTGCAAACTACAAAATTACTTGGTGCTGGCTGTACGGCCTCGTTGCCAAATGCCATTTTTAAAGAAAAATAAATACTAGAACACTATGCTACACCGTTTAAGACCCTTTCGCACTAGCGGTCAGCTCAGTTCAGGTCAAAAATCGCTATACACGTAATCCAATGGGAGCATTCACACTACGCGGTCCGCTCAGGTCAGGGCAAGGCAGCTCAAACTGAAAAAAAAAAAAAAAAAAAAAAAAAAAAAAAAAAAAGAGTAATAAATAAATGTTTTAACGGTATGTTATTTCTGTTTATTATAAAGTCGGCAAAATTTAATATAAATTCAAATATTACTACCCATTTTAGTACTGTCAAGGTACAGATCCTGTTTCAGAATTTTTTTAAAAAAATATTGTTAATTTATTTCTTGAATCAAGCGTTAGCCCCCGAATAAAGAATATTTGTAAAATAGGGTTTTTCTTGCTCATCCTGAAATTCACCTTCTACATGGCACGAAATTTTATCCTTCCGTAAATAATTGTGCTAAATACATGTTGGTCAAATTATTTTATCATTTGATCCTGGAGCAGAATTAATTTTTCTAACATAAATTCGAAATCTTTGAGCCCTAAAATATCAAAAGCATTTCCCACCATTCGTCTCGCACGGCATAGCCGGTAGTTAACATTCATTTTTCTCTTGATCTGTTTGCGCTTGAAACTCTGGATGCACCCAGATCCATCCTCTTTTTGATCTTGACGTATTTTTAGGCTCTTGATCCAAAATCATTGCGATTTAATTGACGTTGGGGTAGAAAACGGCATTGTTCACTATGGGTAACTGAAATGAAATGGCCTCGTCTATCACTTTATCTGACCTGACCTGACTGCTAGTGACAATGCTACCCTGGATCGTGACCTGAGCTGACCTCACCTGACCTGAGCTGACCTGAACTGACCGCTAGTGTGAACTGACCGCTAGTGTGAATGGGCCTTTAGTAAACAAACTACGGTATGTGGAAGCCCAAAAATGTTACAAATCAAACTACAAACATTAATACAGTTATTTATCATTATCGGCCAGTTCAATTATTTTCTGATGTGGCCTCTCAAAGTCATGACTTTTTCAGATATAAATTGAGCAGTCTTCTCCAAGTCGCACGATCTTGGGTGATCCTCTGCCAGTTAAGTACAGTTATTTAGTATACATATAATTATTAAATGTTACGTAATACATATGTAGAGACAAAGAGACTGGCGGAACAAAGTGGGGCATGGAAGACTGTGAATGGACCTGCTAAATGTCAGAAAATTCTTGATGATGACATAACACAATATTATTAACTAGCCTCAAAGACCCCCAAAAATGACGGGTCTAACGTATCGATCTGACAATTCATTTCTCTGCGGTTGCCTACATAAGTAGAATTGTTATGTAATGCTCATAATCTTATTTTGTAATTTTTACATATTTCGCTTATAGTTTACACAGCGATCCAGATGGAAGTTCTATTGAATGAATGGTGTCAGAATTAGGGAACCAATTAAACTAAAAATAAAATAGGAATCCCAAAATCTCATGCTGCAGCGCGTGGTATTGGTTTTATTTCTGGTCCAGGTCTCATTCAGAAACTAAATTCATCGTAAATTAGTCTGTAAACAAATGCGTCAGTTGTCATTCTGGTACCGTCTGCATTTCGATATGACCACGACTTCTACTGATATTGCTGATCAAAATTCATAGATGCTATTACCCGCGTACCAATACATTCATTGTATTGCGATATAAATTTGACCTACTGGTAATACCTTGTGGTGTAACGGTTAGCGTTCTGGCCCTCGCATTCGGGAGGACGGCGGTTCGAATCCCCGTCCGGGCATCCAGATTTGGGTTTTCCACGGTTTCCCCAAATCACTCCAGGTGAATGCCGGGATGCTTCCTTCAAAAGGCCATGGCCGAATTCCTTCCCATTCCTTGCCCCCCATCCTTTCCCGTCTCTAACGACCTCGCTGTTAAGAGACGTTAAGCAGTTAAAATATTAATTTAATCGCAGTACATACCTTTATTTCAGTGTTTCAGCAAATAATTCCTTCCAGTATATCATAACAGTGACTTAAAATATGTACACTATATTGAATATAAAAATCTTGTAAGCCAGTCAAAAATAACGTGTTTTGTGCAGTATTTTATAAGTTCGTTTCTGCGCTGAATAAGTACAATTTTCATCAAATAACGTTCATTATCTTGAAAATGACGTGTTGCAGATATTTGTTACCTTAATGTAACAATGGTACCGCTGTACAGAGAGTATAAGAAAAATCAACATCGAACGAATTTAAATTAAGAAAAAGGAACTAATAATTAATATGTCGATTTCAACGGAATACATATTTTTCTTTCAGTGTTCTGACAATTAATTTATTGCGAGATAGCAGTCCGTTATTAAATAACTCGCCTAACCTCGAACATCTCCATTCGTTTTTTGTTGAATAGCTGAGGCGAAAAGTGTGACGTCAAAGTCCAACGTCATAAAGGGACGCCATGGCGAGACAGTTACAAGATGACCAAAAGTGCGTTTTATAAATATACATAATCATAATAGTAATTTAATAATAACAAGTCATTGGGGGTTAATGATAATGCTACAAATTGAGTCTGAAACAAATTATAATTATTTTTTTTTATTTTATCATATATTCCAACCAGGAAGGAAACATGTTTTGTCAACTACTATAACTACAATTCTCTGCGGTTATAATTCGAAATCTCCTCTTTCTTTTCTCTTATAATCTGAAAGAAAATATTCCTACTCTTTTACTTCAAAACTTCCTTCTGTTAATTATCACAAATTACTAACTTCCCGAATTACACTGAACACGACTTCATTTTTGAAACTCGCGTCCTTTATAATAAATTAATTACAACCATCGCGTATGTATGACTTTTTCTCCCGTAGCTGTAACAATTTCTAGGCAATTCAATTAGTGTTCGCACATACTGCTTCGATGCAAGCTTCGCCGTGTTCTGAAGCCATCCTTTTATTTTCTACTGAATCTCCTTTCTTTTTTACACATACAGGGTGATACACGAAGATATGCAAATGTTTTAATAAGTTATTCTACAAGTAAAACTAAAGAACAACGTTCATATAAACATAGGTCCGGCGAAATCTCACGAAACCTCACCAAGCGGGAGGGAGGGGGGGGGGGGGAGTCAACGGAAATCTCACGTGAGATTTTGAAATTCTTGTAGAATAGTAGAGCTTTAAAAAATTAAAAAATAAGAAAGTTTACAAATGAAATGACGCGAAAGTCGATTTTAGGGGTGTAAAAACTGACTTTAGGGGGGGAATAACCACCCTTGGGAGCATGAGACCTAAGAAAAAATAAAGGTCTCGAAAAGTTGCGAGGTCCATTCCTAGAAAGGGGGGGGGGATTTCCATCAAAATCATTTTACAGGCGGTGGGGGGGGGGGTAGTCTCACCAGATTGGGAGGGGGTCCGGAATTCCAGTAAAAACACCTCACGGAATTAATGTACGCCTCCTAGTGTGTAGGGTATGAGAGCTGAGAATGCGGCCGCATAGCTCAACGTGAAGAGGGACCGCGGATGAAGCGCGGTCGCTGTGGATTGCGGAAGCCGTAACGAGATGAGCGGAGCCGCCGCCCAAACAGGATTTGTTACCCGCAAAGAGGTGACGCAAGCAGCCGCGTGCTGACGCCGCACACAATTAGGGGAGCCCGTGATCGCGTCGGGCGCGGGTTAAGCACGCGTAATTACTCCCCAATTTGCGAGTCGCCGTCTTGCGAGCCAAAGCGGAGATATTGGGCCTCTCCGTGGCGGATTAACTCCGCTGATTGCCGCCGCGTATTGGCAATCAGACCCGCCTCATCAGAGCACTACTTTGAGGGGCGCACGGCGACACTGCCGAGGTTTACTACTCCCATCCCTCTCATACGTCCTGTTCTAAGGTCGCCATATAGAGGAAACATGTTGAGCTGTATTGTTCATAAATTAAATTTGCTAACTCACTAAAAGGAAGAAAATCCGTGAGGCGATATCATATATAGTAGATTCTTTTGTCACCGGAAATTTATTTCCTTTTATACCTAACCGAAATCGATAAATGATCTTGTATAAAGATTATTTTCTCCGGTTTGGTAGCATCATACTTTAAGAAAATAATTTTTCGACCCTTATTTCTAAAATGTGTTTGTGTGCGTTGTTTTATTATTATTATTGGCGAATTCTCCAAATAAATGGAAGACTTTAAGCAAATTACCCAATCAAGTTTGCTTTGAGTTCTTGTTGTTGTTCTAATAGGATTTCATTCTTTCCGAGAAAGTTTGTTTTCTTTCTTCCGACCGCTTTGACCTGTATTGTTTTTGTTTTGACCGCTCAGTTATAACTTCCCATTTGTCTACTTTGTGTCTGAAGGTGTCTCTTTCTAAGATGTCTGTTGCACCTGTGTTTGCACTTTTGATCCTTCCGAATGTCATTCTGCCAAGGTGTTGGGTTTTTATTATTATTATTTTGCAAAGAGTCATTGTTTCCTCGATTCCTAACCGAGATCGATAAGAGAGGTACTTTTTTAATGATCAAGGTCTCTTCTTCTGTGAAATAATTTTGCGAAAAGACTTTTTTTGTTGCTCGACACCTAAAGGGAAAGAGCATCATTATTATGTTTTAAATCTTTTTTGTCACGAGACATTCATCTCCATTGATGCCGGATCTAAATCAATAAATGAGGTATTATTTTAAAGAATAAAGTCTCCGCTTTGGTAACGTCGTGTTTTAAGAAGAGATTTTTTTCGAAATTCTACAAATAAAGGCCAAAGCTATCGTTATTTCCATAAAAAAATTTGCTGTCACGTTCCATTTATCTCCCTCGATAGCAAAACGAAATCGACGAATGAGATATCTTTTTGAGGGTTAAGATCTTCGTTTGGTCACATCATACTTTATGAAGCGAGTTTTAATAATTCGACACCTAAAAGGAAAAAGGTATCAATATTTCTACTTTTTTTGGTCACCTGTCGTTTATCTCCGATGATACCTAACCAACGTTGATAAATGAGGTATCATTTTGAAGATTGAGGTCTCCACTTCTGTTACATAACAATTAAGAAAGAAATCTTTCGGAATTTGATCCTTAAAGGGCAAAAGTAATAACTGTGAACGTCGCGCGTATGAGACAGTTCAGAGCCAACCCGCTAGATAGCAGTAGCACATACCACAGAGATATTAATAAACTGCTTCACTTGTGTTGAGGAGGGCTGAGCGCATTTCCGACAGATGGCAGCACCACCTGTTACACAGATATCAATAAACGGAGTTTTTTGAATAATAAGTAGATTTTTCGATTTTTATTTTTTTTTCGTTTACACAAATATTTTTGTTTTGCTATACAGTTCCTATGTAAAGATTGTATTCACGAAATTTTCTCACGGGCTATGATCACAAAAACACAAATCACAGAAATATAGACATGCTCTGTGTATTATTTTTTTTTAATGGCATTTGACAACTGATGCCATACAGCCAGCTCCATGTGATTATCAGTAGCTTCCAGTGAATCGGTCATCCAGTATGTCTACTTGCAGCTTCTAAGTATGGACACCACAGGACGGACAGGACATTCGCATAGAAACACAACACTTAAACACTCATGCCCTCGGCCGGACTCGAACCGGCGACCTTCGGCACGCGTGGCCAGTACTCTAGCCCCTGCGCTGCCGAGGCCGGCAACTGTATGTATTTTGTTGAGGTTAATTGTATTCCGCTAAGGTCGATGACAGTTTGTCATACATATATTTCTAGCCTACAAAAATTTTTACTAATTGTTTCGGAACATAATGTAAGTACTTTTTTATGTACCTATTACACAAAACAAATAAACAATTGCTTCAAATGAGCCTGTTCTTCCGTTCATCCTATTCCAAACCAACAAACTATTTCCAAAACGAGATTTATTTATTTATTATTTTTTATTTTTTTATTATTTTTTTTTGCAAGGTGTCATCTATGTTCCTTCATACATGACCGAAATCGATAAATTAGGTCCCTTCATTAAAGACTAAAGTTCCCCGCTGTAGTAGCATCATATTTTGAGAAACGAATTTTCGAAATACGAACCTGAAAGGGCAAAGTATACTATATATCAAGGTCATGCGTATCAGAAAGTTCAGAGCCGAGCTTCGTTGCCATCGATAACGGTTGACCGCGTTACTGTTTCATAGAAGCACGACATATTATAAAGATGTGGGTAGACTGCGACTGTTCTGATCGAGGTCTGCGTCACTTCGGCTTCCGGAAAGCGGTAGCTTCGGGTGTTTAGTGAAAGTAGAGGGCTGCAGGGTAGCATAGATCAGGAGAAATTGGAAAAATATTACTACAATGGAACCGGTTCTTTTTTCAACTTAATACAAACCACCAATCTACTTCATTGTATTTTATTCGAAAAATTTTCGGACATATTGTTATATAAAAAATTTTCGTCACCGAATTTTAGCTCGGGTCATTTAGTTTTATACTGAAAGGAAAGAGAGAAATTATACCCAGCACTCAACAAAGCTGAAGGAAAGAGGGAGGAACAAAAATGTTAAGCAAACAATAAAAACACAATATTTCGGACAAAAATTATTTTTCAATAAGGGTTAGACCTAAATAACTTTTTTCATATGGATTTGTTAACTGTTTGAGATTAGTACCTTTCTGATTCGATCAGAAAATTCATAGGTCGTAAATGAAGTATGTAGGTGTATTGTATTCTCGAGGTTTGGCGGCAGAAAAGTTTGTTACAAGAATGACTGTTTCTTTTTTGAATGTGTGAAGTAGGGAGCAAGAAAGCCTGTTTGCTCTCGATGTTACAGCTGCTGTACGTGGCCTGTGTTGTTTTTGTTCTTTTTTGTTTTTCGACCTAACTAGAATCCGCACCCCACCCATTGTGTTCAGCGATTTTGCACTACCTCAGATGTGCACCGTCGGCCAGTATAGAGACGACTTAAGGAGGGGTCCCATTCTTGCAGTGTTTTGGAGAGGCGCAGTGGTGTTATTCCTGGCGTCATGGTGTGGGCGAGTCATGGGGTGTGACTTCAGGTCACGGCTGGTAGTGATCGAGGGAACTCTGACGGCACAAAGGTATGTCGCTGACATCCTGCGTCCTCACGTGTTACCCTCGTGTCGCAGTGTCGTGGTGCTAGCCCACACACGGCACGTGTCTCTGTGAACTGTGTTCGTGATGTTCAGGTACTCCCGTGGCCAGCAAGATCCCCAGATCTGTTCCCGACGGAGCATGTGTGAGATCACCTCGGACGTCAACTCCGTCCCAGTGCCAGTATCCAGGATATCAAGGACCAGTTACAACAGTTGTGGCCAGCTTGCCTCAGGAGAGGACACAACGACTTTATGACAGCCTTAGCAACCGAATCAGTGCATCCATCCAAGCCAGATAAGGTGTTAAGTCACATTAATAAATAGCATCACATACCCTCTCAATCCGTGGATTTATTTTTTCCCTCGTTTTTTCGGGGCTTCATTTTTTTCCCAGGCAGTACACACTCATCAGTCAGAACATTATGACCAGCTACCTAATTTTTTCAAAAAAATCCACTGCCCTTGGGAACATGGTCGTCATGAAGGGGTATACGTGGTCTGTAGCCAGTGTACTTTACTTATTGGCCATCATTGTGCCTTGCACGAGCTCCACTGGACCCATGGATGCCCACGTGAATGTTCCCCAGAGCATAACTGAGCCGCCGCCAGCTTGTCTCCGTCCCGCAGTACAAGTGCAAGAAGCTGTTCCCCTGGAAAACGACGGATTCGCACTCTCCCATCGGTATGATGAAGAAGGTATAGGAATTCATCAGACCATGCAACGCTCTGCCACTGCGCCAACGTGCAGTGGCGATGGTCACGTGCCCATTTCAGTCGTAGTTGCCGATGTCGTGCTGTTATAATTGGCACATGCATGCGTCGTCGGCGGCGGAAGCCCATCGTTAGTAGTGTTCGGTCCACTGTGTGTTCAGACACACTTGTACTCTGCCCAGCATTAAAGTCTGATATAAGTTCCGCGACATTTCGCCGCCTGTCCTGTTTTACCAGTCAGCCCAGCATACGACGTCCAACATCTGTAATGACTGCCCAACCCCTCGACGTTTGGACGTGGTTTCACTTGGTTTCACCACTTGTTGAAGACACTCACCACAGCACTCCTCGAAGACCTGACAAGTCGTGCGGTTTCCGAAATGCTCGTGCCGAGCCTCGGGGCCATCACAATCTGCCCTCGGTCAAACTCAGATAGATGGCGCGCCTTACCCATTCTAAACACGGACAACACGCTCACTGATACTACATGCACCGTGCGTGTGTCTGACTAGCAGTTATTCCTGGTCAGGTGACGCTGCTATCGCCTGGATGAGTTTATATCGATAGTAGGCAGGTAGTCATAATGTTTTGGCTGACCAGTGTATAGAACACAGCTGTTTAAGAAATCAGAAGGCACTAACGTTAGTTACAAATTAAAATATTTTCGATGAAATGTTTCAAAAACCTCAGTTGGCATTGCTTTCAGTGATATGTGCTAGTTCCTCCATCTAATTAAAAAACGAAGCATCGACCAGTTTGGATTATAAGAATGCTAAAAACAAATCACTATTTCACCTCATAATGCAAATACTCGTACTTGTAGGTATCTCTAGTAATAGAATCCGTCACAATGGAGGAGGAAGAAAATATTTACACAATTTACCAATCAATTTCTAGAAAATAAATGATTATCTTCAAGTTCGCACATATTTGACACTAATTTTACAACTACATAAAGTTAGTTACCCATACTTCTTTTAATTTACAAATACACTGACCACCCAAGACATTGGATAAGGGGTGATCTGTGGCAGAATCGCGATTCTTGTGTCCTGAAACTCTTCTGGAAGCACCAGAATTGTACTCTTCCGTCAGATCTGCCACAGATCACCGCCTAACCTGCTTTACAGAGCGGGCAAGCCTCCGACCTCCACGTTCTGTTATGTGGCGTGGGTGTCCACCACATTGTCAGTTACTCGTGTTTTCACCGTTCTTCAAACACTTTCCATAGATGCTGACTACAGTAACACGCAAACAGCCGACCAGCCTCTCCGTTTCCGAGATTCTCGTTCCCAGTCACCGCGCCCACAAACTGCTGGCCGCTAATTTAAGGGAACTATAACATAGAGTAGGTTAGTTCCGCTATCCAAGTTACTCACGAACACGATTTGATTTGACAAGTATTTGTAATGACAATGACTACTATCACAGGTAGAATAAGTACAACGAATTGAGCACTATTTTACTAAGATATTTTTATTAAAATCCAGTGTTGCAGCTATTTCATCTATATATCCAGTTAAGCTTGATATTTCAACTGCGAGAAGCTAGCATAATGCAAAATAAAACCAGTGTTTATATGTATAAAGAATGTGACGAAGATAGATGGAATGTACAAAGTGAAGGTACGAAACTATTGATGGTAACAAAACATAAAAGATTGCTCTAATTTCACAGCAGTTTTGTTACGTAGCGTTTTCGTGAAGGTTCTTGCTAGTGCTATTCTGCTTTTAACATCATTCCTGCTTCTGCCATCGGTTGTAGTTTTGCTTCCCAAGTGGCAGAATTCACTTACTTCTCCAATTAAATCCCATACTATTTTTATATTTAATCTATTAGTATTGCTATCATTTCTGCTACATTTCATTACTTTAGTCTTTCTTTGATATATATTGAGTACAAAATCATTCTTCAATATATTGGTTTATGCCATTCAGGAACTTTTCAAAGTCCTCGGCCCTTTCTGCTAACAAGACAACGTCATCAGCAAATCGTAGCATACTGATTTTTGAGATAAAATAGCAACAGTTTAAGTCAGGGTTCCTCAAAGTATGGTACGTGAACTCCGAGCGGTTCTCCAGTTGATCGTAGGGGTTTCGTGACAACATTTACGTTATGGCGGACTTTCTATCTCAAGCGTGTAACTGGCACAATGATCAGTATCGTTCATTGTCGCCAATATTGGAACTAAGAAATGTTGCAATTTTTTAAGTGGGTCTACCATTGCTTTTGGAAATTTCATAGCCGTACGTGCAGCTGTAAGTTTGAGAAACCCTCCTTTTAGTGAATGATCTGGAATGGTATAAAGTCTCTTTGTTCCTGGCGAGGGAGCGTCCAGAAACTACGTTGCTCGATTTTGACCTCCTGTAAACTCCCCGCCCCCCAATGTAGCCTGACCTGGCTTATGCCTCTACAACCCCTCCCCCCACCCCCACCGTTCCCCGAGTGACAAGTGGCTTTGTTACCTATTGAATCCAGGAGATTTTTTGTACTGCTATCTCTTGTCAGATTAGAGTTAATTACACACGGAGATAATTAAATGACGGAAATAATTATTTACTTGTTATTGTGTGTTCTGTACCTCATTTTAACTGTGACAAATAAAATAAAATCTGCGTGGCTTGGATCTGAACCCCCCCCCCTTTTTTCCTCATACAGTGCAGTGTAACTTTCTACCGTACTCACCCCCCCCCCCCCCCAAGAAGGAATGTAGTTTATCGACGTTCCCTAACTGCACGTTCACTGGTTTCGCCGAATGAACGAATCATCTGTCATCGTATATTTCCAAAACTCGTTCATTTCCTATTTTATCTGTCCACTTAATTTTCAGCATCCTCCTACAGCACCACATTTCAAATGCTTCAATTTTCCTTCTTTCTGGTTTTCCTAAACTCATGGTTCACTATCATAAATTGCTGTGCTCCACACACAGAATTGTAAAAACTTCTTTCTTAGTCCTAGATTAATATTTTAAAACAAAAGATTTGTCTTTTCAATAAGGATATTTTTGCTATTGCTATTCTGTTTTTAGCAGCATTCTTGCTCCGGCCATCAATTGTAATTTTACTTCCTAAGTAACAGAATTCTGTGAGTTCTATTGCATCCGATCCTATTTTTATATTTAATCTACTATTATTACTACCATTTATGTTACATCTCACCACTTTTCATTGCTTTGGTTTCTATTTAGTTTAAAATCTTTCTTCAGTATTTTGTTTACGATATTCAGTATGTTCTCAAGATAGTCTGTACCACTGTCAGGACAAAGTCATCAGCAAATCTTAACAAACTGATTTTTTCTCATTGAACAATTATGAAACAATAACATTTTTCTTCTACTTCCTTGATTTCGTTCTCTATACATATCATTTGATTATTGTTAGGTATAGACTAATACCTTGTCTCACACCCTTTCTAACTGATGCATGTGTCTGAGGATGCTCTACTGGTTTTAAAACGCAGCTTTGTTTCAAATATTGATCCACGAATTAGAAAGAACTTTTTTAAAACTCTACGTGTAAAGCACAGCACTTTATGATAGCGAAACATGGTCTTTAGGAATACCGGAAAGAAAGAAAATTGAAGCTTTTGAAATGTGATACTACAGATGAATGCTGAAAATTATGTGGACAGACAGAGTATGAAATGAACGAAATGATGGGTGAGGAAAGAAGTTTCTGGAAGAAGCCTATAGAAAGAAGAGACAGGCTGGTAGGTCATATTTTGAGACGTGCTGGATTGGTTAATTTGTTGGTGGAGGTAACTGTTGAAGGTAAGAACTGTAGAGGTAGACAGAGATTAGAATATATGAAACAGATAATTGAGGACGTGGGCTGTAAGGGGTATGTTGAGATGAAGAGGTTAGCACAGGATAGGAAGGGATGGAGGATTGCATCAAACCAGTCGTAAGACTGACGACAGAAAACCGAGCGTGGTGGCTGACGGTTAGTTTTCTGGCGTCTCATTCGGGAGGACACGAGTTCGAATCTCCGTCCGGGCATCCAGATTTGGGTTTTCCATGGTTTCCCCAAACCCAAGCCAAAAAAAAGAAGATGACATAATATTTTTTTCATCTCTGCAGAAATCAAAGTAGAGAAACAGTTAGATGGTGAAAAGAGAGTGGGGAATTGTTGTGACACCTGAATTGGAGGTAATGATGAGGTAGCCGTGCTACTGTGGTTCACTTGACGCGAGTCTCAGCCACAGCGCTCAGTCTGTGGAGCTTCTGTCTGTGTTCCTCTCGACTCCCCGAGGCCCTCGAGTATCGATTGCGTGGGCGGTGGGGCCAAAGAGTTGGGGGCAGGGCAGGCCGGGGGCAGGGGGCGGGGCCTCAGGGTCGGCGGCCAATCACGGCCGCCGGCACGCGCCGTTGCCGTGGCAACGGGCAAGGTGAGAGAGCGCCGGGCCGCCACCTTGACGCTCACGGGGGAAAAGAGAGGAGAGACGAAAGTCAGGCGAAGGAGAGAGGCCGAGGGACTCACTGCCAGAGCAAATCACTCAGCCAGCCAATACCTGAGTGCTCCTCAACATCATTAAGGCGGCAGTACCTGAATCATATGACGAGCTACAATCAGCTCTTAAGGCAATGAGGCAAGGGACTTTTATACGCTACCAATGTAAGCCCGCGCCCGTTTTTTTTGTTTTTTTGTTTGTTTTTGTTTTTTTGTTTTGTTTTGTTTTTTTTTTTTGCCTATCTTCACGGGTCTATAATAGTTTCAATCCTTACGGTCAAAGATAATGATAGGTTGACTGGATCTGTCCAAATACCATGCATGTAATTTACCCTTAGGATGAGTAAAATCTCTTGAGATTGAACAACTCAGAAGTATTAACTGACTCATTAAACACGGAGAAGGAATATCGCGCTATCGTATAATTGTTTTAAAGAGCGTGGTTGACAGACTCGAAATTCTTGAAATACAAACTTGCCTTGTGTTTGACCATGAAAGTTCGCCTGCAAAGTTTCAAGAATTTCTGTATAGAGGGAATGCGCAATTGCTTCGAAAGAATCACGTTATTTTTTGTTTGCGGCTTGACAAACATTCGTAGTACAATCTTTGGTCATAGTGTCTGTATCGGCCAGAGAACTTAACACAGATTCTAGATTATTTAATAGTTGAGCAACACCGAAGAAATGGATTGCCAGATCGCTCGATTCGGTAACCTATTTCGTCTGAAGCCCACATTAAATAACCTAATAACTCAGGGACAGCGAACATGAATAAAGACCATTATGGAGAGTAGTCAGTAAAATACATAAAAAGCAAATATACTGTAATGTATAAACTTGGGGCAAGCAGCAACATTAGTGAAAGTTTTAATTATATTTAATTTTAGCCTAGGGCGGAATGAGAATTGGTACTCGTGATTACAGCAGAGACAATGAGTATTTTAAGTTTTTAAAAGTTTTTTCGTGTTGCTCTCATTAGCTACTTGTTACTGAAAAGCAGTTCCACGTTTTTTTCAGCACTAAAGCTTATCGATATTTTTTCAATTATGAAATACTACAAAAAGCAAACTTAATTAATGTGTTAAGGCGATCTATTTTGTAGCAGTTGCTTAGATATTAAATTGTGGACATAATCTGGAGTTTCTTCTAACGATATCTCTGGTCGCTGTTAATTTGCGAGTGACGGCTGACGTGCGACGTCACAGTTCTCCAGCCAGTAGCTATCGAGGTGAGTGAGTGAGCTGAGGAAATTATGCAGTAAATGGGAAAACGTTGACATTCTGGCCTGGCATATTTTTAACAAAGAGGTTATTTATTTCCAACATAACAGAATTACAATCAGCAATCAGATCACATATATTACTGACAAGTAACAGTTGTACGGTTTACGTTATACCTTACTCCTAATACTTTCAAAAAAACTACTGTATCCAATATGTTCCTAAAATTTTCGTTATATTTGGTAGACATCCTCAGGATCAAGATATTTATTCCGGGCGACGCCGGTTAGAATCCCCTTCCGGCAATCCAGATTTCGGTTTTCCATCGTTAATTCACTTCAGGAGAACGCTAGGATGGATGGTTCCTTCTAAAGGCGAAGACCAATTTGCCTTCCCGTTACTTGTCCTCGTTCCTCTTTCGCCTCTAAAGATCTCGACGTCGACGAGGTGGCAAAGCCATGAGGAAAAAATAATGACAATTAACTGAAATATAGTACATTGATTATATTATATCTCACTCCTAAAAATTTCCAAAAATTGCTGCATTCAACGTGTTCCCAACATTTTCTTGTAGTTGACATCCTCAGGATCCAGTCCTCGATGACCTGGATGACTTCAAATCCCCGTCCAGCCTTCCTATTTAGGTTTTTCCACGGGTTCTCCAAATCGCTCCAAGTGACTGCCGCGATGGTTCCTTCAAAATGCCATGGCCGAATTATATCCGGCTCTTTGTCCCCAATTCCGTGCGCCTCCAAACATGTAAAACAAGGTCTTAATTTGTAGAAATGGCATGTAATAAACTGAAAAAAGCCACGTGTTCCAAAAAAAAAAAAAAACAGTATCCCTAAAATGGTGAGACTGTTACTAAAATAAAACGTTGTCATATGATAGGACCTGATGTGTCCCTTCTGCGGTTTCAAGATTTTCCTTTCATTACTGTACACCTTGCATATTCAGAGTAGGTTCACTTAGCAAAACGGGAAACGTCAGAAGCGTTCAACCACTAATCGCCTCAACTTCTTTTTTAAACAAGAACAATGTCACGGCAGTTCAGAAGCAGTACATGAGACAAGGTTGTAGTCTATCCCCGTTAATATTCAAAAAAGCAATAAAGAAAGTCAAAGAAAAATTTCCACATGGCATAAGTTTTCAGGGAGAAAAAATCAGTATGCTACGATTTGCTCATGACATTGTCTTGTTAGCAGCGAGGGCAGAGCATATTGAGAAGTTACTGAATGGCATGAACAAAATACTGAAGGAAGATTTTGGACTTAATTTAAATCAAAGCAAGACAAAAGTGATGAAATGTAGCAGAAATGATACCAATACTAGTAGATTAAATTTAAAAATAGGATCGGATGCAATAGGAGAAGTAAACGAAATCTGTTACTTGGGAAGTAAAATTACAACCCATGGCCGAAGCAGGAATGATGTCAAAAGCAGAATAGCACTAGCAAAAAGAGCCATCATGAAAAAGAGAAACCTTTTAGTTTCAAATATTTATCTAGCAATTAAAAAAACTTTTTATAATCTGTGTGTGGAGTACAGCAGTTTATGATAGCGAAACATGGACTTAAGGAATACCGGAAAGAAAGAAAATTGAAGCATTTGAAATGTGGTGGTACAGAAGAATGCTGAAAATTAAGTGGACAGACAAAGTAAGAAATGAACGACTTTTGGAAATGATGGGTGAGAAAAGAAGCTTGTGGAAGAAGCTTACGGAAAGAAGAGACAGGTTGGTAGGTCATATTTTGAGACATGCTGGATTGGTTAATTTGTTAATGGAGGGAACAGTCGAAGGTAAGAACTGTAGAGGAAGACTGAGATTAGAACATATGAAACAGATAATTGAGGACGTGGGCTTAAGGGGTATGTAGAAATGAAGAGGTTAGCACAGGATAGGGAAGGATGGAGGATTGCATCAAACCAGTCGAAAGACTGACAACGGCCAAAAAAAAAAAAAAAAAAAAAAAAAAAAAAAAAAAAAAAAAAAAAAAAAAAAAAATTTGCACGTACCGCGCATAGAGCAGCATGCTCAAGCCTGGTGGGTAATTGTTAAGAGACCGTCCATAGTTAAGTTCAATTAAAATAAGTAGATAGTTATATTTAAAGACCCATAACATTTCTTATCGTATGGCGTTGACGTTTCCTATCAGACAAGAAATTTAATTTAATTTAAATTGCAATGGAGCACACGCTCCGGTGGCAATTTCCCTAAATATCCATCTTCCTCCTTTCCTGAACCCACCTACATTTACCCTCTACAAATTTTAACATTAAATTCTTTCAACGTTTTTGATAATTTATTCATCATTTCCCTTGATAACTTATTCCAATCTCTGAAACCATTACCTAAAAAAGAGAATCTTCCCACAATCCTGGGCCTGAAATCCAGTACCAGCTTGTGGTAATGGTCATATTTTCCCTACCATCCATTACTTTTCATACCACAACAATATCTTTCCATGCTTCGTCACTAGTATATGCCTTGTAGACTCCCATGACCCTCTTCACCCTCCTCCTGTTTTGCGATGAATCCCATTCCAGCTCTTTATCATATCTGTTACTGATTGCATTCTGCGATAATTTCCAGAAACAAATCTAGCAGCCCTTCTTTGCACCTTCTCCAACTCCTGTATTTGATACTCAAAATGTGGGTTCCATACTACACTACCATATTCAAGCAATGGCCTGACCAAAGTTTTGTAACCCAATTCCTTTACTTCTCTCGTACTTCCCCTTATCACTCTCTCCAGCAAGTGCAGAACTTTGAAACCTTTTCCTACCACCTGTCAAATGTGTCCTTCCCAGTTAAGTTTGTTGTCAAATGTAATGCCAAGATATTTACAAGTCCTCAGAAAGAAATTCTTTCCCCACCTTATAATCATTATTAACCTTTTGTTTTTTATTTGTGTATCTAATAGGTTGACTCTTCTTTGCATTTATCTTCATCCCACGTTCACCAACCCAATTATATATTCTGTCCAGGTCACCCTGCAACAGTTTCCGAACTTGAATTTTAAAAGTTGGTTTGGCAACACACAAACATCAACGGCTGATGCCCTATTTCGAAGGAAGTTTGTGCACGATGCTTTAAAATAAATTTACACTCTCCCCTGTCATCGCTCTACAGACAAATTCATCCGTGGAAATTTTATGTTTTTTTTTATATTTACTTCGAAATCGGCCAGAGTGCATGATGACGTTCCGAAAGCACATACAATTTTCTGACCAATTCAGATCGGACCTGAAACCTCACTGGCTGTTGTAAGTAGACTCTTTGTATTGGTGAGACCAACGAAGATTGTTTTCCGAAATTCCTCAGATCAATTTATATGTGAGGATAAGTGTAATTTAATTCCGCAATGGAACTTGGTAGATACGTTTATCACTGCGTCCAGGTAAATCAGCTCAAGTAGTCTGGACAGCGTCGGATATTCTGCTACTCTACTGAATAATTACCTAAGTTCACTCACTCAGGTCGATAACTACTGGCTGGAAGAAGGTGTCACGTGTCAGTCTTCATTCGCAAATAACAGCCACCAGCGATAACATTAGAAGATATTCAAGGTTATGATCACAATTTGGTCAGATCAGGTCAACCTGCCAAAATCTTTGTCTCTAAAACTGGAACTATTCTAGACCCGTGAGGAAACGCAAAAAACTGTCACGGGCTTACACTAGTACGATATAAAGATGATCTAGGCAGAGAAACTTTTATATCATCTGAAAGGTGTCTTATCACATGACTTTTTCCGCTACAACATGAGCTAATTAACACTAAAAATTGTTGATTTATATAAACGGTAAGCCGATCTCGCACCTGTGGAAAAACGATTTAACGCTTTGTTCGCTACTGACCCAGTTTAAAAATCGTCGGACAGTCTACAGAATATTCTAGTAGCGGCAGTGCAAGGCATGTTATGTAGCGCTTTAGAAACTTGACGATCCACGAGGGGATAGCAGGCCAATGGGCTGTTTTGAGAAGCTGCCGGCTTAATCTAAAAAACATCGAAGCCGTGAAAAGCGTCTGAAACATAAAATTTAACCAAAAGTGGTGATTGATGACCATCGAATTTTGCTACGTTCTGTGAAAGTAGTTTCCAGACACCGATTCAAGTCCGATAAGCTCTTTGGACAAACTCAAAGAGATTCCACTCGTCCGCGTGACGTCACGTTCTGTGAACCTTCGTATCGCTACAAATTATAATAATATACGAAACAAAATAAGGTGCACGCTGAGAGGATTTCTGACAATCATTTGGGAGGACCTCGGTTCGAATCCCCGTCCGGAATCCAGATTTGGTTTTTCCATGGTTTCCCCAGATCACTCCAGGCTCATTCTGAAATGTTTCCTTCAAAATACCATGGCTGAATTCCTTCCCGTTCCTTGTCCCCAGTCCTATCCCGCCTCTAATGATCTCGACTTCGACAATGTGTTAAAAAAAAAAATCTGACCCCTCGAATCTGCTTGCTGCCTGTTTGCATTTATTTTTTGTATTTTATATTCACTAACCAAGAGCTTAGTACCATACACTATTTAGTTGTTGCTATATCAGTATAGGATATTAGCATGTGTGAAATTAAAACATCAATAAACATTAATGGTATGGGCATCAATGATAGCAATAGTAGTAGATTAAATATAGAAATAGGATCGGATGCGATAGGAGAAGTAAGTGAATTCTGCTACTTAGGAAGTAAAGTTACAACTGATGGCCGAAACAGGAATGTTGTTAAAAGCAGAATTGCAGTAGCGAAAAGAGACTTAATGAAAAGGTAAATCTTTCAGTTTCAAATATTGATCTAGAACTTAGAAAGAACTTTTTAAAACTCTACGTGTGTATCATAGCACTCTATGGTAGCGAAACATGGATTTTAGGAATACCAGAAAGAAAGAAAGAAAATTGAAGCATTTCAAATGTGTTGCTGCAGAAGAATGCTGAAAATTAAGTGGACAGCAAAGTAAGAAATAAACGAGTTTTGGAAATGATGGGTGAGGAAAGAAATTCGTGCAAAAAGCTTACAGAAAGAAGAGACAGGTTGGTAGGTCTGGTAGGTTATAGTTTGATACTTGCTGGATTTGTTAGTTAAGGGGAAAGTCTAAGGTAAGAACTCTAGAGGAACACAAAGATTAATATATAAGAAGCAGATAATAGAGGACGTGGGTTGTAAGGGGTATGTAGCGATGAAGAGGTTAGCACACGTTAGGAAGGGATGGAGTATTGCATCTAAACCAGTCGAAAGACTGATGACAGCAATATATAATGGAATATCAGTGCTTGAATATAGTTGCTACAAAATTATGTTCTTTATTAGGGTGATTATAAATGCTTGCAATGTATTTGATGGTAAACAATTTTTTTAAAAAAGGGTGGATTTATATATTCTAATGTACGTATTACAAGTGCTTGAAAGTGGTTGTTATAAGAACTTGATGTTTAATGATAGCTAAATAATGCAAAATAACCTTAAATAATGTTTGTAATTCGTTTGATTCTAAACTATGGTTTTTTTTCTCTAAAGATGCAATGAGGTACAGGTGCTTGACTATGTTTGTTACTTAAATGTTTGATGATAGTTAAATAATGTATTATAAGTTTTTAAATTTTTTAACGCCAAAGATCTCAAAATTAATAAATAAAACTAGAAGTAAATAAATAAAACTAATCGCTCAGTGTAATTCGGAACGTTAGGATTTAATAGGGATGGGCAAAATATATCGATGTATCGATATATCGATATTTTTTAGAATAAATATCGATATTTATCGCCGATATTTTTATTTTAGATATATGGATATATCGATATTGTATTTAGTGTATCGATTTTAAGCATCAATTCGATATTTTTCCTACGAACGCAATTCAGTATCCAATTTAATCGTTACATGTATATAGGATAAATGTACGTATATATCCAATCTTCTGAAAGTGTCTTAAAAAGTGAATTCGTCGAAATATAACAGCTTCATCAGTGGTTGATAGGTTAAAAAAGCTGTTAAATTTTAAACAATTTTACGTTAACGTCATTGTTATGTTAGCATGTAAGCGGTTGTTTTATCTTTGTAGTTGAAATATTATCTTTTCAACTGTTTTTTTTTTCAATTACGAATAACAATTAATGGGTTGATGAACCACAACTCATTATGAATGACTGCTAATTCATTTAAATGTCTACAATCTAGTCTACAGTCAAAACTCCTTAATCGCAAGGAATACGTTCCGTAAATAGCCACAAATACGAAAATCTTGAATACAGAATGTTAGTTTATATAGGATTATAGGGAATACGTTCCAAATATACAGAAAAATTTTGATGTAATGGAGTGATTATCGCACTTTGAACTTAATAGACCAATTCTGGATTGCTTTAAATCCTCTATCCTAAAGTTCATTTTAATGCTCTTTAAAATATGCGTATAGCTTTCTCGTGAATTACAGCCCCACTAAAGAATACTTTCTTGCGATTGCTGTGTTCGATTGATGTAGTGAGAGCGGTTTTTAATTTTTTATTCACTGAGACACCAATGGTTTTTACTGATAGTAAGGTCCTCTTCGAACACCTCTCCCGTGTCAGGTTGTAGGCGATTACCATGGGTGATGTATATCCCTCCAAGGAAAGTCCTAGGAAGATGAACTGGGGTGGTTTCCCGTTTCACTGAACATGGTGGTGTAATGGTTAGCGTTCTGGCCTCGCATTCGGGAGAAGGGTGGGTCCAATCCCCGTCCGGGCATCCAGATTTGGGTTTTCCATGGTTTCCCAAATCACTCCAGGCAAATGCTGGGATGCTTCCTTCAAAAGGCCATGGCCGAATTCCTTCCCATTCCTTGTCCACCATCCTTTTCCGTCTCTAAAGACCTCAATCTTAAGAGACGTTAAGCAGTTAAAAAAAATCCCCGTTTAGTTCCTCAGTGTGACAGTGCTCCTAAGAGTGTATGACAGTGACACTGTGTGGTTCAGTATAGAGTGTTGTGGATGAGAGATGAAAGAAGGGAGAGGGTGGAAGCCGGTGTCGGCATGTTCAGGCCTACTTTTGCGTAACATTCTAAAGGGGGCGCCAAGCTTAACATTCCCATCCGACGGATGAATCACCATCAACAACATCGTATGCCCTCTCAACATATGCACTGCAGAGAGGTTTGGTGATTAGAAATTGCAACTTACTGGTCAAGCCCTGATGATGAAAATCGTTGATGTAGTGTTAAGTGAAAATAATTCATTTGCAGCACTCTGCGATCACGCAAAAAGTATTGTGACTTATTTTAAGCAGTCTGTCAATGCTATGGATCTATTAAGATCTGAACAAGAAGCCTCTGGGGAAAAGGAAGGAGAGGTGTTGACTTTGACACAAGCTGTTAGCACTAGATGGAACTCCTTCTTTAATACGTTAGAACGATTTGTCAGACTCTCTGCAATTGTAGCTAAAATCTTAGCTACAAAAAGTCAGTCAAATATAAACACACTTGATCTGGTTGCAACTTAACAGCTTAATGTAATACGTGACCTCATTGTCCTGCTTGGTCCTTTCAAAGAAGCCACTGAAGAGGTTAGTGGTACAAATTATGTGACTGCTAGCTTATCCATTCCTGTTACAAATATGATTCGACAAGTAACGGAACAAGCTACTCCTTCGACCACTTTAGGATTCACGGTAAAAGAGGCTTTACTCCAAAGAATTCAAGAGAAATTAAGTCCTTTAGAAGGAAATACATTCCTTGCAGCAGCTACCATTTTGGACAGGCGTTTCAAACGTATACACTTCACTTCTCCAATCGGTGTGTCAAATGTGATATCTACAATAAGTAATGATATTCGCTTGGAACTTACACGACGAGGAAAAAATTCTGCAGAAGTAAGGTCTACAGCAGCAACACAAAATATCGCAGACAACGCATCAATTTGGTCCGCACATGAAAAGCTATTATCCCTTAGCACTACTATTATGCAAGAGGTTCCAAGCTCTGGCTCTGTTCCTAATGAGCTTAAGCAGTATCTGGACCAACCATTAATAGACAGAAAATCAGACCCAGTAAAGTTTTGGGTGAATTGCCAGTGCTCCAGCGCGCTGAAATACCTTATATGTCAAGCTTCTTCTGTGTCGTCCAAGAGAGTGGCTCCTGCAGTCAACTTATCTGTACTGAGCAACAGGAGTAGATTGACGGGGCAGCACATAAAACAGAGAGCCCTTTTGATGTCCATATTGTAATAGAGACCATTTGTTGGCTACCGTTAAGAAAAACGTGAGTTGCCAAAAAAGGGAGGGGGGAATTATTAAAATCTGAAATAATTCCTGAAATGAAAAAATACATTTATATAATGATGCTATAAGGGGATCTAATAGGTTACTAACTAGAACCATGAATTTCAGACACAAAATAAAACCTCATTTATTGAGTCTTATGGCCTTACAAGGTCGGGTAGTAATTAACGTTACGTTAAACACAATTAGATCAGCAAAACAAGCAATACCCGACGTTTACAATTCGCCGGAGTAAGCAAACAAAACTGAATGAAATATCTCAAACAAGTAATAAAAACAGCAAAGTTAACATTGAAATAACATGGCAACACAGGCCATCAAATTGAAGCTAACATTTTACTGTACAAAGGAAAATCCCAGGGGGCGCCGTATAAAGTGAATGAAAAGCATCAAAATTGAATTAACAAGCAGCAAGATGCTTAAAAAAAAATTGAATCGAAATATAAATTCAGCTAGCTCAGAATTTAAGTGGCGGGAGCAGAGTCTTAACCCAGGCGTCGCTTAAGGGCACATAAGTCTGTTAAAATCCACTGAATAGTGACCGTCGTTTCTGGTACATTACCATAGAATCATCGCCGTGATGGTGAGCGACAAACACAATGCCACTGCAGCAATGGAAGCTAAATAAGCGGCTACGACCGCGTTATTAGCATAACTTCCAAATAATGGCAAGCATGCCACTCGACATCTCGCTTTCCCAAAGCAAGAAATGATCAACCACAATGATCATCAGAGAGCGTGCCGGCTGATACGTCTATTCACCAGCTCGTCTTGGACCCAAGTCACGTCCGTTCATCAGCTCGTCTTGGACAGAAGTCACGTCCGTTCATCAGCTCGTCTTGGACAGAAGTCACGTCCGTTCATCAGCTCGTCTTGGACAGAAGTGATGTCTAAAAATGGCTCCTTCTTCTTCCTCGGCTAGTTGCTCGCCACATGTAAAAGAACTCCACGGAATTAGTATTGTAGACCCCAATAAGTGTTCAGGATTGGCTATCTACACATTTCCGTCGTCACGTGTTTAATATCATGCGTCGCATTCGCCGTTTCCTTCGCGCGTTTCCTACGTGGCCTTCGGGGTAGTAGCGGGGTAGGGGGTAGGTCACCGTCCGATTTCGAACGGGACTCAAGCCGGGCTGTCCCGGCGCCATCGAGTGTCCTCGCCTGCTCCATTGTTCCTCTCTCAACCGCCGAAATGGCAGTTTCTAGCCTTCGATATTCAGCCCTTCTGAGCCATGCGTTTACAGAAAAATTGATTTACAATAAAATATACCTTTGGCCGCCCTGGTTTTAAACATACATTTAACCTGTCCAGACAACCCTCATTATTTACAATTAATTACACGTTGCAAGACTAAATAATTAATAAATTTGAATATAATAAAAAATTATGAATATAATTAAATAATTATTAATTATATTCATTGTGGGTGACGCTGTCACCCACAAAATACCTGCTACCCAATCAAAATAAAATTATGCCAATAATTTTATTTGTACTATTCTAACCCTACAGTTGCATCAAAATCATTGCCTACACTATAGTTTCATGGTTCCAGCTCACTCGAACTATCGCATACATGTGACCTCTTTAAATATGTAAACACGACACGTGACTCTGGTTGACATAAATAATGAAATGTCTTATTCTAATATGCAAAGTAAAACATCACAAAACATTGACAGGTACATGGATGTAAATGAACAAAAGAAGCATCTTTTTTTGAGGTGAAAACGTCTATTGGCGCGTTAGGATATGTTTGGACGGGGGTAAATCTATGAAATAACGTCAGCGACATGCTTTGATGTGTTGCGCCTATGATATTCGCGTTGGCGCTTTTTGGGTAATTAAAAACCTATGCGTTCACGTCACCAAAATTCTAATGTTAACAGTATTTCTGTAGCTGTAAGTATGAGGTGTTGCACATGGACAACAGTGAAACTATAGATCATACCTGTATCTTATGTATAATAATGAATTTTTTATTTTGTCAATGTTGTTCATTACAAACACACATTTTTATCCGATTTTGATGGAACTTTGCATAAGTATACTTTAAAACAGATACAAAAACATTACGTTTCATTTACAAAAAACCTAAATACTCTCCTCCAACCTTCCCCCATCCCCCCCCCCCCCCTTAGGTTCAGAATCCACGTTAAACTGTACCTTTTTTTTTTTTTTTTGCTATCGTCAATCTTTCGACTGGTTTATTGCAATCCTCCATCCCTTCTTATCCTGTGCTAACCTCTTCATTTCTACCTACCCCTTACAGCCAACGTCCTCAATTATCTGTTTCATATATTCTAATCTCTGTCTTCCTCTACAGTTCTTACCTTCGACTGTTTCCTCCACCAGCAAACTAACCAATCCAGCATGTCTCAAAATATGACCTACCAGCCTGTCTCTTCTTTCTGTAAGCTTCTTCCACAAACTTCTTTCCTCTCCAATCATTTTTTACTTTATCAGTCCACTTAATTTTCAGCATTCTTCTGTAGCACCACATTTCAAATGCTTCAACTTTCTTTCTTTCCGGTATTCCTAAAGTCCGTGTTAAGCTATCATAAACTGCTGTACTCCACACACAGATTATAAAAAGTTTTTTTTTTAATTCATAGACAAATATTTGAAACTAAAAGGTTTCTCTTTTTCATGAAGGCTCTTATTGCTGGTACTATTCTGCTTTTAACACCATTTCTGCTTCGGCCATCGGTTGTTAATTTGCTTCCCAAGTAACAGAATTCACTTACTTCTCCTATTGCATCCGATCCTATTTTTATATTTAATCTACTAGTATTGGTATCATTTCTGTTACATTTCATCACATTTGTCTTGCTTTGATTTATATTCAGTCCAAAATCTTCATTCAGTATTTTGTTCATGCCATTCAGTAACTTCTCAATATCCTCAGCCCTTTCTACTAAAAGGGACAATGTCATCAGCAAATCGTAGGGAACTGATTTTTTCTCTCTGAACACTTATGCCACATGGACATTTTTCTTTGACTTTCTGTATTGCTTTTTCTACATACAAGTTTAATATTAACGAGGATAGACTACAACCTGGTCTGGCATCCTTTTTAACTGATGCGTGTCTCTCGAGATTCTCTACTTTTATTATAGCCACTAGATTCTTATATAGTTTACCATAAATTTCTTCTTTTATCACAAGGTTATTCTTGCCGAATGGAAACTTTACAAATTTTTATTGAAAGTACTTTTTTTTAAATCTTGTCCTACAATATGCATTGAAAGTTCGGCCAAACTAAAGTAAAATTTAACACTTAAAGGACTTATAAAGTAACTATAAATGATGGCTACTGCGCGAGAAAGTATGATACGCGATCAATCTACAACACGGACAGTACCAGGTGTCGATACAGGTGCTAGTGTGACGAATCCACCTCCCTCACCAACTGAGTGCTGAGGTATAAAACTGACGCAAGCTGGTCTAACTAAATAGAGTGAACGTCCTTGATTAGCATGAACAGAACTAGCAAGGGGCAGTACTGTCACATAGACACCATGTTGGTGATGGTGTTTAAAGCAGAGTAACTCTACCGGAAAGAGCTTTCACGAAAATGTGAATCTTTTATTAGGTCTCAGAAAAAACTCTTTAAAACTGTATTCGTGGAGCACATATAGGGGAATACGTTATACCGATCATTGATATTTGTGGAAAATTAGTGGTAATAGTATATCTTTGGACCATAGATTGTTACTGTAAGTTGCAACGTCGAAGAGCAGACTCTCTGGTTGTTTTTAGAGTTAGTAGTAAGAGTAAAGATATAGAAATTAATGGAATCAAAAATCCTTTGATGGTTGTATTGTAGTAACGAAAAGTTATGTTAATTGGATGTATTAGAAGTGAGAAGAAAAGATAGCTTATTTAAAAAGAAAGAGAGAAAATCAATATAAAAAAGTAAGCGAGTAATTCTATTCAATGATTAAGTTGTAAGATTCAAAACCACGTAAGTACAATCTGTTTTGTATAAATGTTAAAAATCATCTTAAATACAGCACTTTATTGTACCAGAAGAGGAAAATTGATGCATTGAAAAGTGGTGCTATAGAAGGGTGTTAAAAATTAAGTGGACACATAAAGTACGAAATGAACGGTTTTTTTTTTAAATGATAAGCGAGAAAAGAATCTTGTGAAAGAGTCTTAGCTGTAGAGATAGGATGTCTGGTCACATTTTAAGACATGCGGGATTGAATAATTTGTTAGTGGAGGTAAGGAAAGAGCTCTAGAGCACAAAGGTTAGAATATATGAAACAGAAAACTGAAGACGTAGGTTGTAAGGGGTTGTCGAAACTCAACAATATTTTATTATATATGACATGAATATATAGGTCCTGTCACGAATACGACCATGTCGAAAGACGGTATATATGGATGAGTTAATGTAGTAATGCATAAAATGCAGTCGCGGAAAGCATGTAAAGTTTCTTTTATACACGTCACCATTTAATATAAATCCGATAACAACGTAAAGACAAGAGAAGAGAAGAAGAAGAGGATCTTAAGAAAATTTTGGAAACAATGGGGAATGAGTACAATATGAAAATTAATAAAGCGAATACAAAAGTCATGGTATGTGGTAAAGATAAAAACTCGAAAATTAAAATTAATGGAGAAACATTGCAGGATGTGGAAGAATACTGCTACCTAATCACAAAAGATGAAAGAAGCAAAAATGAGATAAAATGCAGGTTTGCGCAAGCAAAAATAGCGTTCAACAAAAAGAAACGAATTTTTACTACAAATAATATCAGCTGGACAACCAGGAAAAGACTATTAAAAGCTTATGTCTGGAGTATTGCCCTGTATGGATGTGAAACCTGGACAGTTGGTAAAGAAGAGAAAAGAAGATTAATTTCGTTTGAGCAATGGCGCTACAGAAGGTTGTTAAAGATTTACTGGAGGGACAAGATTACTAATGAGGAAATCTCTGAGAAGGCAGGAGAGTATAACTCAATATGGAAGAGTATCAAAACGCGGAGGACAATATTAATTGGACAGATCTCAAGACATGAGAGCTTAGTAAAAACAATTATGGAGGGAATGGTAGAAGGAAAGAGATATCGAGGAAGACCACGTTTAAAATACATCCAGCAGATAATGGAAGATGTTGGCTGTAGGAGATATAGAGGAGGGCAGAGAATAGACCTGAATGGAAGACCGCCGCAGACCAATCCCAGGATTGACTACCGTAGAAGAAGAACAACGTAAAAGTCAAGCATCAGCTCGCACTCCCTTTATTCGAACTGTTCATAAAAATAAATCACCACTTGACCACACATCGAAGATTAATCTCAACTCCTGGAGAATGCTTTTAAACACAACCGGGAAATCTCAAATATTTCCCCGACGTCTTGCATAGGCTTCTAATCGGTACTTAAATTTCCGATATTACAAATCTTCCGCATGAGTTCAACGTTCTTGCTGTTAACAGTAACAAATCGACAGTACCGTTTTTTACTAACGTTGTTTCTCTTTTTTTTCCAAAGATTGCTGTAGATAAATCCTACTGCATGCTTTTCTCCATACTTTTATTTTTATCAGACTTACTTGTATTAAAACGAGATTGGTTTTCATTTTCTCCAATCTAAAGGACCTGAAGATATTTTTTGGTAAAAGTAGCAATAATCAAACTGCCGTATAGGCGCTTGTAATGCGACAAGCGATGGAAGGTTGCATCAAACCAGTCGAAAGGCCAGCCACTTAACAATATCAGTCGAAAGATTTTGTTAGTACTCACTATATGTAAATAGAATTCTCTTCCGATCCTCAAAATCAAGTGATATTAAACTGTTTCGCAACACCTAATACGAATGAAAAAATCGTTGGGCCGAAAGTGCCGAATGCAATAACTAGCGTTCGAATCATTAGGACAAGTCATATTTTTTTCTGCCTTCTTTTAGAGCTGAAATGCTGAATTAAACACTTATTGAACGGTTCTGATTGTATTTAAATGTATTTTATATAGCATAAATATGCATATTTTTGTCATTTTCCTAGTTTTGGTCGTATTTCGATAATATTTATGGTCATATTTTGTGGCAAAATCTGGTATTTTTTAATAGTATCGGGAATTCACTAGATATAGATGAGAAGATATTAAGATAGTTATTTACAGAACTGTACTCCTACTGTACCTTGGAGGAAAAACAAAACTAATTGTCACTAAATTGGCCAGAATTCACCAGTCAAGAAGTTATGCATTGTTGTCACTCTCTAAACCATTGTTTCCAAACGTGGGGCCCAGGCCCCACAGGGGGGCAATTTGTTTTTTTTAGGGGGGCAATTTAGAAATTGACTTGATACGACTTTACCGCTTTCTCTTCGGGTTATTTAAATGCAATGCGAGATATAGGTACAAAATATAGCAAAAAAACAAATTCTTAAAAAGATCACACTAAATTGCCATAATAAATCTTTATTAAAAATCTTTTGAATTTGAATTTTTGTATTTCATTATACGTTTTTTAATTTTACTTACTGTGTTTTATGACAATATTAAAGTGTTGTCTTTCATAACCATCCTATATCAGTTTCTTTAATAACAAATATTTTTTATTAAAAATTATGTATGGGGGGCAAAAAAAAAAATGTTAAAAGTGGGACATGACCCAAAAAAGGTTGGGAAACACTGCTCTAAAGGTTAATGTTCCTCCCGCCTTTTAATCTCGACAATGCAGCAGCAGCATGCCTGTGTCGAGCCGCGTCAATCAATGTCTCACTGTCGCCAATACTTTAGAAAATAATCCTCAGTCAGCGTTAAATCTGCAGTGGGTCAGTGAGTACCGCCATGACGAAATCAATTTTTTTTTGAAACTGCGAAGTTACAGAGCTACGCAACGGAATTTGGAGAGGAGTATTTTAGTACAGATGAAAGAGTTCTTTTCTATAAATTATGTTAAACTAAAGTGACTTCAACAAAATGATTTAAAATTTAATTTCCCAATGTTGCAGTGAGTACGCGGAAGCAAATTATGCTGTCTACATGAAAGCGACAGTACTAAAAAAAAAAAATGATTTACAATTGAGCAAATTTCAATGTATAGTAAATTTCAATGTTTGGTCATATTTTGTAAATTTTACGTAACATTTGAAATGTGGTGCTACAGAAAAATGCTGAAAATTAAGTGGACTGACAAAGTATGAAATGAACGAGTTTTGGAAATGATGGGTGAGGAAAGAAGTTTGTGGAAGAAGCTTAAAGACAGAAGAGACAGGCTGATAGGTCATATTTTGAGACATGCTGGATTGGTTAATTTGCTGGTGGAGGGAACAGTCGAAGGTAAGAACTATAGAGGAAGACAGAGATTAGAATATATGAAGCAGATAATAGAGGACATTGGTTGTAAGGGAAATGTAGAGATGTTGAGGTTGGCATTGTTTGTTTGTTCTTCATACAAATCCACAGTTTTCATCCAATCTCGATGAAACTTTGCACACTTATCCTTTGAAACAAGGAGAAAAATACTGTCTACATTTGGTTGAAAAATTATCTGTACAATTACACATGTTGTCTCATAACTTCGAAATATCTCGATAGACAGACACGTTGTATATGGACGTCTCCGTACCGTGTTTCCGTGTAGTGGACTGGCAGCTCAGTGGTTAAAGCGCTTGCTTAAGAATATCGTGGTCTCCGGTTCAAATCTCCGTGGAGGCTAAGATTTTTAAAAATTGTTTTTCATCGTAAGAGTCAGGCTCGGATTGAATGTTAAACTATAGATATTAGAAAGTTAGGGGTGCAATGCGAGGCAAATCGTAGGTAGTCTTTCAATGTTGTAGGTGTACACTTTTTTACGTTATAATGATCCCTCAGGTGTTGTTCGCAGTCAGTGTGTGGGTGTGAACCACAGCAATATTATTATAAATACGGAAGTAAGTCTCTGTCTTTTTGTTATTTTTTGACGACTAAATGGCTATATCGTTATGATGGAATTTTGTAAGGAAATCTGTATGAAGGGCACAGGATATTTTTTCCAGTATGATTAACAGTTGTAGTCACGAAATTTTGAGACCTTATCGAATGGTGACAGAAATATGTTGGAAATTGATTCTCTTCAAGAGACAGGTTCGACGGTAAAATGATATAGTGATAGCTTTCCTATCATATTATTCCGACTCGATATTGTTTGGGACCAATCCTTCGTTACCAACAACTTTCTATATTTAATTCTGGCAAAAAAATTCTTAATCCACGGGTACGAAGTCGCGGGTACGAGCTAATACTAAATAAAATAAATGATGTACAATTGAACAAATTTTGATGTACAGTAAATTTAAGTGTTTGGTCATATTTATCCATTTTTAAGGTCATATTTGCCTGCATAGTTCTCTCTCTCAATTTTTTTTTTTGTCAGGTAGGTCCGGAGCCTAGTAATAACTGTATCTTTTCTGGCCTCCTAAACACAACTTACATAAACAAAAAGAAGGAACGCAATGATTAACGAGAAAACAAACCATGGCAGTTGTCAGAAGTAACACAGTATTTTCTGAAACTTGGTTTCAGTTTTTCTCGGTGGCTGGGAACTGACCGCCAGTTTGAAACGCTGGTAATGACGGCCCGGCTTGTTTGTCAGACCAGGGGAGGGGAGGGGGCGGGGGATCCTTAAACCTCTGACTACCTAACTTGTAATCTGCAAAGGCGACACACCCCCCCCTCCCCCCCGTAGCGCGGCGGGGGCGGACATATTGTGGGGGGACTCTACAAGCAAGCAGCTCATTCAAAAACCCCTCGACGTACAAATTCTCCCCGCGGGGGGAAAATTGAAAAAAAGGGAGACTTTTGAATGGGACGTAAGCCGGGCCCGAAACTTGCCGAGAATGATAACAAGCGCGCGCCCGAGTCGATAAGGTATCGCCACACGGCGGAATAACTCTGTTTCCCCCGCCGCCCGCCAGAGGCCAGCCCTGTCGTCACGTATTGACAGTCGCCCGGGAGACCGAAAGAAAAGGGGAGGAAAAAATACGGCCGCCCCGTCTTGTCACTTTGTATAACGCTGCTCCGCAGATTTCAAACGCCGATACCAGACCGGAGTTAAAGTGGGAATGAACGCGGGGGACTCGTCTGTCGTTTCGTTGTTGCACACATCACGGCTGCTATCAAATTAAAGAAACAGAAATCTATTCAAATAAGAATTGCTCTTCTTGATGTTAAAACGGAGACTTTCTCGGTACATAAAATCTAAGGAATCGTCTGAAGAATCGCGCCAAATGTTATTACGATATCGAACGTTTCGATCACGTGTTGTGAAGTCATCTTCGGGTATGGGGCGGCCATTAATTATGTGAGATGTTTTTCCGGACGCAACCCCCCCCCCCCTTGTGAAGTCCACAAGCTCACATTTTGTGATTTTTAACATTAATAAAGCTATTTTTTTTATTTAATAATTGTAATTGTGTATACTAACTCTGAATTTTAAGTTCCAAGGTCAAAGTATGTCAAGATGAATATAATGAGATCTCTGTAAAATAAAGAACATTCGATATAGAGTTGAAAAAAAGATTTGAAAGGAAGAGGACGAGTTGGTTTTGGAAAGAACATGTTTTAAGAGAAGAGATGAAACAGAATTTCTAGATGGAAAGCCACGAAGAATCCTGGTGGGATTAAGAAGAGGAAAATATTAGCCTGAGGGCAGAAGGTTTAGGGTTGTGATAAAGATAATGGAATATGAGTTTGGAAATGATACTTGTTTGTTTAATAGAAAATATAGGAATTATGAGATAAATAGAAAGTGTTTTATTTGATATTGAGTTTGAAATACAGATATAGACAAAGGAGTTGATTGAAAGTTTGTAAGAATTTGGTTAGTAATCATTTGATTTACAGCGTGAGTATCGACATAAAAACAGCAACGGACAAAGATGGATTAAGGAAATCCTTATGTACTGGTCTGGTGCAGGAAATATAAACAAAAAGTATTATTTTAAAAGTATGGTGAAGTAACACTCCCAAGTGTTCTCTTAAAAATAAAAGGAGCAATGCAGTGGTACGTTACACCCTCCCCCTAAGATGATGTGAGATTTTGATCAAACCACCCTTTCCCGTTAATGGACCTCGTTGTTTTTTAGTGGGCCTTTTTTTGTTACCTGTACTGTACAACAAAAATTACCAAAACTTGACGAGAGATTTCCGTTGACCCCCCCCTACCCCTTGGTGAGATTTCGGCACCCCCCATTTCACCTCACGTAATTAAAGGACGCCCCGTAGGGGGGAGGGGTGATGAGGAGATGTACCAGGGAAATGAATGAAGTGGGTTATAAACATGCCGTCTACAAACAAGTGTTGTGTTGAAAGTTTTTCCCCCCCCTAGACCCGTTTCACCACTTAGGGGGCATCCATAAGTTACGTGAGGTGTTTTTCCGGATCCCCCCCCCTCCCTCTAATGAAACTTCGTTAGATCTGCTCCGACCCCCCCCCCCCCCGCTGCTAAGATTTGGACCATGACATCCCCTTCCCCCTAAAATCGACATTCGCGTGTTTTGTAGACCTTTTTTTTAACTCTACAGTCCAACAAAAATTACCAAAACCTGTCGTGAGATTTCCGATCATCCCCCCACCTTCCCGCTTGGTGAGATTTCACCGGACCCCCCCCCCCTGTTTCACCACACGTAATTTATGGGCTCCCCCTTATGTTGTGGGGGATCAGAAGTGAGGTTGTGTGAAGATGGCAATATGATGTATAATAGGATCACCGCGGGTAAAGATTCTGAAGGATGACTTGACCAGAATGTATACCGGGGTAGGTCAACAAGGAATGAAGATAAATGCCGAAAGGGTCATACTATTACGTAGCCTACACAGATAAAAAATTTAAAAAAATGTTAATATATTGTAAATTGGCCATCCTTTCGCAGTTGCTTGTTAAACAATTGTAAATTGTAAACACCGTCTGATAGCAACTGGTTTTTAATTCGTATAGATTCAGAAACGTTTCGCCCTTATAGAAACGGAGCATCGTCAGTGTTTTTTTTGTAAACAGTTTAACGTCCCTTTTTAACAACGGGTCTTTAGAGACGGGAAAGGATGGGGGCAAGGAATGGGAAGGAATTCGGCCATGGCCTTTTGAAGGAAGCATCCCGGCATTCACCTGGAGTGATTTGGGGAAACCATGGAAAACCCAAATCTGGATGCCCGGACGGGGATTCGAACCGCCGTCCTCCCGAATGCGAGGCCAGAACGCTATCCGTTACACCACCACGCTCGGTCATCGTCAGTGACTGTGAATGTACATACATGGTCGTGTTAAGAAATTTGCAATATTAATATACGTAACTAACTAATGACAAAATACTCTACTGACGAATTGTGTTTGAGATAGTTACATGGTGGTCGGGAGCAGTTCTATCTGCACTTAGATTAAAATTAATAAATTTAAAAAAATTAATCCACACGACAAATGTTGGTAACGAAATCAATTTGTGAGTAACGATTCAGTACTTCGAGTCAGGCGACGTTACTCTGTAACGAATACATATGTTGGTTTTTTTTTTTTTTTTTCAGCTCTACCCAACGCGCTGCACCGAAAACAGTGAGTATCAGAAAACATCTACATTTATTGCGTATAAATAAACAAAAAGAAACTAATATTTAATATTTCGGTTTAAACGGAACACATACTTTTCTTTCCGTGTTCTGGCAATTCATTTTTCCGCGGATCCGTAACTGCTTGGAATTGTTGTTGGATGACGTGCGTGCCTCGAGTGACATCCCTGGCCTTTGTTAGTTCCGCACAGAAGGCGAGGAGCGTGACGTCACAGCATAGTGGATATGGCTACACACTGATCTAACCGAGCGTGGTCGGTGAGCGGTTAACGATGTGGACTAGCATTCGGGAGGACGCCGGTTCGAATCCCCGTCCGGGCATCCAGATTTGGGTTTTCCACGGTTTCCCAGAATAACTCCTGGCTAATGCTGGGATGCTTCCTTCAAAAGGCCATGCCCAAATTCCTTCCCGTTCCTTGTCTCCAGTCCCATCCCGCCTCTAATGACCTGTACGTTGACGAGGTGTAAAGCCACAATTAAAAAAAAATATATAGCATTTATTAGTATATAGTTTTTTTTATTACTCCGCGATTCACTAAAAGTGTGTGGCGGAGGGTGCATTGCACCTATCGGAAGGGTAATAGTTTGGAAGGGATATACGGGATATGGCAGGAGGCGCCCATGGGCTATTGTGAGAAACCATCCCAGCATTCTCCTGGAGCGATCTAGGAAAACTGAAAACCCAGGTCAGGATGGCCGGAGAGCTTTATCGAAAGCTACTCCTGTCGGATTTGAAGTTTACTCGCCAGGTAAATCCTTTCTATTCCATTCCCTAATCGCTGGTGGAAAAAAATGAGTATAGAAATGAATCGGTTCTGGTCATGATTTCTCTTTTCTTATTTTCACGGTAATTCCGAGATACGAATGTTGCTTGTAGCAATATTTGTTTGCTGTCATTACGAAATACGTCAGTCGAGAATTTTTCTATTATCTTCTGTCGAGAGCAACGCCTTCGGTGCTCCAGGTCTTCCCAACCTAACTCTTTCAACATCGCACTTACGCTTCTATCCCTCCAACTATATATATACCTATCACGAATCGGGCGGCTCTTCTTTGGACCTTCTCTAATGCCTCCATTAACCCCTTTTGATGGGGGCCCCATACAGAACAACAATATTCTAAGTGAGGACGCACTAGTGACTTATATACAATCCATTTAACTTCCGGAGTGCATTGTTTTAAATTACGACCGAGAAATCGGAGCATACGATTTGCTTTCCCGGTTACATTCTCGATATGCTCATTCCACGACAAATAATTACGAATTGTTACCCCTAGGTATTTAGCGGAATCTACCGTTCTAAGGATGAAAGATAGACTACGGCAGTAGTGGCTTGGATATCAAGGAACCTGAAAAGAGCAAGAGGAAGACCCCCGGATCGCTGGGATAAGGATATACGTCGAGTTACAGGCGTGAACTGGAAGAGGGTGGCTCAAGATCGATCAGCCTGGAATGAACTACAACAAAACTATGTAGAATTAAACTCTAGTATATAGCTCATTAGACTTAAAGAGGCTACATCCTGAAATAAGGATTGATATAGCAGCAATAATAATAATAATAACCGTTTTAAGGACAGTACCATTAATTGTATATTCAGAGCTTAGTTAAGTTAGGGGGTGAGGTGAAACAGTCAACCTAGCATGGTGGTGTAACGGTTAGCGTTCTGGCCTCGCATTTGGGAGGACGGTGGTTCGAATCACCATCCGGGCATCCAGATTTGGGTTTTCCATGGTTTCCCAAATCACTCCAGGCAAATGCCGGGATACTTCCTTCAAAAGGCCATGGCCGAATTCCTTCCTATTCCTTGCGCTCCTCCCCATCCTTTCCCGTCACTAAAGACTTCGCTGTTAAGAGACGTTAAGCAGTTAAAAAAAATGAAATAGTTAAAGTTTTGAAATTCTAAAAAAAAAAAAAAAAAAAAATAGAGGTCCGCAAAAGATGCGGGGATGTTGACTTTAGGGGGGTATAACTATTCTGGGAAGCTGGTGAGCTAAAAGAAAAGATCAAAAAAAAATTACGAGGTCGATTAGCTGGTGGGGGGGGGGGGGGGTTTGAAATCTCACGTCATCTTAGGGGGGGGTCGACCAGAAGTCATGAGAGGGGGGAGGTAGCAGGCATTCCGGAAAAAACACCTCACGTAATTAACGGATAGCCCCTTATGGATTGTGGCATGCAATATGGCGCCGGTCGCGTGCACCGTGAGTCACGTGAGGCGCGGCCAGTTTTAATCAGCCCGTGGCTTCGCACCTCTGCTGCAATCAGACGCGGGCGCCATTGTGCGGGAAGGAGGGCTCCTTCCGCCCCCGTGGTCGCCAATATGCCCGGCGGCGCCAGCCTCCCGTGCGCTAACTCGATTTTCTAGTCTCGCACGCTCCCATAATGGCCGGCTTAGTGGATTTAGCTACTGTGTGGCCGCCGCTCCTTCCACCACTTAACACCCCAGCCGCGGATCCGGCACGGTTAGGCGCACATAGAGAGGCTTTAAATCACGGTACAGTCGCGGCCCCACGACACGGACCTCCCAACTAACATCGAGCCGACAAAGGAGAGCAGCTACACTTGTGGAAATGTTAGACAGAATAGAATGCAACCACATGCCTGTGAGTGGACAAATAGACAACATGGCGGTAGGCGAGGATATTGATGTTAATCTCAGCTGGTGAGCAGTATGCAAGATATTTCGGATGAATCGGAGAGGGGAGTCCGAGTTGATAGTGTAGCACTGCAAATTTCTAAAGCATTTGACAGAGTGAACCATAAAATTGTTTTAAACGAGTTTAAAACTATTGGATTGGATGGAAAAGTGAATTGCAAGGTAGAAGAATCCTTAAAAGGTAGATAGCAAAGTATTAGAACAGGAAGTGCAGAGCACAAGAGGGGTAAGCGAAAATGGAAGTGCAGCAGGGTAGTGTATTAGGACCGTTCTAATGAATGATCGTGTAGATGGTTAGCAGTCAGAATTCTCCACGATAGCATCAAAACAGGTGTAGACTGCAGAATGACCTGTATAGAATATCTAACCGGGTAGATCAGCTAGGAATGAAGATAAATGCTAAGAAGAGTCAGCTTGTTAGGTATACAGGTAAAAAAAAACGTGGTTCTTTATAATTACGGGATGGGGACAGAACTATTTGTTAAAGTATTGAATTGTATCTTACATAACATTTGATTTTTTTATTTTTTATTTTTTTTATTCTTTTGCTGTCATCAGTCTGGTTTCATGCAATCCTCCATCCTTTCCTATCCTCTACATACCCCTTACAGCCCACCTCCTCAATTATCTGTTTCATATATTCTAATCTCTGTCTTCCTCTACAGTTCTTGCCTTCGACTGTTCCCTCCACTAACAAATTAACCAATCCAGCATGTCTCAAAATATGACCTACCAGCCTGTCTCTTCTTTCCGTAAGCTTCTTCCACAAACTTCTTTCCTCACCCATCATTTCCAAAACTCGTTCATTTCTTACTTTGTCTGTCCACTTAATTTTCATCATTCTTCTGTAGCACCACATTTCAAATGCTTCTATTTTCTTTATTTCCGGTATTCCTAAAGTCCATGTTTCGCTACCATAAAGTGCTGTGCTCCACACAAAGAGTTTTAAAAAGTTCTTTCTAATTCCTAGATCAATATAGCAGAACAAATTGGACAGACAGTAGGAAAAGGATTCAAAATACTTAATTTATTGCAAAGTGTGATGAGAGGATGTACCAGAAGAGTGAGGTAATTGGTTTATCAATCTTTGATAAGACCATTGATTCAATATGTTGGTGCAGTATGGAACCCAGATTTTGGGAATGGAATACAAGAGTTGGAGGAGGGTTATAAACGGGCAGCTGCATTCGTCTATGGCAATTCCAGCCGAACATAATCAGTAACTGATATGATCAAGGTACTGAATGAAAAGTCATTGGAATACAGGAGGAGGATGAAGTGAAATATGGAGTTGTACAAGTTCTATGTTGGTGATGAGGCTTGGAAAGATATTGGTCAAAGAATTATCGCTTTTCTTATTTGAGCAGTTTCAGAACCGTGAATGAAAACAACGAAACATTCTTGTCGAATGTCATATTTTTTCTCGAATTGAACCATAAAGAAACAAGAAATAAAGAGAAAAAAAGAGATTTTTTTTAACAAAAAGAAATTCTCGGCTTACCCATTCAGATTACTGTTTCAGCTTCCACAACCGTTTAGTCAAGTTCATTAAAAAATTTCAAGATTCGACCTAGGAACCGCAGCCTAGAATTAGCTCTACCTACTAACGTATTAATATGTAAGTCCCATTTCATGTTCCTTTGTACTGTTACTCCCAAATATTTCATAGAATCGACCATATCAATAACTGAACTGTTTACCTCCTATTTCTGAACAATCGGATTCTTTTTGTTAGTTATGCTCATTGGCTTACACTTTTTACAATTTAGTGTGAGTTGCCACTCAGTACACCATGCCAAAATAACATCCAAATCACGCTGAATTTCTCAGCAATCGGCAAAATTCCTTACTTCCCTATAAATAACCGCGTCATCAGCAAACAATCTAAAAATGCTTTCACTTTGTCTCCGAGATCGTTTATAAAAATTAAGAAAAGAAGTGGTCCTATTACACTTCCTTGAGGTACACCCGATGTAACATCTAGATTAGAAGAACTTTCTCCTTCAACGACAACATACTGCTACCGACCAGTTAGAAAATCCTTTATCCATTCACAAAGCTGATCCGATATACCGTACGCTCGTACTTTCGCTAAAAGGCGGTTGTGTGTCACAGAGTCAAACGCTTTCTGAAAATCTAAAAAAATTGCATCTACTTGTGAACCTACTACAATAACTTTCATTACGTCGTGTGTAAATAGGGCTAGCTGTGTTTCACATGATCTTTTCTTCCGAAATCCGTGTTGATTTGTTGTAAGCAAATTATTTTCATCAAGAAAATTCATAATGTTCGAGCATATAATATGATCCATAACTCTACTTCAAACAGATGTTATAGATATGGGACGATAGTTTCCAAGATCGCTTCGATCACCTTTCTTGAAAATCGGAGTTACTTGCGCTATTTTCCAATCTGAAGGTACTTTTTGCTCTTCTAGGGATTTACTGAATATATCAGACAGAAATGGCTCGATTTCCGCCGCATACTCTGAAAATACTCTTACTGGAATTCCATCTGGGCCAGGTGCTTTCCCCCACTTCAGGAGCTCTAATTGCTTTATGATACCTGCAGTATCTATTCGTAATGATTCCATCTCCAACTCGACACGACGTGGGAAAACTGATATCCTTATTTTCGTGAGTAAATGAATTTTTAATTACAGTATTTAGTACGTTAGCTTTATCGCGGCTTTCATTAACCTCGGACTCTTCACGAATTAGTGCTGGATTATTGTTATTGGTGCAACTGACTTTTCGAACATACGACCAAAATTTCTTTGGGTTTTCTGCGACACTCTTAGAGAGAGTGTTTGAATGAATATCGTTGAAGGCCTCACGCATCACATTCTTCACACATCCTCTTAACTCATCCAAGGTTTCCAAATCGCTGCGACACCCCTTCCTTCTTGAGCGTGCGTGTATTTTCCTTCGTATTTTGAGTAATCTTTTGACTTCGCATGTGTACCACGGTGGATCATTCTCCCCATTTATTTTCCGCTTCGATATATGTATTTCCATATCTTTCCTGACTATATGTATAAATCGATGCCACATCTCTTCAACGGTGTCCTTTGTTAACTTAAATTTATGGTAATTATTCCTCATGTAGGTTCTAAAACACTCCTTTGAGGCCTTACTGAATCTGTATAAAATCCGTCCATTTCTCCTCTTTCGCTTGGTCATTAATTTAGATAGTCGCAATTACCGCTTTGTGATCGCTTATTCCTGTGGTCGTTGAAATGTCGGTGAATGATTCAGGCCTGTTAGTAACTAGCAAATCTAAAATGTTTTCGCAACCGTTATGACACCGCGTAGGTTCATTAACTAGCTGCTCCAGATGATTAACCGAGAACAAATCGAGAATTACTTCAGAAGCTGCCTTATCCCCGCTACCAGTAATGAGAACATAATTACGCCAGTCGATATAAGGCAGATTGAAATCGCCTCCCAGAATCAAAGCATGATCCTGAAAACGGCTAGCTATACTGTTAACATTACTTCTTAATTCCTCGGTGATATCTATGTAAGAATCGGGTGTACGGTAGAAGGCGCCTATGACGAGTTTTGACCCAGCAACATTGAGTTTAATCCATATGATTTCACAGAGAGTATCGACGTCTATTTCATTACATGGGAGGAATTTACTCACAGCTATAAATGCCCCACCTCCATGAGAATGTAATCTGTCTTTACGAAAAACATTCAAGCTGTCTTTAAAAGTTTCAGCGGAACTTATTTCCGGTTTTAGCCAACTTTCCGTACCGATAATGATATCCGCTTCTGTGCTACAAATAACGCTTTCAAGTTCCGGTTGTTTGTTACAAACGCTTCTACAGTTAATTAAGAGTACTTTTAACTATCGTGACTGTTTATGTATCATTAGAAAGGACATAGGATACGTTTTCTGGGTGAATAACATATTTTGAAACTGATGGAACTGTACCAGACAGACAGAAAGCGTGTATAAGTCTTGTATGTTGTATCAGTCACACAGGCTTTGCTTTTCTCCCAGTCATTTTTACTTTTCACGTAACTTTCAGTTTCCTATATCCAATTCTAGTGATAAAATTCTAAGTCCACGCTTATGAATCTAGTTATTTAATAAGTACGCCAGTGCAACTATATTTGGTGTTTCATCTACTTACAAATGCTTTTGCGCCTCTTGTCGAGGTAACTTCAGCAAGATTTTGAAGAGCTCGCCAAAAATGAGAGTAGGGCGGACTAGAAAACGGCGACAGGAAGCGGAAGAGTACCGAAAGAACATTTTTCCTTATTCCTTTACGCCTCGTCAACATCAATTCATTGGAGGCGGGTTAGCATAGCTGATAGGAACGTTAAGGAATTCAGCCATGGCCTCCTTAAAGGCACCATCCTGGCCTTCGCCTGGAACGATTTCGGGAAACCACAGAGAACCGAAATCCGGAGGGCATGACGGGGATGTTCAATGTTTGACGTACGCGGATGCGGATGTTTTGTGGATGCGGAAGTGGAAAAATAAATTTATAATTATTTATATTTTATCGAAAATAAACTTAAAATAGAAATAAGTATATTTTTTATGCCAAATTCTACATTTTTCAGTGGTAACGTCTATTTCCATATAATGCTGCCACATTGATTTATTTTTTGCCTCATCTTTCAACAACAAAACACATGGGATGAATAAATTATTTACATAGCGAAGCACGCGTCTAGAAATACAATTACTAATTGAAGCGTCAAGGACAATGCCACACCACCGCACATCTCCGTGCCCGCCACCCGCCTTCCCACCGCTCTAGCGGCCCATTCACAGTACAACCTGTGGGACCTACGTTCATCCGATTTTCGATAAAGAACCTTGATGGGCCGTGAAAAGGGTTAGAGAACTACATGCAGGACGCGATGGATGCTGGGACTCCCAAACAACCAACACGCTAAGGCGTTAGATCATGATTGGAGGAAAAATCCTGCGAGTGTGCGATAAGGACACATGGAGTGCCGTGAGAAAGTTCGAGTTGAAAGGTTTGCTTGGAACATTTCGTTGCACTCCTTCTAGTGGCTAGAATGGATCAGCGCATCCTATTCTACACGGATGTCCTGTAAGTTGGACCGTGAAGAAGGTGTTTTACTTTACATGCAAGTTCAAACTTGTAAATTCATTGCCTAGGTTATAACAGCATGTAGTTCATTGTTTGTTTGTTTGTTTTTTTTACTTATGGCTTTACGCCTCGTCGACGGCTAAGGTCATTGGAGGCGGGATGGGACTGCGGACAAGGAACTGGAAGGAATTCGGCGATGGCCTTTTTGAGGGAAGCATCCCGGCATTCGCCTGGAGGGATTTGGGAAAACCATGCAAAACTCAAATCTGAATGCCCAGTCGGGGATTCGAACCCACGTCCTCCCGAATGCGAGGCCAGAATGTCAGAAAAAATGAACCACATTGTTGTTAGCTAAGAGACGTTGGGCAGAATGTCGTATAAAGAGAAAAGAAGAATATATATTGCAATGTAAACAAAACATCCGCTATACATCCGCAATAAATATTGCGGATGCGGATGTTGTATTTCACGCGGAAGTTCCGCACTTGCGGATGCGGATGTGAAGATCCGTTACATCCCTAATTTGAACCGAATGCGAGCGTTGCCGGTCCCCAGAGTGACTGGCTGCGACTGTACCGTGTATCACATCGCGCAAACAACAAACGGGCGCCACTCCCCGCGCGGTAATCCTCTTTGCCGCGCCGCGACGTGTTGCCCGGATACCGCGCGGATGAATTTAAACGGCGCGCAGTCAGTTCGCTCGGATTAGCGCTGCGCCGCGCAGCAGGTAAGGCGGTTTAGCACCTCTCGCACAACTGACTGTCCCCCACAACAGGTGTTCCGGACCAGCGACGCGCACCAAGATGGCGCTGCTCTTCCTCGCGGAAGCATCCTTCACGGTGGATCCGTCTTCGTTGTGAGCAATGTGTATTTTTGGAGGACGCGCGATCATTACCGAGATATGATAATCATTGGCTATTGCCGGCGATGTTTTTTTCGCATTGACTTAGAATTTTACTGTTAGAATGGGATGTAACTTTCATGGAAGCTGTCCCACAGTGCACTGACTAGGGTACATGACCGTACCTTCCTACCATTGAACCTGTCTCATGTTTAAAAATAGCAACAAACTTGAACTGTGGGAGACTACCTGCCACAGTTCCTCAGGCAGATTTTAGTTTGTGGTTTAAAATTACGTCACTTTCTGGAGACACCTCACGTCAATACGGTTCTGTTCATGACTTTTATTGTTATGCTGTTCTTAGCTAAGATATATAGTCTTTGGTGATTGGAAACCCTTGAACTTGCTACATTTAACCACCCATGGGGGAAAAAAACGTTTATAGTGTGCCCGTACTACTTTCAGTGTCTGTCCCTGGGATTTATTGATACTCATCAAATCCAGCGCAAATCCACATCCACACAAACTGACTGCGAGAGAAACAATGCCTCAGTGGCCGATATAATATTACAGAGACTACACACGCTATACGTCTGTCTCTCACCGTTCGATTAGTTTTCGAAATTCCATGACAAAATATATTATTTATTACCCCCTCCCAAAAAAAGTATGCTATGTGCTTATTGATGATAAACAGTATTTCCTTGTCAAATTGCATCAAGATCCGTTTAGCCGTTTAGTCGTGAAAACGAAACAAACAAACAGACATAGTTACTTTCGCGTTTATAATATCAGTGTAGCTTCGCCCTACATACGTTCTTTTTTTAGTTAACTCTGGATGCAGATTTGGAAATCTGTGAATATAAATAAATCTTGTTAATGTTATATTCATTACATACATTCATTCAATCTGTGATGTCCTCCATAGCATAGAGAGAAGAAAACTCCTGACACTCACTTTCATGAATTAAATTAATTATAAATCAATTATTAATAGGAGTTAGTGATCTAATCGTAACGACAGTTGGTTTTAAATAAGTTATAATTTCGCGTTCCAAGTTGCGCTTCACTTTTATTACATATACCATATACCAGTCCTCCTTCTTGTACTTAATGCGATGTTTCCTTTAATTATGAGTTAATAAATAAATTTCTTTAATCTTTATCCTTTCTTTAGAAGTTAATATGTAAGTCAAATAAAAGGTTTCTAACTATACAGAACATTGGATTTAATTTGAATAATTACGGTATAATATGAAAATAAACATGAATTACTACATCTATCTTCATATTTTCAATATCATGCTAAGTCATCTTAAATGAATTGCCAGACCACTGCTTTCAACCAGGCATTTTTGAAGCTAGTAAAAACAATTATTTACTTAATTACGTTGAACTATATCCTCGCTGCCAACATCCCTAATCATTTATTTTCCCATTTCATGATTTTTTTTTTAAATCTTTGAACGCACTTTGAATTCTGACTTAGTAGCTCTTTATGAAGTTTAATTTTAAATTCTGTGATAGTTCCTTGGTAATTTATTCAAACCCCTGGCTCCCTAACATATAAAAGAAGACATTCCTACTTCATTTTTCCTGAAATCAAGTTCCTGTTTTTGGTCATGGTAATGTCTGCCCTTTCTCTCCTAATTCTACGAACAATATCCATGCAAGCGTGATCTCCAGTAGATGTTTCATACTCTCTGTTCACCCGCCTCCTGTTTTCAAGTGACTCCAACCCAGCTCCTTCATCGTAGCATCGTGTTGTACGGTGATCCCCACGAGCAGGTAGCTGAAGCTCTACTGGAGACTGCATGGGTGGAGGTGGTTCTGGAATTCTTGGTGCGTGTGTTCTCGCATCGATCGCGCCCTCCTCCCCCCCCCCCACCTCGCCTTGCCAGACCACGCGACAGCAGTCGGCGAGTCTCAATTTATCGCAATAAAAAACACTGCGGCGGAAACAGCGGTGCGGAGTGTCGCGGGCAGGACGTGGGCCGACTGCCGAGACGCTCTCCTAAGCGATTTATTGCCGGCATAAAGCGAGCCGAGCCGAGTCTGGCTGGCGGCGGGGTGGGTAGGGTGGGAGGCGAATACAAAGTCGCCACGCTGCTCCCAGCGGTCGATAGTCCACAGTCGCACCCGCGTGGCCACTCGCCGTCCCACCCACTGACGTCACAGCTCCAAACCGTACGTCACTCCATACAATCGTAAATACTCCACGACCAGTTATACGCGCCGTATCCGAAAAGTTAATACTCGTATGAAGAAGAAGCAATGACCGGTGGGATAAGATGCCGTACTGATGCTTTTATTGTAAAATGAATCACAGCCAACCTGTTGCAATATTCATTGAATTTATTGTTTACCGGTTTCGACCCGCCTTAAGGGAGTCTTCTTCAGAACCTGTGGATATTGTACATTATTAGTGCATCTGGTGTTAAGTTTGAAGTTATATACACGAAAGTTTGTGCATACTCACTTGTTAAAAAGTATTACATAAATCTAAACAAACTCTTCTCAATAAAATAGTACATTTTGTACTAAAGTCACACATTAAAATATATTTTATAGCTATCCATCCGGCAGCCAACTTGTATAGGCTAGTCGGCAGTAAGCTGCCGCCCAGGTTAGATGTGACGGTGGCTCTGTGATACACGTTGGCTGCCGGATGGATAGCTATAAAATATATTTTAATGTGTGACTTTAGTACAAAATGTACTATTTTATTGAGAAGAGTTTGTTTAGATTTATGTAATACTTTTTAACAAGTGAGTATGCACAAACTTTCATGTATATAACTCCAAGCTTAACACCAGATGAACTAATAATGTACAATATCCACAGGTTCTGAAGAAGACTCCCTTAAGGCGAGTCGAAACCGGTAAACAATAAATTCAATGAATATTGCAACAGGTTGGCTGTGATTCATTTTACAATTGAAGAAATACCGTTGCTGTTGGTGCTGCCATGCTCAAGATTTTGATGCTTTTATGTATTCTTTCTTTCCTCGCGCTATTCGGGATTGGAATGTGCGGAATTAATATTGTTGCTTAGCACCCTCTGCCACCCACAATGTTTGTGAATTGCAGAGTATTGATGTAGATGTAGATGTAGAAGATGCAATAAAGGAATAAAAGAAAACTGTTCATATAGCATAAGTGTTCAGTGAGAAAAAATCAGTATGCTACGATTTCTACATCTACATCCATACTCTGCAAATCACAAACATTGTGGGTAGTAGAGGGGGCTAAGCACCAATTCCTAAACCCGCCCATTCCAATCCCGAATAGCACGAGGAAAGCAGGAATGCATAAAGGCATCAGTACGGCATCTTATTTCTCTAATCTTATCCCTCCGGTCATTGCGAAATAAAAAGGTTGGCGGAAGAAGTATTTCATTGCACTCGTAATTTAAAGATTTTCGCATATTCTCCAATAAATTCAGACGCAAACTACGTCGCCTGTCTTCCAAAGTATCCCAGCCCAATCTATGTATCAGTTCTGTGACGCTTTCTTAAGGGCTGTAGCAACCAGTCACGAATTGAGTGGCTCTCCTCTGCACCCTCTCCAGTGATGACACTGTCTATTTTAATTAATTACTGTATGTTCGTTGAAAATGGGAGAAAAAAACTATTTTTAAAGGAAAAAGAGCTTTTAATTAATTAAATGAAAAGGCAACACTTTATATGCTAAGCGCACTTACAACTGTTGTACATTAGTACAGTATGTACCTGCCGTACTGTAAATAAAAGTAATTTCTTGCTGAACATCTCGGTGAACATCTCGGTCAAAGCAAGCTGTTTGACTGTATTCATCCGCTTGACAGTGAGAAGTTGCATGTGGTCACACTCGGGCTGACGCTCCATCCACTTCAATGCAGTTTCAAGGCCGGCAAATGCTTGACTAGCTGATGGTCCCGTGTCTGCTTCAACTTCGACTTCCTCGACACTTTCTTCTCTCACACTTTCACTAAATTCATCATCATCCAGAATTTCATACCCAGGGTCTGACGAAACACACACCACCCACTCTCCTGTATCTTCAACACTAATTTCTGAACATCCAGGAATTTTCAAAAGAATGCTCTGAATTCCTCAAGTGACACATCATCTCCATCTTCTCCTGTCTCTCCCCTTTCCTTTTCTTGAGCTTCTTTTTCCTTTTTCTCCTGCCTTTCAACTTGTTCCACACACGTCTTAAAAAATTGATACTGATATTTAGCGATTCGGATAGGCGGAGTTCGGATAACTACTATACATACATTAGGTTATTTTTTGATATAAGTAGTTTCCGTATCGGTTTTCGCACTTGTAGCTTCGTGGGACAGGTTTGAACATTCCCACCTGGTAAAATCCTGTCCTCGCGTATTCAGCCACGTTGTCGGGAAGTATTTCACTTCCTCATCAGAAGCGAATCGTCGGCCTCCTAGCTGATCCCTCAAGTCAGGAAAAAAAAGTTGAAAGTCACTTGGAACAAAGTCCGCACAGTAAGGATGGTGATGATGCAGGCCCCGGCGATCGTCGTTGGTGACGTTTTCTCTACCATTCTACGACATGCTGACGAGACATTATACAGTCTCTCCGTAAACCTCTAACAGCTACCGGAGAATTTCAGCCGCGGTCACATGTTTCGCCCACAGAAATCGAATAAGTGAGCGGATTTCTCCGCGTGACCAGTTTTCCAAACAAGTCGCCACTTGTGGTAACCGTGCGATTGAATTTCTTGTAGGGAGTTAAGGAAAAAAGGAAAAAATATACTTTTATAGCTTTAGATGGAGAAATTACACTGATTGCTGATTGTCTCAGTTCAAAAGCAAACATCTAATACAGGAGTTGCGCAAAGAAAGACAACGAGATTTACCTGTTCAGATCAGCGCAGAGCACAATCAGTAACTTATATGAGTTGATGGGGAGTCATTGAAAAAAAGAAATCGACTCAAAAGAAAACTTCGTCGGATAGTCGTCGACTGCTCAGATGAACACTCTGAAATCAGGGCCTGGGCTTGTTTACTCTTGTAAACCTACCCTGCAACACTTGTTGCAGAAGTTAAGTAATCAGCAGTAATTTCTCCTGCGAACCAAAAAAAAGTTAAATTAGTAACATTTTTTTTTTCTTAACATCGAGGTCTTTAGAGACGGGAAAGGATGGGGGCAAGGAATGGGAAGGAATTCGGCCATGGCATTTTTAAGGAAGCATCCTGGCATTTGCCTGGAGTGATTTGGGAAACCATGGAAAACCCAAATCTGGATGCCCGGACGGGGATTCGAACCGCCGTTCTCCCGAATGCGAGGCCAGAACGCTATCCGTTACACCACCACGCTCGGCCTACTAACATTTGGCTGGCTGGATCACTGAAGAAAGACGCATTCTGTAAGGAAACAAGGTTTCCCTACATATATGTATATTTAATTTTATTTATTTTCTTATCCAATGTTGTTTTTAATTGTAATGTGGTAGAAGTATCTATTTAAGAGAGTGTTCTAGCATCTCTAACTATGAATACTGGTGGAGAAGCGTTGTTCAGAAGTTTGAAAATATGAAATATTCGACGGAATGAATAAAATCTTATTCGACATTCTAAACTTTATGTATTCATCTACCGTTGAGAGGGAAGAAGTGCACTTATTATGGATCAAGGAGCATGCGGCTATACAGCATAACAAAAAGGTACACCAACTGGCCAAGGATAGTACAACGGACTTTATAACAATCATTAGGAAAGAGTATTTTCATAAATAGTCAGAATCTTGGACTTCAACACAAGCAGCTTAAGGAAAGTTTTATTCAGCACTGCAACCCCATATACCTTGTAAACCCTCTAAATTGGAGAAAAGATTTAAAACATTCTTAATAGACATGCGACTTGGACACGTTCGTTACCCTAAACATCTTCAAAAAATCGGTGTAGCACAGTCACCTTTTTGCCAGGCAGATCAAGAAAAAATAGCAGATATCAATCATATCATACTAGCATGTTCCCTTTATCGGTCACCACAGAACAAATTATTCAACAGCCTGGTCAAGTACAAAATCCCACTTCCAACATCGGTAGATATACTGTTGAGAGGGGAAAGACACGATGTGTATAGGGCGATAGATCGTTATTTAAGAGAGGCAGATATCTTTCTTTAAAGAAATCGCCTATATAAAAAAAGACTGTACAAATCCTGGAAATTAGGTACTTATAATTGCACCAAGCATAACGGTAGACACTGTATTTAAGCCGGTTAAAATAATAATAAAATATCAAGTTTCGTTATATTAAGTAACCTTCATTAATTGCTCTCAGCATTACCATTTCATAAAAGTTAATTCAGATATCAATTTAAAAAAAAAAATTTATTGTGTTCATCAGGTTAAACTCACAATTCTACCAGTATCAACTTCTTTCTATAGACTTTACTAATTTTATTTGGTAAGATAATTTTAATAAATTTAATTGTCATCTTATTATGTCATCATTGTTATCACTGATTGATTACATGATCCATGGTGAAATAAGGTTTGATTATATAGTCTAATAGATTAAGCAGAAATTTTTAAAATCAATGTAAAAATTGAAGATGGCGTATGGTCCAGGCCATGATTAATAATAATAAAGAGTATCTTTGTTTGTTGGTAATTGTCAAGAAGAATTTATGGCGGGAAAAGCCAAAAGAAGTATATCGCTTTATTTTTCAGCGGTAAACTATGAATTATTGTAAAAAGTTTAATCTACAATAATTGTGAGAGAAAAGAAGGCGTTATAAAATTGTGGACTGGCAAATGTTTGTGTTAATAAAAGAAAGAAAAAAGGGAAGTATTTTCAGTTGAAGATCGGTACTAAATAATTTAGTGAATCATAAGTTTTGTGTTTTGTTTGAAAGTGATTTTTTTCCTTTGCTCTCACTTCTCTAACTGCATTCCCCTCGAATTATATGAAATATAACAAATTCTATTTCAATTAAGAGAGGGGTAAAATAACAATAAAATATAAAACAAATACGCTTACAATTCACGTTAATACTTTCGATAGCTGATACGACTACAACTAGTCCCATATTTTTTCATTAATATTTGCTTCTGACGTGATGATCTCCGAGATGTTTTATCAGTGACTTTTCTCACAGTATATAAACGTCCGTCCGCAGTGAAACAAGCAGGAAGTTTCGCACGCTGTGTCTAGTTACCTCGTCAGGTCCGGAGTTGTGGCAGTTTTCAAACTACATCTCGCCGCTGCCGGAGCTAGCTTGTTAGGTGCGCGGAATCCAGTTACAGAAAGCGCGAAAACGCGGTTAGCGCCGCCAGAGTCTCCTCGTGGCGGCGATCTAATTCGGGGCTGATTACATCGCGCCTGGATGCTCAGCCATAACTCAACAAACTACAGGAAACTCACTCGTCGCTCGAGGAATGAGACGCCTTGGGCGGTGTAATGTTATACGCCAATAAGCAGCACACACGCTGCACGTGAAATGGACGTGTACCATGTCTGCTTGCAATTTTATTTATTTTATTTACCGTTTAATGCTGCATGACATTTATAAAACCCAACAACAAATATATTGTAGTTATTGAACAACGTTCTTTTAAAATAAATATGCATATATATATACAGGACTCTCTTGCTCTTTTCAGGTTCCTTGGTATCCAATCCAGTACTTTTACTATTACTATTACTCCGCGATTCACTAAATGTGTTTGGCGGAGGGTGCATTGCACCTATCAGGAAAGGTAATGGTTTGGAAGGGATATACGGGATATGGCAGGAGGCGCCCATGGGCTATTGTGAGGAACCATCCCAGCATTCGCCTGGAGCGATCTAGGGAAACCATGGAAAACCCAGATCAGGATGGCCGGAGTGCTTTATCGGAAGCTACTCCTGTCCGATTTTGTGTTTACTCGCCCGGTAAATCCTTTCTATTCCACTCCCTAATCGCTCGTGGAAAAAATGAGTAGAGAAATTAATCGGTTCTGGCCCTGATTTCTCTTATTTTCGCGGTCATTCCGAGATATGAATGTTGCTGGTAGCAATATTTGTTTGCTGTCATTCCGAAATACGTCAGTCGAGAATTTTTCAATTAGCTTCCGTCGAGAGCAACGCCTTCGGTGCTCCAGGTCTTCCCAAACTAACTCCTTCAACATGGCACTTACGCTTTCCCTCCAACTATATATACCTGTCACGAATCGGGTGGTTCTTCTTTGGACCATCTCTAATGCCTCCATTAATCTCTTTTGATGGGGACCCCATACAGGCCTCACGAGTGAGTTTTACGCAATCGATTTAACTTCCGGAGTGCATTGTTTTAAATTACGATCTAGAAATCGAAGCATTCGATTTGCTTTCCCAATTACATTCTCAATATGCTCATTCCACGACAAATTATTACGAATTGTTATCCCTAGGTATTTAGCGGAATCTACCGTTCTAAGGACAGTACCATTAACTGTATATCCAGAGCTAAATGGTGTCACCTTTTTACTTAAACGCATGACTTGGCACTTTTTAGCGTTTAATTCCAACTGCCAATGTTTACAGCACGCAATTATTTTCATAATATCGTCTTTTAAGAAAGCGCAGTCGTCCTGGGTTGTGATTTCACCATAAATAATAGCATCATCGGCAAATAATCTTTTCATCCCCCTTATTATGTCACACAAATCATTAATGTATATGAGAAACAACAGAGGCCCTATCACGCTTCCCTTCGGCAAGTGATGAACGCTCACCGTCGAGAACTACACCCTGTGTTCTGTCCTTCACAAGGTACTGCCGTAGTCCATCTGTCATCTCTTTTGCGAGCAATACTACCCCCGGATCGCTGGGATAAGGATATACGTCGAGTTACAGGCGTGAACTGGAAGAGAGTCCCTCAAGATCGATCAGTCTGGAAGGAACTACTGATGTCACGAATTTCATTTCTGCCGCCTGGAGTCAGCTGTCATCTCCGCTGGAGGTAGTAGCTACCTCAAGATTATATGTTATGATGGGTAGGAAATATGAATTATACAACGAAAGTTTGGCTCTATTTGGAATATGTTTGTCCCACAAAAGCTGCCTAACGTTGTGATAGAACTGGGCTCGTTTTTCTACTCTCTTAGTAATTTCCTGCTGAGATTCACTATGAGGAGTTTTCATGTCGTCTGTAATTCAGGGATGCCACCATGGGCGTATCCAGGGAGGAGCAGGGGGGGGCTGCTCCCTCCCCCCCCATAGAAAAAAAATCAAGTTGCCATCAGAACGCTTTGACGAGTGAAGAACTGGCTCAGGAGCAACATGGGACAGTAAAGATTGACTGGATTATGCCTGATGAGTTTGCATCAAAATTTCGTGAAAAAATACCTTGAGATATTGACAAACAAAGTTAGTGAAAAATTTTCTCCGAGACGATTAATGTTTACATAAAAACTATAATTGAGTTATGATCTTAATTTACTACGTAGTAGGTACTTAGATTAAGTGGTTGGATTACTATTTTAATCAATAGTAAAAATAGTTTCCTCAATAGGTTTGAGTTTCATTTTGTAATAAATGGTTATCTCTTTCAGTATCCCATCCCTCTTCCTCAACACCAGTACGAGTTGCCCCCCCCCCCAGTTCAAATCTTGCCCCCTCCCCTCCCCTAGTTCTGATCCTGGATACGCCCTTGGATGCGATGCATTCACGTCAGGGAATTCGGTTAACAGAAAACCGAAGTCAGAGTGAGTGTACCGGGGATCGAACAAGGTTCTCTCTGAGTTGCAGCCACTCACCCTCTAGACCCGGTGGCGTCGGTTCCATTGTGTAAGTTTCTCCAGAGCCGAGACGACCAGCACGTGTAGAGAGGACCCGACGCGGCGATACAATATTCATGCTGGCCGCTCCCGCATTACCATAAATGCAAAGTAGTGAGCGGAGCAGACCTCCGAGAGGCTAGGTGCGAAGCCCACAACACGTCTCCGAGTAGTGCCAACTAAAATAAGAAACCCAGATAGGGAGCTATCTTCACTAGCAGAACCCGACCCGCAGCCGACGTGGCAGCGGCACCGTAACGGTCTCTGGTACTCGACGCAAGATGAGCTGGTTCGAGCACCGCTGATGGAAGAGATTTTCCATCAGCCTGGACTACGGCGGCAGTTGCACGATTCCTCATCGCCAATAGATCCCAAACCACTCATTGGGCGTGGTAAAGAACGTTTAATGCTAGTGTCTAGAATTCGGGAGGACACGAGTTCAACCTTTTTCCCGACCATCCAGATTTTGGATTCTCTTGACTGAAAGAAATTAATACAGACTGTAGTGTATCGCCACACTACATGGCAATATTTTCCATATGCTGGGCTCCTTGCTAGCACAGATGGACAGAAAACAAAGGGGTGACAGCGCTGCTGTGGTATGCGACCATGAGGCAGGTAGCCCATGAGCCGTTAGGGGCCATACACAAATTACGTCACACGAATTTCATGATTTTTGGAACCCTCCCTCCCCCCATGTCACAGATTGTCGCATTTGCGGGACCCCCCCGTCCCCTGGTGTGACGTCACATATTTTGAAATTTTAAATTTATAAATTAAAATTGTACTTCCAAAATGATTTATGTCTGTCTAGTTAAAAAATCATATCAACAATAAATCAAACATTTGAGAAAATATTTTAAAAAAAACATAAAAAATCGAGGTAATGATACAAAATTGACTCATGATGAGTTCATGGATTTTGTACCCATTCCTTGATATTGTTTATTATTGGCATAATAGTAACTTCAGTCTTGATTTCGATAGTGTTGGGAACATTCGATATGTCAACATCATCTTCATCTTCCACCACGAGCCAAAAAGTGATACAAATTATGCATGTGATGTCACAAAGTTTATGACACGTCCCCCCCCACTCCTGTCACACGATGTCACACTTTGTTGACCCCCTCCTACAACCTCAAGGTGTGACGTAATTTATGGATGGCCCCTTAGGGTGAGTGGAGAGACAGTAGACTGCCAGCTGGGTGGTTGTGTGCGTCGCCACCCAACGGTACAGAACATGATGTGCGGTGACTACCGTTAGCACGGTCTGTGGTAGTGCTCTATGTTACATGTCGTCATCGGAGTGGATGACGTTGTCCGACGGCCAGCAGATGGGTCATCGCCTGGGAATACTACTGGAAGCAGACTTGGCGCCTTCTGCGAAATGGTAACTGCACCGAGATGTTGATAATCACCGCAGAGAGCTGTCGTATTGATAAACCCAGTGAACCCTAGAAACTCTCATCGCCTCGCTGAGTATAGTGAACGGACATATAACAAAACCCCTGAGACTGATAGATAATTAACATATTGTATTACAAGATGATTGCTTAATTGTGATACGGTGTTGCCAACATGTAAAGTAACATCCCAATTCTCCTTCTCAGAACTTTCATTCAATAATAATATTTTTGTTGATAAAATAATTAAATTAAAAGGTAATTTAATTCATAAAAATAGGCAGTATAAGCTGTACGCTTCAAGACGGATGCTGGGATGGTGAAATAAAGTAACAAAAGTGTGTAAAAATGAGACTTAAGTTGAAAAAATTACAGAAGTAGTTATCTGGTTCGTGTGTTTTTGTATGTATGTGTGTGTGTATACATGTACAGGTACGTGATGAAAATGAAACGCGAGTATACATTTCTACATATACTTATGTGCACGTGTGGATTTGTATACGCAATCAGTACCGGATAATTATGTGATAGGTAATACAATAATACTCATTTAATTATATATATGTATTTGTGTATATGTAGGTGCATGTGTGGATGTGTATCCATTTATTGAAATATGTAGGTTATAGGTAGATATGTTTGTATGCATTTGGTTAACTTATTGATGTAATTCTTCCAGTTAAGCCTTAAATCCTGAACAAAGTAAATAACATGTTAAACGAAATTCTACTTGTATCTAAAAGTATTAATAAATTCAAAATATGGACCCAGAATAAATGGTACACTAAATAAATAAATAAATGGTTCCTTCAATAATTGCTATATCAAGAGTCCTTACCGTTCCTTGGGTACAATTCTCTACCGATTCTAAACATCTGTAATGTAAATAAATTAAATAGATAATTAAATATAAGGTTAGCCCCTCACTGTGGCTGGGCGTGTTCAGGCACCGCCTTACAGGATCGGGGAGGTACAGTCACTTAGGCGAATGCAGGGACTGTAAATAATCTCCACCCCATAAAGTACACATTTCACAATTAAAAAATACACTTACCAAGGAGAACATAAGATTTACTAATAGCAGACAGGTGGCAACTCATAAGTTGCCCACTGTAAACACGGGACACTATCTTAATTAATGTTAGGTGGGACAAGATGTTCAAAATTTTAAAGAAGTCAGGTCTAAAATACCGAGATAGAAGAATATAATCTTTATAAGAATCTAGTAGCTATAATAAAAGTAGAGAATCGTGAGAGACATGCATCAGTTAAAAAAGGTGTGAGACAAGGTTGTAGTCTATCCCCATTAAAATTTAACTTGCATGAAAAAGAAGAAATATAGGAAGGGAAAGAAAGATTTGAATATGGCATACGAGTAAATGTTCAAGGAGAAAAAATCAGTATGCTACGATTTACTGATGACATTGTGTTGTTATCAGAACAGGTTGAGGATACTGAGAAGTTATTGAATATCATGAACAAAATACTGAAGGAAGATATTGGACTAAATATAAATCAAAGCAAGACAAAAGTGATGAAATACAACAGAAATGATACCAACACTAGTAGATTAAATATGAAAATAATGTCAGATGCGATATCAGAAGATAGTGAATTTTGCTACTTAGGAGGTAAAATTATAACTGATGGCCGAAGATAATAGCAGTACCTAAAAGAGCCTCATGAAAAGGAGAAATTTTTGTTTCAAATATTGACCTAGGACTCAGAATGAACTTTTTAAAACTGTATGTGTGGAGCACCGCGCTTTATGTCAGTGAAGTATGGACTTTAGGAATACCAGACAGAAGGAAAATTGAAGCATTTGAAATGTGGTGCTACAGAAGAATGCTGAAAATTAAGTGGACAGACAAAGTACGAATCAAACGAGTTTTTGAAATGATGGGCGAGTAAAGAAGTTTGTGGAAGAGTCCTATAGAAAGAAAGGAAGGTCATATGACATGCAGGTTTGGTTTATTTGTTAATGGATGGCACAATCGAAGGTAAGAACTGCAGAGGAAGACAGACATTAGAATATATGAAGCAGATAATTGAGGACGTGGATTGTAAGGGGTATGTTGAAATGAAGGCAAGATAGTAAGGGATGGAGGATTGCATCAAACCAGTCGAGAGAATGATGACAGAAGAAAAATCTTAATTTCAAGCAGCGATTTTTTAATTTTGTTTATTTATTTATTTATTACAAGTGAAAACCTTTTTGTACTAATATATCTTACGATAACCATAAAGTAAATACAATTATCACTATTTATGAAGAATTAATTACAGTGAAAATAAGAAATAACAGAAAATAGCAATTGTAGAATAAAATTACAGAAGCAAGAAAATAATTACACGAGAGAAAATTATTAAATACTCAAAAACTAATAATAATACTCAACATACAGCTACAGAAAAATGAGAATCGAAGTTTTGCGTGATCAAATACAGTTCATTTATTTGCATAAAATAATAACGACAGTAATATGATCTTAGGATCGCGCGATATGTCGGGAAAAAAAAACACAGCGATGTTACTTCTTAGGTACTCACCTAACTTTGCTAAAAAATGTTTGACATCAAAAATATTTACTTTCCTCACCCAAGGCAATTGAATGTTAAGGATAAAAAATTTATCAGACCAATCGTCAAGCAGGTAGTTGAGGATTGGAACGTCTAGACTTCCGTCATTGCACTGCTTAATAACTACTATCAGTTGACGCAAGGAGCCAACAAAACATTAGCATGTGTTATTGCAAAGACATTAGTCTGATGTCACAGCTCCGGGACTTTGCATTCGTCAGGGTCTCATCCGTCAGCTGTCAGAATACTGATCAGGCGTCACAACTCCCAGGACGCTCGTCTGATTGGCACAGCGCCTTCTCGCGTCTCCTCTGTTTCTCTTTTCTTTCTCTCCCCCTCGCTGTCGTATCCCCGCGCCTCTCCGTGGGATCAATTTAGTCTCGAGTTCCCTCTCTCCGGTCTTTTTACTTATTTTTTCGACGCACTCTCTCTCCACCACGCCACGGCCAGTTCTCGCATACACGATCGAAGGCTTTTAACCTCTGGTCTTGATAGTCATTTGTCTGGACGTGCGCTGCCAACCCCCCCCTCCCCCCACTCTGGTCTGCCATTTCATTTCGTTAGCTCAAGGTGAGACGCCAGGGGACCCAAGTGCTTTGGCCCATCACCGGTCGCTAGTCCTCGAAGACATTCGTCAGTCATATATAATCGTATCGGCACATTTCTAAAATTCCACTTACTTCGCCACTTCAATATTGTTCCTACTATCAACGTTTCGGTACCCAAACTGGGGCCTTCCTCAGAGTTGTTTCGGGTGATGTTGTAGCGGGATTGTTTCCGTTCTCTCTCTATTAAAACTGTAGCAAACCGTACGTATTCGTTATTAAGTAACGAATACGGAATCGTTACTAACAATTTCGTTATTCGCGTTTGTCGTATGGATATCAGTTTGATTTGTAAACGAACAAATACGACGCATTATGCGGGAACTGGAACGGTTCACCCATCCACAAAATGAATCTTAATAAGAGAATGAACATTTGAACATCGCGTATCGCGTATATCAGGGAATTTTTATTTGAATTCGTTTCGTTACAAAGGAAAATGTGTAAGTACAAACACGTTGCGGGTTCATTATTTTAATGTAATTATTTACTGTTAAGTTGATATTTTTAACGTAAGTACGAATAATTTTGACAACATAAAGAGTAATTTTTTAGTTTTGCTTTGTTTAACTTTAAAATTCACACATCATAATTTGTAAAAAAAAAACAAAAAAAAACCAATTGCTCTATTATTGATCATACCTTAGTGAGATTTTATTAATTTTAAACATCCATGAAATATGTTTATTCTAAAATGCGATATTCTAACTTTTATTTTATTTTACAGTAAAAATTTTTACCTAAACTTACTTTACTAAATGAACAATTTACTTAAATTTTACGCACTACGAACGAAGTCACCCCGTAACCCGTATGCGATGTTTCATACTAGAGCTCGGTTGTGTCAAAAGTAACGACTAAGGAAACTATACGATAGTAACGAAGTCGTCCCACACGCGGCGCGATTCTATACATTGCTTGATGCGATCGCTCGATTGTAACAAAAGTAACAATTCGATACTGACTAGTACTGACTCATTTAGTAACGAATACATACGGGTAAACAATTTCTCGTTACTTTTACAGCTCAACTGTCTAATAGACCTTTTCACTCTGTGCAATTCCGAGGTCACGTGACTGATACTCGAGTATCTTGAGAGTACCTCTTATATCACTTCAAATGAAGTGTAATGTGGAGGCACAAAGCGCGCGACTGCCAAGAGACGGGTATCCTACCAGTCTCACACGACCTGAAAGCAAGTTGCGTCTCTTGAGAGTCTTGTCAAACATGGCGGATGAACACCCTTTCAACGTCAAATCTGTGGGTGAAATTGAGAAAATAGTACGTGTAATTAGCATCCAGTAATTTTATTTATCGTTTAAAACTATATCGGATGGGTTTTAATTAATATTTGGCTTAAATACGGTGTTGTGTAAGATTTTCACAATGATAGATTGTTACTTGCACTCGTTGTCGGGGGTAGCATGGTATTATTCAGTTCAAAGTGTGGAGGGAACAATATGTCTTCACCGTATAGTTACTTAAAATAGTGAACAAGCAATAATATAATATTTAATTAAATTGCAATGGAGTGTACGCTCCGGTGGCAATTTCCCGACACACCCATCTTCCCCCTTTCCTGCACCCACCTACATTTGCCCTCTAAAAATTTTAACTTTCAATTCTTTAAACGTTTCTGGAAAATTATTCATCACTTCTCTTGGTAACTTATTCCAATCCCTGACACCCTTGCCTGAAAAAGAGAATCTTCCCACACCCTTGTGCCTGAAATCGAGTGCCAGCTTGTGGTCATGGTCATCTTTTCCCTATCGTGCATTACTTTTAATTCTTACAATATTAATCAACAAAAAAGCATTTTTGTAGTAATCAGTCAGATGTATATGTAAAAGACTCAATGAACAATATAGTAAAAAAAAAAAAGTTAAACTTATTTTTATTAGTCATCATTTGTGCAGTCACAACCTGTCATTTAATCAAGAAACTCAGGAAGATATAATCCACATCTACATCTACATATATACTCTGCAATTCACAAAATTGTGGGTGGCAGAGGGTGCTCAGCACCAAAGCTAATCTCTTTGTTGTGCATTCCAATCCCTAATGGTACGAGGGAAAAAAGAATTCATATAAGAATCATTGCGGCACCTTATTTCTCTAATCTTATATTTCCTGTCATTCCGGCCCAAAAAGGTTGGAGGACGAAGTATTTCACTACACTCGTGAGCGAAAGTGGGAGTACGCATGTTTACCAATAAGTTTAAAAGAAACGTGCGTCGTCTATCTACCAGACACTCCCAGCCTAGTCTACTAATCAGTTCTGTGACGCTTTCATAAGGACTGTAGCAAGCGGTCACGAATAGAGCGGCTCTTCTCTGTACTTTCTCTATACTTTCGATCAACCCCTTACGAAACGGATCCTAAATGGCACAACAATAATCCAAATGTGGACGCACAAGAGATTTGTACGCTATCTCCTTTGTTTGTTCATTGCAATTTTTCAAGAAATGACGTATTAATCGCAGCCTAGAATTAGCTCTACCTACTAACGAATTAATGTGTAAGTCCCATTACATGTTCCTTTGTACTGTTACTCCCAAATATTTCATATAATCCACCATATCAATAACTGAATTGTTTAACTCGTATTTCTGAACAATTGGATTCTTTTTGTTAATTATGCTCATTGTCTTGCACTTTTTAATATTTAGCGTAAGTTGCCACTCAGCGCACCATGCCAAAATAATATCCAGATCACGCTGAATTTCTAAGCAATCGGCCAAATTCCTTACTTCCCTATAAATAACCGCATCATCAGCAAAAAATCTAAAAAGGCTTTTCACTTTGTCTCCGAGATCGTTTATAAAAATTAAGAAAAGAAGTGGTCCTATTACACTTCCTTGAGGTACACCCGATGTAACATCTAGATTGGAAGAACTTTCTCCTTCAACGATGACATACTGTGACCGACCAGTTAGAAAATCCTTGATCCATTATGTATTGTGAGATAATGTGTTCTTCCGTAGTAAATATCGACTCTTCTTGGGCATGCGTGGTGGAATATCAAGAAGACTAATTTAATTAATTAACACTTTGCACGTTATTTTTTTTTTTTTTTAAATCAGTTCTTATCATTAGTATTAATTTCAAAATGGCAATACTACGATATCCGAGGCACTGAAATTTTACAGATTTGATGGTTGTTTCTTATAGATCTCGACAAGATAAGTCGAAAAGGAAGAATAAGTTTTTTTGGTATCTCGCTTAGTATCCGAGATATCAGATGTTTAAAAAAGGAAAATATACACTTCACTACTAATTATTATCTAGGAAATATGTATTGTTACCTGTTTAAAATTAACGCAATATATTCCGGAGATCATTGTTTCATTAAAAAAAGGATTTCGTGTATGTCTTCCGTGTACAAATCTAGAAACGACACTAAAAACATTCAGTAATAAATTAGTTCAGCCATGCCATATTGTACCATAGATCGCTGTAACACATACGATGCTAATAATTTAAGTCAATGCGCAAGTCTGCCAACCTATTGGGAATTATTTGAATTTTTTCGACTTTTTTTGAGTATTTAGTTTGATGTATTTTTATCATAATGAGCAAAAAATCAAAATTAAGGTCGCCATTAAGAATTTATCTATAAATACAAATTTATAGTGCCTTTATCTAGAAGTAAACACTTCAGTTATCAACAGTCACCATAACAACATTCTTGTCAATGTAGTAAAACTCGTAGCGTATGTTCGCGGTGTTTCTTATTTCGAAATGCGTGAAAAACATCCGCTGCTACATCCACTGTTAGACGCATTTCAAACAAACCTCAACCGCCTTAGGCATGAACCTCACAGATGTGAATAGGCGACATTTTCCTTCTTGTCCATGCCGCATTCCAAAATAACCTCAACCCGCCATACTAACGAACCTCACAGATGTGAATAGACAACATTTTCCTTCTGGTCCAGATCGCATTCCAATCTAACCGCAACCGAACTGCGCACGTTCTTCACAGATGTGAATAGTCGAAATTTTCCTTCTGGTCCAGGTTGCATTCCAATCTAACAGCAACCGGCTTATACACGGACCTCACAGATGTGAATAGGTGACATTTTCCTTCTGGTCCAGGCCGCATTCCAACCTAACCCCTTATGCACGAACCTCACAGATGTGCATAGACGACATTTCCCTTATGGTCCATACTGCATTCCAAACTAACCTCAACCCGCCCTACTAACGAACCTCACAGATGTGAATAGACGACATTTTCCTTCTGGTACAGACCGCATCCCAACCTAACCTCAACCATCTTATACACGGACCTCACAAAAGTGAATAGGTGACATTTTCCTTCTGGTCCAGGCCGCATTCCAACCTAACCTCATCCGCCTTATGCACGGGCCTCACAGTTGTGAATACAACGCGGAGTTGTCCAGGAAGAATTTGTCAGCACTCGGGGTGACTTTTTCGTACTCGTCTATTTTGTATGTAATAACTAGAAGATGGATGTTCATGATATACTTCCTTGAAAAATAGTAAATTTATCAATATTTTTTATTTTGTATGTTAATGTTTTATTCCTTCCTAACAACTCAGAGCAATTTATTACAATAATAATTATTTTCGATATAAAAAGTTTGCAGCCATGCCAGATGTGCAAAATTAATAATATCCTACGTAGTACAGCTATATCTGTGTTAGAAAATCGTTGGAAGCAATATCTATGGTACATAATGACAGTGCTGAGCGTAACTTATTACTGACTGTTTTTTGTGTCGTTTCTGGATTTTTACACGGAAGATATACACGAAATCCTTTTTTTTATGGAACAATGGTCTCTAGTATATATCTACTTTAATTTTAAACAGGTAACAATACATATTTCTTAGATAATAATTAGTAGTGAAGTGTGTATTTTCCTTTTTTAAACATATGATATCTCGGAAACTAAGCGAGATAGCAAAAAAACTTATTCTTCCTTTTCAGTTTGTCGAGATCTATAAGAATCAACCATCAAATCTATAAAATTTCAGTGCCTCGGATATCGTAGAATCCCCTTCAAAATCTCATAAGTGACCGATATCTTCTCTTAAATTTGTTTATTCACTTACTTTACGTTTCCCCCTCTTTTTTTCTTGTGTGTGGGAAAAGAATGAAAACACATTCTTCGGAATTTTCTTTTGCAATAATAGTTGTTGGAAGAATAGGATCAGCGTGGTGGGTGAACGGTTAACTTTCTGGCCTCGCATTCGGGAGGACGCGGGTTCGAATCCCCGTCCGGGCATCCAGATTTGGGTTGGTCCATGGTATCCCAAAATCACTGCAGGCGAATGTCGGGATGCTTCCTTCAAAAAGGCCATTGCCGAATTTCTTCCAGTTCCTTGTCCCCAGTCCCATCCCGCCTCTAATGACATTGACGTCGACGAAGCGTAAAGCAATAAGTAAAAAAAAAGAAAGAATAGGCGACAGTGACATCATCACTTGACATGATGCGGATTGGTGATTTCTACGGATCCGGAATCTAAAAGCTGGTTGACCGTTCCGAGAAATGTTTACAGTCTCTTGGGGACTATGTGGAAAAATGATCTTACATTGTATGTTGCCATAGCCGTGTCGCATATATGTAGGTGGTTTCATAAATGGCCATAACTTGGAAGTGTAACTTACTTTTTGATTCGTCCACGTACAAATTTCCACATGCACCATCTAATTATCAATCTTGGGTTATAAGAGTTGAGAGCCCCAATGGCCTGAGGCGTGACTCTGTTCAGTAATGTTACGTCTGATATTTCATCTGTGTAGCGCCCTAACTACCAGCGTCTCCTTTGAGATGCCACCCCAGCGAAGAGGACTTACTGGCTGTCTAGGACTGCGGCCCTTAAAGAATAAACAAGGCGTCGCGTCGCTCCGTCAGCCGCTAAGAGGTTTCCGCTGCTCGCCCACTAAACAACATCAAATTCTGTTTACGCCAAATTGACAGCCGCGCGCCCGATTGAGTTATCCGCCTTCAAATTGGGGAAACGACGCGGCGGGCCTTCCTCCCTCGCCGCGTTTTACCGCCGCAGATTGTCAATCAGGCGGCCGCCCAATCAGCGCGGGGCCGTCATTTCCCCAGAGGAGCGGTCCATCTCCTGAGCGGGTCAGAGGTCACAGCCAGTCCGCCGGGGCGAGACGCCAGGCAACGCCGTGACGATCACGGCGATCACGGTGTCACTAGTGACTAGGTAACTGTCCACGTGCCACAGTTCTTGCAAGAGTGTTTCAGATTAAACACCACCTACTAACTTCTGTTTCACTAATTTTTTCACTAGGAGCGTTTAGACCTTTTTGTGTGTGGCATCATCAGCGGTAAAATAATGGCAGCTTCACATGTCACTCCGGAACAGCACTTTATGCACTTCTCTGGACTGGTATTAAACTCTGAAATTCAGCATTTTAACTATATTTTTTTTTTGCTGTCGTCAGTCTTTTGACTGGTTTGATGCAACAATCCTCCATCCCTTCCTATCCTGTGCTAATATCTTCATCTCTACATATCCTTTAAACCCACGTCCTCAATTATCTGCTTACATATATTCTAATCTCTGTCTTCCTCTGCAGTTCTTACCTTCGACTGTTGCCTCCACCAGAAAATTAACTAATCCAGCATGTCTCAAAATATGACCTACCAGCCTGTCTCTTTTTTCTGTAAGCGTCTTCCACAAATTTCTTTCTTCAGCCATCATTTCCAAAACTCGTTCATTACTTACTTTGTCTGTCCACCTAATTTTTAGCATTCTTCTGTAGCACCACATTTCAAATGCTTCCATTCTCTTTCTTTCCGTATTCCTAAAGTCCATGTTTCGCTACCATAAAGTGCTGTGCTCCACACATAGAGTTTTAAAAAGTTCTTTCTAATTCTTAGATCAATATTTAAAAATAAATGGTCTCCCTTTTTCATGAAGGCTCTTTTTGCTAGTTCTATTCTGTTTTTAACATCATTACATTATATACACTTCTCTTTACTTCTATTAACTGTTTTTTGCTCCTCGAAAATAATGTTTTACGAATCGAACCAACTGATTTCAGGGTCTTCAGTTAAAGGAAAGAGGACATCCATAAGATAGTGAAACCAGCTGGATCCAATCATAAAAATGCATGTTCGAAAAGCAAAAATTAGTAAATACTAACAGGAAGTTAAAATTAAAATCCGAATTGAATACCAGTCCAAAGAAATGTGCTTAGCAATGGGCCATATACAACATAGTGACAGTAAAATGGGCAAGGCAGGCAAAGTTGACAGTGTCGCACTAGATTTCAATTGAATTCAACTTATGAACAACATATTTTGTTTTACTTTCATCCTGTTATATATTTATCAGATATTTACCGTTATTCGAATTTCTTCATTTTGACTTTAAATTTCTGATTCAGTCCGACACCTTAACATCAGAAAAATCGTACTTTAATGTCATTAAAGTTTTCCTTCATTTACTTTTTGGAATAATTCATTCAGTTTCCTTATATCATTAATTCATATTAGCAAGATAATATACAATTAATACTTATCTTTGGTTATTTTCATGGTACATTCCTTCCTATTACCACTCAATATTTTACAAACCATACATTAATTATATTTCATTGCTCCCTCGAGCTGTATACATTATATTTAACACTTACATACTATTTGTCAAAATACAACTTCATTTAAAGTTTCTTTTTCGAAACTTCCTCTTTTATTTAATTAATTGTCCGTTCAAGTTTTCATTAAAAAGAATAAAACATAAAAATTCTCTCGTCTCTTCTCTTTATCTGTTTTTCAAAGATGATCTGCACTGCCTTCATTGGTGTCTTTGACCTGTAAACCAAATTACTAAACTAAGTTAAAATATATACTCTATGACCTCAATACATTTCAAATATATTTACAACACAAACTATAATTTCTGAACTTACAAACTAATTACGGTTTTCATAGTACTTATTAACTTATATACTTTCCTCCTCCGTCTATTATTGTGATTTACGAATGTTAATTTTAAATTCCTTCAGCGTTTTCTGTAAATTATTCATCAGTTCCCTTACTAACTTATGCCAATCCCTGACACTGTTACCCACAAAAGAAAATTTTCCCACTCCCTTATGTATAAAATCTAGAGACAAGGCATTTCACAGAGTAAGTCATAAAATGCTGGTAAACAAGGTAAAAACCATTGTTGTGACTTACTAGGAACAGAAATCTGAAAAAGGTACGAAGAATTAACTGAGTAGTCTGCCTATAAAGAGCAGTATCGCCATCAAATGAAGGAATATCTGCGCTTTGACATTCATTGGTACAAACACCGTACAAGGTTGGACCCATGACCGAATCTTGTGGCGAGGCTACTTCAGTTGATTTAAACAAGCTTTCTAGTCCATCCACCATGACGCAGAATTCTCTGTTTCGAAGAAAACCGTTTAAAAGTTTTAACGAGTGAACTCCCTAAAAAAAGTGACAATTAACGGTTTCCTCAGTGCTCTTAAATTGATAACACTTTTAAAACAAATACAGCAATGCTTGTGCTAAACTCCTTGCACCAGGTTAAATTTTACTACAGGAAGAAAGCAGTCGAACTATTCGCAAAATATGTTCAATGAAATTGTTTCCCCAAACGACACACTAACACAAATAGGTTAACAATTCAACGTTGTGTTTTGATGAGTAGAATAAGGATCAAAACAAAATAAGCATAAAAATTGTTTTACATTTCCTTACTTATTTCGAAGATACTACATTGTCTTCGGTTGTACATCTATTTTCGTACTGAAAAGAATTAACTGATTTTTTTTTCAAATTTGAACTAGTCATTATTAAACGAATATGATGTTTGATTTTCCTTATTAAACATTAAAGGATTAAACTATTTTTTATTATTTTACTACTGTTCTAATAATGGAGTATCATGATATATATATTTAATAAGGTTTGATATTTTTATTTTCACTTTTAAGGCATTTTTTTCTTCCAAAGAAATGCTCCAACAAAGTTTAGAGTAAAATGTAGCAGCATTTGTTTTTATGTGAGGTACTGTCAGAGGCAATAATCCTGGTGTATAAGTAGTTTTTTATTTATTTATTTTATTTTTTACTTATAGTTTTACGCCTCTACGACTTCCAGGTCATTAGAGGCGGGATGGGACCGGGGATAATGAACTTCGGCCATTGGCCTGGAGTGATTTTGGGAAACCATGGAAAACCCAAATCTGGATGCCAGGACGGGGATTCGAACCGGCGATATAAGTAGTGAAATTTCTCTAATTCTCTCCCGCCTCAAACGATCTTGATCTTGACAAAGCGTGAAGCCATAAGAAGAAACTTAAATAAATAAAATAGAACTGGACCGAGTAATGATCCTTGTGGAAGGAATGATTTCTATGCGGCTTTCATAACATGATTTTCTGACCAACGTGGGAGAATATTTAGTGAGGATATAGATGTAGTCAATTGCCAGGATGCTACTGAGATGGCGAACAAAGAAGACGAACTCTGTGAAGTGGCAGTTAGTGACGTCGGCGGAAGCGGCAGCTGGTAAACGAGGTGGATTCGCGACTCTCATTGAGGCTGTTGGTTGCGACACTTTCCCAGAAGAAGGCAGCTCTGCAGCTGTCGGAGTCGCACCGGTTCCCGCCGGCTTCAATGGACCTTAATACGCGCCAGTGACGGTATCTGCAGATGACCTCACAGCCGAATTTTATGACACGGTACTCTAACAAACTGTTCTAAGAAGGGTAGTATAAATCCGTCTGATATACATCTCGTTCCCTATATTTCCTTTCGGAGGACATACTGCTCGAACATATCCTTCCATATTCCCAATATTCGTCACCGAGATAGAGTGAAAGTCACCAATGTTACGTTAAACGATTGCGATAGGAGAGTAGAAGTATTGTTTCCATAAGGATCGATACTTAGTCCATTTTTCTTCCCATTTTCGCAACGAATTTGTTTTTATTTAGAGACGGCTTACACGACGCCCTATATCTAGAATTTGCGTAATTTGTGGCACGGTGCATTATGCTGTTAGAAATACCCATAGCTGTTCGTTTATTGCAGTGCTAGATGTAAATCGGTGGTCGTAGCTATAGGGAGTTTCAGCTAGGTAAATGATTACTTTGTACAGAGATTGAGCTTTTAGGTCACAGTTCACGACTGTGTGACTCGACCTGATATAATTCTAGACTTTGATCATTAATTGACCTCTTTAGGCCGATTTAAACCAAAAATGTATTTCACAGAGTCTGAAAGAGTAAAAAAAATGATTTTAGGGAGTGAAAAATGAGTTTTTAATCACACTCATAAATAAAAGGAAATTTATGAAATTTTATTTTAAGAATTATTTATATCAAGCTGGGAGTTGATTAAATAGGAATTTGTATGTATTTTGTGTGATTAATTGTGAAATTGCATATATTTGCCATGTAAATGAATATTGTATTATGGGGGAAACTGTTTAAATGATGTGTAATACGATAAAGAACAGTATTATGTATGAAACATTAATTAATAGTTTGTAATCGTAAGTGTTGTGGTGAGCCACGATGTTTGAAGGACAATTTTCAATTGTTTGGACTGATTTATGTTGGTAATTTTGTTTGTAAATACTTGTAAACGTTTTTAATTTTCATTTCCGCGTATTTCGTGATGACTGTGAATGATTTTGTATATTAATTCTGATCGATTTATTGTGGTTTTTATTGTTGGCTGCATTGTCGCCGTTCGAGAAACATCGTTGGACTCTCTTTGTATTATTCTGGAGCGTCTACACAAACAAGCGGCAGAGACGAGTAGTTGGTTGAATGTTGTCGGAATTTTTGTGAGTTAATCGCTGGAATATTTGTATGTTTGTGCTTTAGTGTCTTTGGAGAAGTCTGATGCTTTATGTTATCTTTAAGCAACACTGAAAAAATAAACACAGTTGAAAAGCGAATCGTCAGTGTCGTTATTTGGTAGAACTGTTTAATTCAGTCAATAATATTAGTAGTTATCTTTTTTTTTTACTTACGGCTTTACGCCTCGTCGACGGTTATGATCATTAGAGGTGGAATGAGAAGGAATTCGGCCATTGCCTTTTTTAAGGAAGCATCCCGGTATTCGCCTGGAGAATCTTTGGTGAAAGGTGAAATCCTATGGCGACCAGAGACAACAAACCTTCGAGGGCGATGTAATTAAAGAAATCATTGTAAATTGAAACAAGACGAATCTGTTAATTAACGAGTTACTATCAGTATGTTTCATAATAAATTTAAATGACACTTATATCGCCTGTTAGCCAGATAATTTCAATTCAATCTACGTAATTGCGACTCCTCCGTGTGGCCAGAAGTCACGAATAGAGCGGCATCTCTTTGTATTTTCTCTATTTTTTCATACATTCAGTAAAGGTTTTTGCGGTTGTGTATGAATACATACTCCTTACAACCTTACCTTTTCCACTAACTTTTACTTTTAAAAACTTATATACACTCATATTCCTAACATTTCCAGTGTCAGATCAGCTCAACAGGATTTTTATTTAGTCCTCTATATCCGTCACTGATTTTTTGATACCACCGCTGAAATCAAATTAGTATTAAAAATTATTTCAAATATCCGTTAAGTATCAGTTCCATTTCTTTATTACAATTTCAATAAGAAACATAGATCATCCAGTTATCTTTTCATATTCCGTTTACAAACGATAATTATTTACCAAATACAACTTTCACAATTCACTAATTTTACTGCCATACTCTTCTTCTGACGTCAGGCTTATATTTTTAGTGTTAAATCCCGTCTGGATTTTGTAGCTAGCTTCTTCATTAAGTTTTTCCAGCCAAGCCTCCTCTTTTTTCTTTTCTTCAACTTTTCACCACACCAGAGATCTTCTATACCTCTGGACTTGAAGTTCTGTGATTTTAGAACTTAGAAACCCAAAGTTAATATCCAAAAATCATAACTACTTAATAGAAAATAACTTTATAATATTAAAATTCATAAGTGATTGTGAACCTGACAAGTCCGTTTCGATACCGATCTCAAACAGCATAACAATAGTCCAAATGTGGAAACTCGAGAGTTTTGTACGGTATCTCCTTTGTACGAAGGATCCAATTTTTTTAGAATACGACCTATGAATCGCAGCAGCTTGGAATTTTCTCCAACCACGACCTAACTTACGTTTAGGTACAATTTCATGCTGATTTGTACTGTTACTCTCAGATACTGTAGAGAATCAACCGTATAAACAAATCGGCTTTTTACTTTGTATCCCTGAACAAGTTGTTAGTAATGTACATTTAGTAATGCATTTTTTTCCAATTTATTAAAGTTGCCAATTGATCGCACCATGTCGAAATAACATTTATGTCACATTAAATTTTTGAGCAATCGGCCGAATTCCTTACATCCCTACAGAAGACTGCATCACCAGCGAACAATCTCACACTGCTAATAACATTGTCTCCAGTATCACTTATAAAAATTAAGAAAATAATTTCCCGACGTACCCGCCTCGTACGAGCATACCCACATACCCAATTGGCACCAAGTCGCAAGAACTTGTCGCTGGTGTTTGCTGCTTTTTGCTGTCGTTTCGTACAAGTGAGAACAGCAGATGTAAAGTTGGTCCTTCTGTTCCTTGACCACCTCTGCAGCGGAAGGCCTTGTGGAGGAAGAGTAGTGATGGTGGGCGGTGTTGTTGCGGACAGAAATAGCCTCGTCGCTAACAGCCACAATTGTCCACAAACAGCGCTCGCGATCTTTCACCTCTCCAACTGTCTTGGGTTACACACAGTCCACGAGCCGGCTTCACGGTTCCTGCCTCCGTCTGTTATTGAAATGCAAATTTTACGTATAATTATTAGCAACATAATACGATTCTGTTGATTTGCCTATCCAAATATGGCCGCAAATATTTTTAATTAAATTCAAAAAAAAAGATTGTTTCGCTTGTTTATTAAATTAATTATAATTCATTTCAAAGAGAGACACGTGAAGAACATAAAAATTTGGGTTACTTATGTAAAAGTGGCCGCAAGTAGGAATTACCAGCTGTTTAAGCTAGCGTACTACACCGTCTATTAGTAGGTATAGTCCCAATAGAAAGAAAATTGAATACGTCGTTTTTTAAACCACTTACATATTTTTATTACCGACCTGGGCGGTCGCCAAAGCTTTTTTTTCGGACATGGGGAGGTGTACTCTGTATTACCTTCACAATGGTCGTTATCATTTGTTCCAAAATTGGTCAGCTATTGAGGAGTAATGCATATTTTCAACGCGCTATCAACACACCTTAAGTGCTTGGCACGGAAAAACTTTGAATTCTTGACTCCGCAGAAGAAATTCTTGGGATGTTATCTAAAGAAAAATTGCAAATATTTCTTAGAAATGCAGTTGTTATAATTAATCTACAAATTATTATTCTGTGACAGTGTTTTTAAGGTGCATTCATCTGTTTAGTTATGAAACTCATTTCCATATTTCAAATCGTCAGTCAGTTATACTGGGATCTAAGCAAAATTACTAAGTTATATTGTATTGTAATTACTAAGTTACAATGTATTGTAATTACTAAGTTATAATCTATTGCAATTACTAAGTTACATTGTATTGTAATTACTAAGTTATATTGTATTGCAATTACTAAGTTATATTGTATTGCAATTACTAAGTTATATTGTATTGCAATTAGTATGTTATATTGTATTGCAATTACTAAGTTATAATGTATTGCAATTACTAAGTTATATTGTATTGCAATTACTTCCAATTTTTTTACAGTTTTACTTTTATCACTAATCCTGCTTATTCGGTCATAATATCTTAGTGGCCGAGGAAACCCGCAAATGGTGACAAAATATCTCACAGTTGTTTTGATACGAAGTTGACGATAGTATGAACATATTTGCTCTTTTTTGCTATGAAAGTTATTGTTTGTCCACCCACAGGTGACTGGATCGTTCGTTTGAAATACCGAAAATGGGAACATGAATAAGCTGTACATAATAACTCCCAGATATTTACAACTACCGTATTCAATGTGCGTATTAATCAGCGTCAATTAAGTTTACAAACATAATACTTGTCAATTTGTCAATTTGAAGTCGAATAACTAAAGATTAATAATTAAAAAGGTGACTAACAACTTATAATATTACGTTTTTAATTAAAAGATTACTTTGAGTGTTTGCAATTTCCTAACTCTTCCCGGATGCGAGACTGAAGTTCATTAAGTTGTAATCTCTCCTTCTGCGCTTTACATGCACTCTGGCTCTTTGGAAATGATGTATTAGCTGGCTGCCTCCTGAATAGCAGACCGTATCTGTGTCAGCCCACAATACGACACTGCGAATTTTTTCCCGCTCACACTCATCGCTATGGAAATTGAAATCTGAATTGCAACGCAAGCTAAACTGAATTTTATGAACACATAACGCTGTTCAATAAAGATCAGCATATTTGCATTGCAGAACGCTGCTGAATACGTTGCTCAAACTAAAAAATTATTTAACAATTTCCGTCGCTGTAGAAAGAGAACAAAAAGTTATTATTATTTTCATAGAAAATTTTCATCGCACAGTGACATAAAAACGAAGAAAATGTTAAAACTTTTGGAGTGAAACTTTTTACCGGGCGTTAGATAGGGATTGATCTCATTTAGCGATTCAATAAAGTGCCTGACGAAGCTGACTGCAATGAAAAGCAAAGATGTTATACAACAAAGATTTTACACTACAGTCAAAGAAGTTTCACATTAAAATGAGTTACATATCCATATCGTGAGTTTATACACACGCGAAAATGAAATAATTCACTTCGTTGTAAGAATAAAGGAACAGCTGTTAAAATAAGACTTTTCAAGTGTCCCCATAATACTTTATGCGAAGCTCATATGAAACTAGAGCTACCGTTGTGTCCGATCAAACAAAAAAGTGACGAAGATCAGAGAGTACTTTAGATACTCGATTCAGCGAGAAATTAGAATCATAACAGTTTATTTCTTATTTCGGCTACGGTAAACAGATTTTTTACGTTTTTGGAATACAAACAAAAGGAACGAATGTAAAACTTTAAGCGCAGTAAAAACGTGTATCATTCAGGATACAAAACGTACCCTCATCTTACAGTTATTAATAATTTTCGGGTGGGAGGGAATCTTCTCCAACATCCCAAAACTGTTACTGACCTGTTGAAATTTGGATTAACTGCTTCCTTATAATGTCCTCTTCACGTTTTTCACTCTCCTTTTTCGGAAAAGTCGCTACGAATTAAACTAAAAATGCTGAAATATGACATTGCAGCGCACTAGTAGATGCCGCCGGCGCTGCGAAATCAATGATAATCTCTTGAAATGTTGCTTTAATCGTTTGTTGTAATATTTTCTTGCCGTTTTAGCTTCCCTCCGTTGTGAAATGTCGCATGAAATTAACAGATACAAAATATTTATCCGAAATGCAGTTCAAAAAAGCTCGCCATCATAGAATTGATATAAGAAGTCGGAGATAATCGATTGCTTCCGTTGTAAACAAATGCACCGTTTCTGAAATGGATGCCGCATAACGAATTTACTGTTGGTCCAGGCCGAATTTCAACCTAACCACAATCACTATGACAAAATGAAATTGTTTAGGTTGATATGATCCCTGTACGGATAATTTATGTGTCATTTTTTTGCAGTGCTGCTAACATTTCGCCATTGTGGAGCGTCCTAAACTTCGGCATTTTTAATTTAATTCGTATCGACTTTTCCGAAAAAAGGAGACTGCAAAACGTGAAGAGAACATTATAAGGAAGCACTTAATCCAGATTTCAATAGGTCAGTACCAGTTTTGGGATGGTGGATAAGATTTCCCACCACCCTAAGTTTCACTTTTTCCTTGTAGTGCTAAAGGTAATTAGCCTTTTTTTTCTATTGTCTTTCCGTCTGTCATCAGTTACAGCTGAGAAATAAATATTTACAGATAATGTACCCCACAGAAATCACGCGTGGCACCAAGCTTTTATCCCTATTGATTCCAGAAGGCATTTATTACTGTTTTCTATTGTCAGACTATCGTAAACTACATACGGATTTAATTAAACAACGGAAATTAAGTTGTCAGTCGTTCTCAGAATTTTTGTTTGTTAGTTTAATCGCTGGAATGTTTGTATCTTAGTTTCTGGAGAAACCTGGTGCCTTAAAAGATCTTAGAGATCACGGAAAAATAAATATTAATTTAAAAGCGATTCGTGTAATGTCATTTGGAGAACTATTGGATTCAATCAAGGACAGTAGTAATCAGTAACCATTTGGGTCCAGTACAGCAACGTGAGGAAGAAGAAGTGAATAAAGCTAAATATCGTTAATTGGCGATAGCAAGATTTAGTCACTAACCGAAAAGCTTATCACCACCACCAGGACTGGAAACATTTAACCCCGTGTCAGTGCCGCAGCCAACTGACCCAACGGGGCGATCTTAAATGATTTAAAACACAATCAATAGACGGAGAAATGACAGTGACCATTACAAGACGTTTCAATGGAACCGGAATGCGCATAATTTTTCATTTTCAAATAAAGAACAGAGTTGGAACGTTTGGGCGGTACCGGTAGTAAGGGAGCGTACATAAACCACGTAGCTCCATTTTGGCCTCCTGTGAATCCCCCCTCCCCCCCGTAGCCCTACGTGGCATTTGCCTCTTCCCCCACCCCCCCCCACCTAGCACGTAGCTTTTTTCCCTTTTGATTCCAGAAGACATTTTGTTCTGCTTTCTCTTTCCAGACTATTGTAAATTACGTACGGAGATAGTTAACTGAGGGAAATAAATATTCACATGCTGTTGTGAGTTCTGTTCCTCATTTTAACTGTGAAAAATGTTATGAAAGGAAAGCTACGTGGCCTGGCTTGGAAACCCCCCCTCCCCCCACGTAACCCAGCGTAGCCTTCCAGCCAACCCCTCCCCCCCTGGACCGAGCCACGTAGTTTGTGCACGGTGCCTAACGGCAACTGAGTTAAACCCGCAAGCGGTGGACTGTACACCCCTGGGAATGGTGGCGCCGCTGGTGATTGCTTGATTACCGTCGACGTCGCCGCAGATGGCGCGCAGGAAGTTCACACACGCACACATATTGCGCCCCCTCCCGTCCATCTCGGAGTCGGCCACTTCCATCTCGCATCGCCAAACGACACCTGAGAAGTTCGCTGCGTCAAGTCTCGCTCTTGTTTCGATCTTATCAAAGAACTGACTACAAAGCCCCATCACAATCAGCCGCATTCAGGTAGTAATTGCGTTAAGAAGAGCTTTTCCTGGCAACCAACGACCCTTCCGCAAATCTTGCTATGTTTGCTTCAGTCACTAATGACATGTGGTGATGTAAGGGTTTGGGAGAGACTCTAACCACATGTGTACGTCTCCTTCATGTGATGCATCTGTTTACACGGACGAGGTTCTGGCGACTCATTGGTCCCCCGTATATGGAGTCACCCACTGCTTGCTAACGGCTTCCCGAAAGGAGGGCGGAAGAGCGGGGAGCGGTCCAAGCACCCTCTTGCCCTTGGTGCTGGCAAACGGTCCGTAAAGGCGGATGAATCAGAAATGATCAAAGGCATGAGGATTCAGTTTTTTTTTAACTGCTTTACGTCTCTCAACAGCGAGGTCTTTAGAGAATAGAGACGGGAAAGGAAGGGGGGCAAGGATGGGGGCAAGGAATGGGAAGGAATTCGGCCATGGCCTTTTGAAGGAAGCATCCCGGCATTTGCCTGGAGTGATTTGGGAAACCATGGAAAACCCAAATCTGGATGCCCGGACGGGGATTCGAACCGCCATCCTCCCGAATGCGAGGCCAGAACGCTAACCGTTACACCACCACGCTCGGTGAGGATTCAGAAGGCAACTGGAAACCACTGCATTAAAAACCGAAAGAGTCTCAAATTACAGATAGTAAGATGGCTTCTTCTTCGGTAAAACATCCCGGAATTAAAATTATCCCCCAATCGTATCTCCGGATGGGGACTGCTCAGGGAGGAGTCATCAGAAAGGATAGAAACATTCTGCGAGACAAAATGTGGAAAGTTAGTAGTCTGAATAGGACAGGTAGATTAGAAAATTTAAATAGTTGAGGACGTAGTAAATAAGGGGTAAGTTGAGATGAAGAGGTTAGTGCAAGATAGGAAGGATGTAGTCGAGAGACTGATAACACACACACACAAAAAATATGTGATGCCACAACCTTTTTGGATCCAACAGATGTTATTTTCTCCTTGTCTGATCACTTGGTGATACTCCTATCATAAAATTTTAATCTATTGCCACAAAACCAGAGGTTATTAAGAAAGACTGATATACCTTGTTTCCCCGTCTCTAAAGACCTAGTTGTTATAGGAGACGTTAAACAGTAAAAAAAAAAAAAAAAAAGAAAGAACATACCTTGTTTCATTTAACACGTAATACACGTATGTGAACACATTAGACATATATCTCTGCAGAAGCCCAGCACATGAGATTAATTGTTTCCAGAAAATTCATTCTAACGTGCCTGCCAGGCATTTTTTTTAAATTAATTTATTTTTTGCTTATGGCTTTACTCCTTGTCGACGTCGACATTTACATAGAAAAAAAAAATATGCATACTTTGTTACCCGGAATTTGACAATAGACTTCAGAAATATAGAGCATACGAACACAGATTAATTTCATTTGACAGCGATAGGACACACGCTCCGGTGGAAATTCCCTTAGTTATCTATTTACCCCTATTTAATTATCTTATATAAATTGACTTAAATTTCTCCCCATCTACTTTTGCGATTTACAAATTTTGATTCCTAAATTCCTTCAACGTTTTTGGTAAATTAATCATCGCTTCTTAATTTGTTCCAATTTCTGACACCGTTACCCACAAGAGAAAATTTTCCCACTCCCTAATGCATTAAATTGAGTTCCTGCATGTTGTCATGGTCATCTTTCCCCTTCCACGCACTGTTCCGAATTCTTCGACCAATATTCCAACAAGCCCCATCATCAACATATTCCCTGCACATTTCCAGCTCTTTCTTCAACCTCTTTCTGTCCGCTAATGACGTCTAGTCCAGCTCATTTATCATATCAGTTACTGACTCGGACCTGCGATAATTTCCGCAAACAAATCTAGCTGCTCTTCCTTAGACTCCCTCCAGCCCCTGATACATAGGACGACGCCAGCTCAGACAGAAGACAATCTGGAAATGTATTCGTAAACTAAATGAGCCTGTAACTTGGAAATGTAGATGTTGCTGCGCTGTATCGATTGTGTGAGTGTTGATAGCGAAGTCTGTTATCGCAGTCGTCAGTTGATCGACCAGACTGCGTTGTGGAGGGGGTGTTTCACCTTGCCTCGCTGCGGAGAGGCCATTAGGTAATTAGCCGTCTGCAGTGACGTAACCGAGACCCACTGTGAGGGGAGGGGAGGGGGAAGAAGATCGGCGGTGTCATCGCCGCACATCCCTGGGGACCTCGCCAGGATTTATGGGATAATAGGCTGTATGAGTGGCGGGGGAAGGGAACAACTCCAAGCCAGAGACACTATCATACACATCCGCCTTCTGAAACCTCATCAACGATACTTGTCTCAAAAAATGGACACGTCTTTAAAAAAACTTTTATTACCTAGGACCCAATATAATTTTTTTTTCGATTGTCAATTTTGTGTGTACCATTCGATAGACAGTTTGCAAAACGTATAAAATGTGCCTATAAAAATCAATTATTATTATTATTATTACTAGTGTAAGTCCGTGACTGTTTTTTGCGTTTCGTCACGGGTCTAGAATAGTTCCATTTTTAACGATGAAAGATTATGACAGGTTGATCTAATCTGGTCAAATATAAGCTTGACCTGTGTTTCGCCCTTAGGATGAACAAAATCTCTTGACCTTGAAGAACTCAGAAGCATTAATAGAGGTAGGTATTACACACAGACAGGAACGATCGCGCTATCGTGTAACTGTTTCAAAGGTCATACACTCGAACTTGCTTAAATACGAACTTGTATTTGACCCTTAAAATTCACTCTGCAAAATTTAAAAATAAAAAAATCATGTTTGCTTCGAAAGCATCACGTTGTTTATTATTGAGACTGGACGAACACTCATAATGTAAACATTGGTCATAGTATCTGTGACGGCCAGAGAACTTAATACACATTCCATATTATGAAACAGTTGAGCAACTCCGCAGAAATAAGTTTCCAGAATAGTCGATTTGGTGACACATTTGGTCTGATGTCCACTTCAAATAACCTAATAACTCACAGACACAGAATAAAGACCAATAACGAAAGTGGTCAGTAAAACGCCTAAAAATCAAATAAACCGTAATGCATAAATTTTGGTCAAGCAACATCATTAGTGAAAGTTGTAATTAAACTGAAATTTATCCTAATCCGAAATGACAATTAGCATTCGTGGTTTCAGGAGAGACTATAAGTAATTTATTTTCTTTAAAGTTTTTTAAGTTGCTTTAATTAGTAACATGTTACTGAAATGCAGATCCACATTTTTTCAGCCGCAAAATTTATTAAAATTTTTTAAGTATGAAAGGCAAACTTAATGAATGTATTATGCCAATTAATTTGGTAGCTGTTCCTTGGTTGTTGAATTGTAGACATAACCACGAATTCCTTCTAATAGTATCTCTGGTCGCTGTTTTGCGAGCTAAGGCTGACACGTGACATCGTTCTCCAGCCAATAGCTATCGAGGTGAGTGGGTGACCTTAGTAGATTATTATTGTTATTACTACCTTCTAAGCCTGTCAAAAATGACGGATTCTACACAGAATCCTGGCAATTTAGTTCTTCCAGCTTACTATAACAGTCACATAAAATATAATGAAAACATCCCAACCAAATAAAAATAGCTTCAAAAACCGTCAAAAATAACGGGTTGAACGCAATGTTCTGGCAGTTAATTTCCTCGCAGTTACTTCTCCAATTACAATTGTTATTAATAACGCTCATTATCTTAGAAATGATGTAATGTGGTCGCTATTGCTTAGTTTTGTTCAGTAATATCTCTGGACAGAGGGTATAAGGAAACATCTACATCGGCTGAATATAATTCAACTAATAATTAATACGTTGTTTGAAACGCAATACATACTTTTCTTCGGATGTTTCGGCAATACATTTCCTTATGTTTGCTTAACTAAACAGAATTTTTACTAAATAATACCCATAACGTCAGTTTTGCAGTAACATCTGTGGTCACAATTAGTCCAGTAACAGAGTTGATGCATAGGTTGGGCTGGGATTTTTTGGCAGACAGACGACGTCGTTTTTGTTTAAATTTATTGGAGAATATGCGAAATTCTTTGACCTACGAGTGCAATGAAATACTTCTTCAGCCAACCTATTTATGTGACAATGACCGGAAGGATAAGATTAGAGAAATAAGACGCCATAGTGATGCTTTTATGTATTCTTTCTTTCCTCGTGCTATTCTGGATTGGAATGCACAGAATTAGAATTGGTGCTTAGCACCCTCTGCTACCCACAATATTTGTGAATTACAAAATAAGGATGTAGATGTAGAAGACTGTGGACGTTATGTCAGCGATGACACAGTGACCAAAGTAGCATTTTATAAAGACTAGTTGACTCATGCGAAAATTTCGCGAATACAGTGAATAGTAAGGTTGGGTGATTGTAATAGGATGAACCGTCTCATTTGTATCAATTGTTTATTTGTTTAGTGTAATAGGTACGTAACAAAAGTCGACGTCAGTGAAGCAGTTTATTAATATCTCTGTGCTGCTGCTATCTGGCGGCTCTTCTCTGAACTGTCTCATACGCGCGACATTCACAGTTATCACTTTTGCCATTAAAGGGTCAAATTCTACAAAATTTCGCTCCTAAGATATGATGTGACCACAGCAGAAACGTTAATCTTTGATATGATAGCTCATTTATCTATTTCGGTTAGATATCCGGGGACATAAATGGCTCATGATAAAAATAAATACGTTACGGAAATGATAATTTAGCCCCTTAAGGGTCGAATTCCAAAAAATTCCTTTCTTTAAATATGATTTGATCAAAGCGGAGACCTTACTCTCTGAAACAAAATCTCATTTATCTATTTTGGTTGAATATCAAGGGAGATAAATATGTCGTGAAAAAAAATACGTTATGGAAATAATGGTAATTTTTCCCTTTAATGGTCGAATTCCGAAAAATTCCTTTCTTAAAATATGATGAGACCACAGAGGAGACATTAATCTTTAAAATGATGCCTCATTTTTCTATATCGGTTTGATATCGAAGGAGATAAGTGGCTCGTGACACAAAAATACGTTGCAGAAATATTGATACTTTGCTCTTTGAGGGTCGAATGCCGAAAAATTCCTTTCTTATAATATGATTTGACCAAAGCGGAGACCTTTTTCCCTAAAATAGTATCTATTTTCTCAAGTTCGGTTTGATATCTAGAAATATTGATACGTTTGCCCTTTAAGGCTTGAATTTCGAGAATCTTCTGTCTTAATATATGATTTCACCAAAGCGGAGATCACAATCTTTAAAATGATATCTCATTTATCGATTTCGGTTAAGTATGAAGGGAGATACTGGCTTATGACAAAAAAAAAAAACCTTATAGAAATAACATATATGATAGATTTTTTAAAGAAAATTTTTACGTTGTTTCTTTTATATATATATATAAAAAATACAACTTTATTCTAAGTTGAATTTAATTTAATAGTGAATCGTTGTAGGAAACCATTAATTCTTATTGGAATGATTTTCTTTGTGAATCTTTGTAGGAAACCATTAATTCGCATTGGAATGATTTTGTGAATTTCGTTTCTGCCTCTATCTAAACCAGCCACCTCGCTCTGATGTTCACGCGAGGAGAGATGGCAGATGCGACTCGCAGCAGATGTTACGCGGCGACGAATTAGGCCGGCCACTTAGCAGAGTAAACAGGCGACCCGTGTCCCCTCCTTGCAAGAGGAAAACGAAACGAATTACGCAAATGCGCGAGGATTTTCCAGTCGGCCGACCGCAGGAGACATCATTAATCAGCGTTACGAGCCGAGGTCCGAGCGCGTTTTCGATCGGCAAACATCGACGCATTGTCGACCGCTGACAAATCGCTGACCCCGGGCGACAAAAGGCGGCGGCGCAGACGATTCATTAATTATCGCTGGCGGTCAGTGGTACTCCTTGGTTCCAGGTGTCGGGGTCACCGGACGGGACAACACGCAACGGCTCTGTGCGAACTGAAATCGTTACCGTGGGAGACCCTCAAGGATCTGTTTCGGGTCCGCGCCTGATTCCATTATATAGACCCAGCCGTTTAGCAGGGGTAAAATCCCAATTTGGTTTTCAAAAGAGCCATTCAACAAAACAAGCAATGTTTACGTTTACTGAACACATTTTAGAAGTAATAAATAATAAATTACAGCCTGTATGAATCATCTGTCACTTGTCATTTGACTGTGTTAATCATGAAATTCTGATGCAGAAATTAAAGTATTATCGTACAGATGGTATTTTTCCTACCTTTTGAATAGAAGGTGTCATTGTAATATTTTAATGCTACATTATGTGGTTCACTGATTTCTGAGTGGGGGTATATCAGATGTGGAGTAATTCAAGGTTCTGTATTTACGCCTCCATTTTTTTTCAATACATATATTTTATCTACCCTCTGTACATCTGAAAACTCAAAATTTGTCCAATTTGCAGATGATTCGGGCATAGGAATTTAAAATACACCTGATTTCTCTACCCGACATATTTCAAATTATGTTTTCGACCTTATTAATAATTGGTTTACATTTAATGGCTTGTCTCTGATAAATCTCAATATATGAAATTCAGTACATCAGACAGATTAGCACCAAACATAGACACAAAATTTGCAGGCCAGTCCATTCAAGAGGTAGATAGTATGAAATTTTGCGCATTGTTGCCTAAACAACATAAAGTAAAATTATCCCATAATACAGAGATAAAATGCGTAGAAAAACTGCTATCATTACGCCAGTTCCATCTCCGTTAATAATAATGAACCGAAACAATTAATACGAATAAAAGGTATCACGACTCTCTGAATGGACAATAGTTATGTGGTTATCTGTTGTAATTCGCCTCTATCGCTTTTTTTAACTTATGGCTTTGTGCCTCGTCGACGTCGATGTCATTAGAGGCGGTATGGAACTGGGGACAAGGAACAAGAAGGAATTTGGCCATGGCGCTTTTGAAGGAAGCATCCCGGCATTCGCCTGGAGTGATTTCGGGAAACCATGGAAAACCCAAATCTGGATACCCTGACTGGGATTCGAACCACGAAGCCAGTGCGTTAACTGCTGACCACAGTCGGTCTCTCTCACTAAAAAAAAAAAAAAACAAGCATGAGGAGACAACGATTGTTTGTGCAGATGTATCTTAAGAGTAAAAATACGTTTTTAATCGAGATAGAAGGCAATTTCAGTGACCATACGAAGCACACAGCCGCATCAAACTACACATCACGGTGTCTGTTAGCGTCCTACAACAAGTTCTCTCCTTGAACCGCATATAATTCTGTCACTAGTTTTTTATGGTATTTTTGCTGTTGATATTTTTACTTTTTCTAAATTCCAACATAAAATTCTTGAAGAAGGAAATGTCAGTCGCATATGGAAATTTAAATTGTTCCATTTTGCATAGATACGTAAGATTGGAGAACGGCGTAAAAAATGTTTACTAATAGGCAAAATCGCGAATTTTTAGTGTTTTTGTTCTTTTTGTGTTTTTTGTTCTTTGTGTGTTTCTTTAGTTTTTTTTTGTTTTTGTTTTTTGACAAAAAGGCTCTTCTACAGCATCATCCTCTACACTGAAGGCCAAGAAAATTTCAGATTAACCTGTTAGGGAAAAAAAAACACCAGACCCAAAGTTTTGCAACAGATGTAGCGACATCGCAGGGCACGTGTGTGTGTTGTGTATTTGTGTGTTTGTTTATTGTGTGACTGTTGTGTGTTTATTTGTTTTTTTGTGTGTGAGTGTTAATATTTACCTGCTCGCTGACACAAACCGACTCCCCGTGCCACACCCCACCTCCCCCTTTGCACACAACAGGCAGATGGTCGCAAAACATCAATACCTAATGAATGTCTCCGCACAAAGGACTCGTTTGTACGTTAACGCGATAGGATGCCCACTGGTTAATCGACTGTGAATCATAAATAACAATGTCCCCAAAGCGTGAAAATTAAACATCACTTTGTGATTATTTCGGTGCTGGCGATACCACTTCAACCGAGGGTGTAAGGGATGAATCATCGGCTATTCACTTCTGCCATTCGTATTAGAAACATTGTGACACGTAAGTCGCTTGATTTATACCTGGTTCTTAATTCTGAGATTACTCTGACGTAACAGACGTTTCTAACTGCTAAACGATCCGTTCTTACACGGAGAATGTTTCATTCATTTTCTGATTTTTTCCTGTTTCAGCTGAGTAAATACTTTCAGAACGTCTATTTTGATTGTTTAATAGTGAATTTCTTGTGTTTTGGAAACGGAAAGCTGCAAAAAATGTCACATGGCAGCTAAACTTCGTGGTTGTGGCATATCTAGACAAATATGCGACTGGGTTGCAGACTTTCTGAAGGGCAGAACACAGTGTGTAGTTCTCGACGGTGAGAGTTCACCACTTACCGAGGTGAGGTCCGGGGTTTCCCCAGGGAAGCGTGATAGGGCCTCTGTTGTTTCTCAAATACATTAATGATTTGTGCGACATAATAGGGAGGAAGAAAAGATTGTTTACCGACGATGCTATTATTTATAGTGAAATCAAAACCCAGGAAGACTGCGCTTTGTTACAAGACGATATTATGAAAATAATTGCGTGGTGTAAAGATTGGCAGTTGCAGTTAAACGCTAAAAGTATCAAGTCATGCGTGTAAGTAAAAAGGTGTCACCATTTAGCTCTGAGTATGCAATTAATGGTCCTGTCCTTAGAACAGTAGATTCCGTTAAATACCTAGGTGTAACAATTCGTAATAATTTGTCGTGGAATGAGCAAATAGAGAAGGTAATTGGGAAAGCAAATTGTATGCTCCGATTTATAGGTCTTAATTAAAAACAGTGCATTCCGGAAGTTAAATCGATTGCATATAAGTCACTAGTGTGCCCTCACTTAGAATATTGTTGTTCTGTATGGGGTCCCAATCAAAAGGGGTTAATGAACTCATTAGAGAAGGTCCTAAGAAGAGTCGCCCGATTCGTGACAGGTATATATAGTTGGAGGGAAAGCGTAAGTGCGATGTTAAAGGAGTTAGGCTGGGAAGACCTGGGAATGCCCGGACTGGGATTAGAGCCGGCGTCCTTCAGAATGCGAGTCCAGAAGACGTGAAAGTATTCAAATTTCTTGATGTCTTTAATCACTGATTTGGTCACCAAAATGTCAAACAATTCTCTATTTTTTTAAAAAAAAGAACTAAACAGAAAACAATTAAAATATTCTAATAAACAATAAAAATAAAAGAAACAAAGCAAAGAACAAAAAGTCGAAAAAAAGATAATGCTATTTTTTGCAATCATTTTTTACATTGGAGAATTTCCGTTCAGAAAAAGGTGTATTACAACTACAACCCTTTTTATAACGACCGGCTTTTTCCGTGAATGTGAGTTTCTCTGTATACGCCAAAGTAAACAGACCGCACGCAAACGAGCAGTGCTGTGCAGAGCTGCCGGCCTCTAGGGGCGAGGTCAACTCGCAGCCGACTCCGTGTTTGCGGACACGTGTCCCGCCTGAACCCTCACAACTGTGTACAGACTAAAGCAGACCACACACAACATGGCGACCTCTTCAGCCAGTCCAAGGAAAATATTTAATTCAGGTTCTCCTTGTAGTAAACTCCCTAATTAGGTGTAATTACAATATCCACAACGATGGTATGGAGACGTATAACATTCTCTGTTGCTTTTTATTTAATGTACTGTGCATTCCCCAAATGGAATTTTTTTTAAAAAAATATTTTTCTTCCGGTTGGGTGCTTTCAATACAATATTCTGCAACTGCCTTCTAATCTTTATTCTTTGACGTACTTTTCTCCCTGTAAGCCATAAGGTTTCTAGTACTAGAAGAATGTTGTAATACTTTAAATTAAGGCTGCCCAACCCATTTTGGAAATGGGTCACAGTTTCGATTCTAAGTTAGCCTACGGCCCACTAATACTTGTCTACGGATACATTACATATTTAAATAAAACAAAAATATAAATAACACAGTTTAATTACAATTAAAAAGTAAAAAACATCAATGAGACCTTTGCAGAGGTTTTTGAGCTAGCATATTCTAGACCGCTAATGTAGGTGGCCAAATTCAAAAGTGCTATCGGGCCAATTCTTTGCCTGCGAGCCCGCTGTTGGGCAGGCTTGCTTTAAATTAACTTACTTTGCTTAGTTATGCGTAAAGTTGCACTTTAAATCACGTCTTGTTGCAAGTACATTATGTTCTTTTTTTATTTGTTGACGAATTCTTTGACTATTTCTAAAGAAGGAGTACACTTTGCGTCCTTTATTGTATCTTAGAAGACTTCATATGTAGGCTCTTCCTTATATATCACCAAACATTCTCCAACCACCTAAAATAAACGTTGTAAACATTTCCTATTGCTTACGTTAATTGACCTTTCAATCAATACTGTTCACTTACGATAACTCATTTATTTCCCAGTCGTAGACTTACTCAGTTGTACTCCTCACAACATATTTATATAATACATTACAATTCCTCGTGGCCGCAGCCGTTCTCAAGCTTTATTGATCTTCCGGCACAGTATCATCAGTAGAGTTCGGATCTTCAAGACCAAAAAAATAGAGAAATATGCAAGCAAATGTGACCTTAAAATCGGGTAAATATGACCTAAAAATTACAAAATATGACCAATTATTTAAATTTACTATACATCAAAACATGCTCAATTACACATCATTTTTTTTTTCTAGTAGCGTCGTATTCTCGTTTACAACATAATTTGCTTCCGTGCACTCAAGGAATCTTTGGGAAATTAAATTTTAAATCATTTATGGAAAGGTGGGCGGAACATTAACGTTTAGAGAGTGAAAATAATGCATAACCTTCATTCTTGACTGGTGAATTCTGACCAATTCAGTGACAATTAGTTTGGTTTTTTCTGCAATGTATAATAGGAGCACAGTTCATGAATAATTGTCTTAATTTCTTCTTATCTATATTTAATGAATTACCGGTACTATTAAAATATCAGAGTTTTTCTCAAACTATGACAATATGACTATAAATTTTATCGTAATATGACCAAAACTACGAAAATGGCCTAAATATGCATTTATATGCTGCATAAAATACATTAAAAATACAATCATAAACATTCAATCAGTGTTTTACTCAGCATTACAGCTCAAAAGGAGGTAGGAAGAAAATTTGACCTGTCCTTAAGATCCGAACCCTAATCATCAGTAATCATTTTCATATTAATTATTACACTCATAAAAACTAATTACAGTGAAGAATAATATTTTCTAGCTGCCGTGGTATATCTCCCTTAGAAACTGAAACAAACTTTACCAGAAATTTTCCTTTTCCTTGATTACTATTATTTCATTAACTTGAATAATCCTTTTTTTACATATACAAGTAGTTTACAATACAATTTTCTTTACAACTATCACTAAATGAATACCATTCGCATCGCTACGATCTTCATTCATTTTTCACCGAAACGAAGTGCTGTTAATTCAAATTTACTTTATGTTATACATTATATTTAATTCAATACATTTACAATCGGCACCGTAGGTCTTGCCTGACACATACAATAAAAGCGATAATTCTTCTTCAGTATATATATTGATAAGCACACATTCTGAGACTTCCTACCAATCTGATTCCATCCAACGATGCTCTTTTCATCCATAGATGTTCTACGTCAACAAACGATTACAACGCTAAGATATTAATTACGACAGAGCGCCTTCTAGTAAAACATCACTATTCATTCCAGTCTTTAGATTCTTTATTAAAACATCAATTTGTCAGCAGACACATGCCACAGGAGATGAAATGATGTCTACAAAAACTCAACGATATTACATCCATAGCACAAACCCATTTTTTTTTCTCTGTGAAACAAATTTTTCCCGGAATTCTGTAGCTAACATAATTCAGATATTGTGTGTGTTTATTGGTTGGAAAGAGAAGGTGAAAAACTTATTCGCAATAATTGCTGCGATGTAACTTTGTGCAATTATAACAACAAACAAAAAGTTCGAGTGAATAAGGTGGGTAACCGGTAACTCTGTATTCTGGTATTCGGAAGGACATGGTCCAAATCTCCATCCGACTAATCAGATATCAGTTTTCTATGGTTTCTGAAATCACTCCACGCGAATGCCCACCTGATTCAGCCAGACGGTTATGACCGAATTCCTTCTAATTCCTTGCCCCCAGTATTCTCGCGACGCTAATGACTCTGATGTCGACGAGTCGTAAAGCTCTATACAACAACAAAACTTTATAAACTGAATTTTAATATAATAACCAACTAGGGATTTTAGGAGCTTTTACTGCCACTAGAAGTCATGTACACTTTTAGTATGTTGAATAACTTAGTTATAATTAGTATTTTTATTATTATTGCTTTTTAACGATAGTATTCAGTGTAAGAACGAAGACTTTCCCGGCGTATGACTGCAATGTAGTCTTCACGGGTGTACCGCCGGATAGTGTTGTGGAAACACAATATTTCGACGGCTGGCTCTGCCATCTTCTTCAGGTGATGAGACATGTGTAATGGTCGGCTGACCCACAGAGAACCATCTCAGTATCTGTGGGTCAGCCGACCATTACACATGTCTCATCACCTGAAGAAGACGGCAGAGCCAGCCGTCGAAATATTGTGTTTCCACAACACTATCCGACGGTACACCCGTGAAGACTACATTGCAATAGTATTCAGTGTTTCAAATCTCCAAGACATTCTCATTTTCACACAGGATCAAATGTATCTAATCTATTCTAAATAGCTAAGTAATTAGATGATCGTACCAATAGTGGTGAGTGAGCTGTAACGTTCCAGCCTCGCATTCGGGAGGACGTGTGTTCGAATCCCCATCCGGACATCAAGATTTGGATTTTCCATGGTTTCCCCAAATCGCTCTAATTGAATTCCAGGATGGTTCCGTCGAAAGGCCATGGCCGAGTTCCTTTCCCTTCCTGAGCTCCAGTCATTTCCAAACTCTAAAGATCTCGACGTCGACGAGACTTAAGGCCAGAAGAAAGGAAAAAAGAGGGAGATGGCCAAATGTTGCGTACTATTCGGATGAATACCGAAAACCAAATCATGAAAAAATAAAACTCACATGTTACCCAAAAATGTATTTATTTTAATTACAAATTATTACAGTTATTACTTAAAATCTACCAGTGGTAAGTTGTGATGTATGAAAACAATTTTATCAGCATTTTTTTTATATAAAACTGTTGTGCTTTTCCTCATAAACTAAACCTGATTCTGAAAATAGCCTCTCACTATATATCGTACTGCCAGGAGACGATAAGTAAATCCGAGCGAATTCTGTCAATATTGGATATTGTTCAGCGTTTGCTGACCACCACTTGCAATGGTCTGCCGTCCGATGTAGGCGAACAGTTTTCACATAAAAATCAATCTCATTTGCTGCAAGACGAATTGCTACCCATTTTAACCACTCTGGTATTGCACAGGAAAAGGTTTTTTTTTTTTTTTAATTCAAGAGGTAAATTCATTCGCCAAGAACTTGATTTGCCAAACCGCCAAATAGTACAAGATGAAAGCACTCGATGGAATTTAATGGAGAGATTATTAGAACAAAAGCGAGCTGTTTCTTTGTACATAATTGATCATGAGTGTTTAATCAATCTAACACCTTCTCAGTGGAAGCTAATGGAACAATGTATCAAGCTCCTGAAGCCGTTCGAGGAGATTACGAGAATAACCAGCTCAGGTGTTTCCTGCATCTCTGAAGTGATTCCACATATCGTCACATATTTGAAATACCTGGGGAAGGAAGAAACTGCATATAGAACACCAAATTTATTGAGAATGAGAACTTCACTTCAAGTTGAGGGAGGCAAAAGCCACATCGGACTAGGTGGGAGGAGAGGGGGGGGGGGGGGGGTTCACAAGAGGCCAAAATGGAGCACGAGGTTTATGGATGCCCTCGAATGCTACACACTCATTTTTGCCGAACATTCGGCTGCCGAATATTCGGCGCTTCGGCCGAGAGCGTGGCCGAATATTCGGTATTCGGCAAAATCAATATTCGTGGCATCTCTAGTGCAAACCACGATTTAAAATCACTCATCACTGAAGCTGGAATCGAACCTTCCGACTACCAAAGTGTCGTACCAGCCAAGTAGCCACAATGCTGCCGGGTCAATGAGAAGCACACAGGAAGAATCGAAACCATTTCCCATCGAAAGACTTGAATCTCACACAGATTTATGCCACGAATTGTCTCTGTTTGTTGCCAGTGCTTCACAACATAGCGGCACCTAACACGTGCGCAGGGTTCAAATTCCTTGTTTGAACACGGAGGTCGTCTGCAGTAAACAGAACAAAGGGGGCGTTATTTGAATGTATCCAGACTGACGGGCGGCTGTTATTTAATAATGGGTCGTAATGGGCCTGATGTCATGCGGGGCAGGGAGAGAGCAGATGCTTAATTCGAGAAGAGCCGGGCCCGGCCGTGTTTATGACCCGAGAACAGCTCTAATTTAGACGACGTGCAGCTGGCCAGGACACGACTTTCATTCCGCCAGAGATCGTCTACAACAAACGCCACGTGTAGTACCAACTGCGGAGTCACACAACATTGAAATAAATTAATGTTACAGCATCTCTGATGCTGTTCCTTTAATATTGACAACGCTGTGTATCCCTTCAGGCTTACAGAATTATCTTAGGCGGACTTTAAAATGATGTACTTTATGTTATATTGATAGTAAGTAACTAATTATTTAATTTTCATCAATTTTTTAAAAATATGTTGGGAGTTTCAAGATGGGATCATTTTTCTTCGTTTGTTCTGCAATTGGCAGCACAGTCACTCCATGTAAAACCAGCTCTGATAGCTTCTAATACGATCTCTGCCATGATGATCTCTGATTCCTGCAAAAATTATCTCTAATTTCTGCTATCATGTTTCTATGATCTCTAATTTTTGCTTTGATATATGCTAAAACGATCTCTGACTTCTGTTAAGATGATCTCTGACCTGTGTTAAAAATATCTATAATCACTGCTAAGATCATCTTTGACTTTTGATAAGGCAGAACCTGACGGTGTGTAGTAATCTCCTAACTAAAAATCGTACAGATATTTTAGTAATGTTAGCGAAGTTGTATGTTATAGGCACAAAAGTGTGAATATTGCAACACTCTCATATTTGATTACTGACAGCTACCAAATCAATAAGAAATCAGGATATTGATTATACTAGCGGCACCTATATTCTCCCCCCTCCCCCATAAAATATAACGGCGTTTTAATGCACTAATCCAACGTGTTTGATGTTTATCGATTTTTCGAAAGAAATAGGTTGTCGTAATAATTAAAAGCCCCTACCATAAAAATTTCAACCTTCTTTATTCAAGTACAATGCTTTAAGTTAATTTAATTTGTTTCAACAGTATAATACAACCTTTTCAACACCTAATTAAATGACTGTGGTAGTAATTAATAGGTTTCTAGAGTGGACATAATATAAAATAATACGGATCTCTCAAAGGAATCATTTTAATTTAATTTTTTCAGTTTTCAGAGCTATTGAGTCGATAACAACCATGGTTTAGAATCAGGATGGAAATTAACCAGAAATTAAACCAGGAGATCAGTCAGAATTAATTTTCAGAAACAATGGATAAACAAAATTTCGACCGGATTCTTTACAACATAAGCTTTGCGACCAAATAGAGTAAAGGAATTTTGACAGAACCACATCAGTGTCATTGTGTTGATGCATCCTGCACATACCTATTTGTTTTACTATGTTCATATTGTTACAAATTTCTGAAAAATTGCTTTTAATAGACCACTACAAAAATCGTATCTTAACTTTTGCATTTATTAAAAAATGAAAGGGACGCATTTCAATGGATCAGTCGACTTTTTATCACACGAGGACAGTCAGAAAAGTTCTCAGTTATTATCTCAGATGGCACTACAACTAACGTGCAGTTGTAGCAAACAAGAATTTAATTAAAAAATTTATATTTAATCTCTTCAAAAAAAAATAAAATCAAATGTTATGAAAGTCTGTAAGCTTATTTCCATAGTTCTGCAGAATAGCTTGATGTCCTTCTATGGTCGAAGCCAATTTACTTTAGGTTTTTAAGACACACAGACGTGTCGGTCATTAAAGCTGGAACAGGAGTATTGTGGGCAAGGAACAGGAAGAAAAATTGACTGGACCTTTTGAAGGAACCATCTCGGAATTCACCTGGAGAGATTTTTGGAAATCACGAAAAAACGATAATCAGGATGTTCGGACCGAGGTTCGAACCAATATTAACAGCTCAACTTTCAGGCTTCTTCTTTTGAATTTAATAGCTTTTACTCTTGCGACCATTTCTGGTCCATTTCCGCCGAAACAAAGATAGCATCTTTCTTGAGGGCGTTCTCAGTATTTATTGTTAGTTGAAAGTATGAAATTCTACACACGCTGGATATTTTCCTTGATGGTTCACATTTCATACCCACTTCCGAGGGGATTTCTTCCCCTTGAATTGTGTGGCCGTTCAATTTCACGCTACAACAGCTTCTAACACCAACACCGCCGGGTCCGGCAGAACCCACAAAACTGTTTCTTTTCGCTGATGGACAGCCCACAACCATTTATCAGCTGGCTTCAAGAACACCGACCGAAATCCACCCCAGTTCGGCATCTGCACACTCGCCAAGACATGTTCTACAGGTACGCAGGCGATTTCGATTACCTGTTCTCGAGGTACTCCACATCATGCTGAAGACGATGTAAACACTATTTCGGAAGTATGATAGTTTTCATAAATGCTTATCCCCTCTATTTATCAAAACTATTGTTTCAAACTTATTGATCAAAAATATAGAGGTTCACAGAAAACTAATAAAACCGTCAACTTGGATGTAGGTTAGATAGTTCCGGATGGAGACATTTTTTTTAACTGCTTAACGTCTCTTTAACAGCAAGGGTCTTTCGAGACGGGAAAGAATGGGGAGCAAGGAATGGGAAGGAATTCGGCCATGGCCTTTTTGAAGGAAGCATCTCTGCATTTGCCTGGAGTGATTTGGGAAACCATGGAAAACCCAAATCTGGATGCCCGGACGGGGATTCGAACCGCCGTCCTCCCGATTGCGAGATGAGAACGCTAACCGTTACAGCACCACGCTCGGTGTGGAGACATATATATTAAAGCAGAAAGTCACGGCATATTCGTTTCCTGTGGAATTTACGTTTTAAGTTCGAATCACGGAGCTAATACATGTGAAGAATTCAAACTTTTCCCGCAGTCAAGATGCTTGCTCAACCTACGTTGCACATTTTTTATTTATTTATATTATTATTTTTACCCCCTTTCCACGTTATTGTTACAAGAAGTGGCATTCTTATGATCCCTCACTCACGATGTGACATCACACATCTTTGGAGTAATATAAATATGAAGTTTTTTTTTTTTACTTATGGCTTTACGCCTCGTCGACTTCGAGGTCATTAGAGGCGGGATGAGACTGGGGACAAGGAACGGGAAGGAATTTGGGCATTGGCCTTTTTGAAGGAAGCATCCCGGCATTCACCTGGAGTGATTTAGGGGAAACCATGGAAAACCCAAATCTGGATGCCCGGACGGGGATTCGAACCAGCGTCCTCCCGAATGCGAGGCCAGAGCGTTAACCGTTCACCCACCACGCTCGGTCATTTGAGGTTTACGTGCTCTCCGTTTATTTGTTTTGATGTTTGGATTGTTTCTCTATTATTGTCCACGCTGTGTCCCTTTCCCTTATTACTGTACATAACAAAGTATAGGAATGTAATCTCCCAAATATAACAATTTTTGGAGCAGTTTAATTATACACGTTTTCAATTGGAAAAAGTATAGCCACAGATTTTTTCGGCTTTTTCTACCGGTTTTATTCAGATGTGAAGTTAGAAAGCTAATAACTCGTTGCTCCCTCGCTGTAATGTTACGTCACACTTTTTGGAATGCCTCCTCCTCTTCTCCCCCCCTCTCCCCCCCCCCACACGTAACGTCTGACGTAATTTATGAATGGCTCCCAAAGACTGTAGCTCGTAGCTACTAGGAACAAAAGCGGAACTTCAAACTTTTTTTAAGCACGCCCTCGCCCGTGGAGCTCTGAGTACACTTAGGACTGTGTGAAGATAGTGAGACGATGGTCGCAGAGCGAGCTATCGAAACGTTGTGCTTAGAAAGAAAAATTATGAGCTATAGACACAAAGCCACCCACGTAGCTACATGCCACGAAGTATGTACCTCACATACGCACCGAGTATACTGGGTGAACGGACTAGCATTCCAGAGCACGCAGGTTCGCATCTCCATCAGATCATCCGACTGCGGTTTTCCATGGCTACACGAAATCACTCCAGGTGGATGCCAGTATGGTTCCTTCAAAATGCCACGGCCAAATTCGTTCCCCTTCCTTTCCCTCCCCCCATTCCAGCCAACAATGATTCGATGTCGAAGAAGCGTATTGAGGCATAAATTTTTAGGAAATAAGATAGCTATAAAAATATTTATTTGGTATGTGGAGAATATAAAGTGAATGTTAAAAGATGTTAATAAGAAGTTTTGTTAAGGTTCTTTGGCAGCAAGGAGATATCTGTGACTAGGCATGGAGATTATATATAGAGATGAAGACTGGGGGACAAATTATTGTGAGGTCGTGAAGGAAAATGGAAGGATGGGAGGAAAATAATCTAGCAGATCTGAAATAAATTTGTACGGCTGGGGTGAGAGAAAATATTGATATATTTGAAAGTTGTGAAATGTTAAATATTACTGCTGTGTAAAGTCCTGTAAAGTGTGTTATAATACAAGAAGAATTCTAAAAAGATTTTATATTGATTATCTGAAAAGGAGAAATCGGGACATAATTTCAGGTGATAGTATCAGATTTGTTTTCAGGAGCTGATAAAGATGAATATGACTTGTAACCAAGAAGGATAACATGAAATTACATCTTGGTATAAAAAGACGTCTAAAAACGTATTTCCTCAATGGCAGAAGGTGTAAAGTATCATCCCAAGGAATATAATTGTCGTTAAATGACCAAAAAAGTAGGATTTGCATATTGGGAGATTCTACGATAATCCTGGTGCCGCAATTTGATGATGGATTATTATGTAACGCGACGAGACAAATTGGAAGTAGAAAATAAAATGCTTTGATACCTGAAGGGTATTTATTCGTTTTTTTTCTGTCATCAGTCTTTCGACTGGTTTGGTGCAATCCTCCATCCCTTCCTATCTTACTATCTTATTGCTAACCTCTTCATCTCCTACAACCCACGTCCTCAATAATCTGCTTCACGTATTCTAATCTCTGTCTTCCTCTACAGTTCTTACCTTCGACTGTTCCCTCCACTAACAAATTAACCAATCCGGCATGTGTCAAAATATGACCTACCTGCCTGTCTTTTCTTTCCGTAAGCTACTTCCACAAACTTCTTTCCTCACCCATCATTTCCAAAACTCGTTCATTTCTTACTTTGTCTGTCCAATTAATTTTCATATTCTTCTGTAGCACCACATTTCAAATGCTTCAATTTTCCTTCTTTCCGGTATTCCTAAAGCCCATGTTTCGCTACCGTAAAGTGCTGTGCTTCACACATAGAGTTTTAAAAAGTTCTTTCTAGTTCCTAGATCAATGTTTGAAACTAAAAGAATTCTCTTTTTCGTGAATTCTCTTTTTGCCAGTTCTATTCTCCGTTTTACATCATTCTTGGGGAGCGTGCATAAACCACGTAGCTCCATTTTGGCCTCATGTGAACCCCCCCCCCCCCCCCACGTAGTCCTACGTGGCTTTTGCCTCTACCCCCCCCCTCTCCCACGTAGCACGTAGCACGTAGCTTTTTTCCCTTTTGATTCCAGAAGACATTTTGTACTGTTTTCTCTGGTCAGATGATTTGTAAATTACATACGGAGATAATTAACTGAGGGAAATAAATATTCACATGCTGTTGTGTGTTCTGTTCCTCATTTTAATTGTGAAAAATGTTATGAAAGGAAAGCTACGTGGCCTGGCTCGGAACCCCCCCCCCCCCTCTAGCCCAGCGTAGGCTTGCAGCCAACCCCTCCCGCCCCTGGACCAAGCGACGTAGTTTGTACACGCTCCCTTGCTTTGACCATCGGTTGTAACTTTGCTTCGCGAGCAGCAGAATTAACTTACTTTCTCCTATTGCATCCGATCCTATTTTTAGGTTTAATCTACTGTGATTGGTTTCATTTCTACTACATTTCATCACTTTTGTCTTATTTTGATTTGTATCACTCCTAGCGTGCTGTTTTATTCCATTGTATGAAAATAGTGCCATTACATATTAGTCAGAGTGCGTATGTAGAACGTAACAAGAGTACGGTTGAGTTGCGTGTTCCTTTTGATGGATCCAGCAGGCAGATCCGGAGACGGGCCTGGAATCAATTGGCGACTGGAGTCCCCCTGACTGGGGAGATGCCGGTAAATCACGAGGCAGGCCCCACGTCAGGATGACAAATGGAAGAGCGCGCAGCATGAATACCAGAGAGATTAATGGACGGGGCTCGCTCTTGGCGGTGGTCAGTGCTGCCACTACAACTACCTGCTCGCAACACACCACCAGGTGTAAACCTCAGACAACGACTACCACGCTGCTCTGAAAAGTCCTCAGCCTCCGCCATAAACGGGGATACCATGGAAAACGAAAAACACGGAACTTCAACAAGTTCTACGATACTCTTTATGACAATGAATATAAATTTCTCAAGACCTTCTGTAAATTTATTTACATACTAGTGTAAGCCCGTGACCGTTTTTTTCGCATTGTCATGGGTCTAGAAAAGTTTTTAGGGTAAAAAATATGACTGATCTAACCAAATACAAACTTGACCTGTGTTTTAGCCTAAGAGTGAATAAAATCTCTTGAGCTCAAAGAACTCAAAATTATTAATAGCTCTATTAACGACGGACAGGGACGATCGCGTTATCGTATAATTGTTTCAAAGATCGTAGACTCTAACTTGCTGAATTACAAACCTGTATTTGATCCTAAATGTTCACGCTGCAAAATTTGAAGAATTCCTGTTTGCTTCGAAAGCATCACGTTGTTTTTTTTTTTTATTTTTTTCTTTATTGAGGCTGTGTAAACATTCATAATGTATGTAATCTCTGGTCATAGTGTCCGTAACGGCCAGAGAACTTAATACTAATTCCAGATCGTTAAATAGTTCAGTAATTCCTAAGAAATGAATTGCCAGAATATTCGATTCCGTAACATATTTGGTCTGTTGTTCACTTTAAATAACCTAATAAGTCCCGTACAGCGAACATTAACTAAGACCATCAGACAAAGTGGTCAATAAAATACTTAAAAAGCAAATAAACTTTGTTGAAGTAGCAAACATTGAAATTTAACCTAGGTAGGAATTAGAATTGGCATTCGTGGTTACAGCAGAAACCATGAGTAATTTTATTTTTTTTAAACGTATTTTATGTTATTTTCACTAGTCACATGTTACTGAAAAGTGCTCTAGTTCCATATTTTTTCAGCTGTAAAGTTTTTCAATATTATTAAGAATTTTAGGAAAAGCAAACTTAATTAATGTATTCGGGCAATTAATTTCATAGCAGTTGCTTATGTGCATCTAACCACTAATTACTAATAAACTTGTTCGCTGTAAATTTGCGGGAGAAGGCTGGCACGTGACGTCACATTTCTCCAGCCAATAGCTATTGAGGTGAGTGAGTGAGTTAGTGAGCTTAACAAATTATGTAGCAAATCGGCTTTGGCAGCTTGGTTCAGAGATTAAGGCGTGTGACAGGATCAAAGGGTTCCCCGTTCGAATCCCTGCCTCGGGACCTTCAGCTCTGGCACAATTTGCTCTGAAATGTGAAGTTCGCCAGAATGATTCGGATTCCACGTTAAACTGTAGGTCCCCCATACCCGGTAGGATTACCGTGATAGGCAAGGTGGCTACTATAGAGCGGTCTGCTCAGCTGATAAGAAACCTTGCAGCAGTTCATTATGATCACACAAATTTATTTTATCAGGGGTTTTATAATTTCCTGGATGTAGATTAAGCTACGTATCAAATCATGCAACAAAAACGCGAAAATGATCTTTCAAGGAGAATATCAGATATAATAATAATAATATTTAATTAAATTGCAGTGGAGCGCACGCTCCGGTGGCAATTTCCCTAAACACCGATCTTCCGCCTTTTCTACACCCACCTACATTTGCCCTTTACAAATTTTAATGTCACTTGTTGGAAGCCACATGTTCTTTTCACTTATATACTTTTATTACAGCTAATGATTTTTGAAACATTTGAGTTTATTCAGCTTTTGATACTAGTTCCCAGTAGCACCACATTTGCTACCGGTGATTTAGCGATCAACACGCTCATACTGTATGAAAAGTTGTTGGACGACGTTTATATTAATGAAAACTACTTATTCGCTGTCGATCCGTTCCATCCAGTAAAATCTCTAAAAACCAGATTTAAAAAGAAACGAAAAAATAAATAAAAGAAAAAAAAGGTGGGGAAAAATGTTGAATCTGTTACTATTCCCAAGAATGAAATTAGGAACAGAACTAGATTTAGACGAGCGTTTAACAGCTAATAGGATTTTGAAATGAATCGAGAATCCAAAAATGTAAGACATCATTGCGTAAAAGAGCGAAAGAAAACACTGACGACGGTTTCTGCAAAGACTGTCAGAATTGCAAATCCAAAACTCGAAGTTGTAGACACTAGAAATTAGAGTGGTTGTTTCCACGCAAATGTCAGCTGGGGCTTCGCCAAAGATCCTCTTTATACGTACAATACGTTGAGTTGTAGACATGCTCAGTTTAGGGTATGAAAAATTTAATCGTTGCAGAGTTTTTTACAATAATTTTTTTAAATTAATTTTTTTTATGTAGTACTGACATTTGGAACCGTGACTATACAACCAGAACAAGTTTGACATAATTATATTAGGTGCAACCTTTTTTTTTTTTTTTTTTTTTTTTTTTTTTTTTTTTTTGTAACAGTTAATTTTAATGTAACATTGATAACATACAAACATCATTATAGAGATATTTCTGAACTACTATCCATGATTATAGGCTTGATTATGGGCTCAGATTTTTATGTGATTAAATAACTGTGAACGTTTTCGCGGCGGCAGCACTGTAGAAGACACTCTCGGGATTCTAGCCGCGTCAAATAAAAGTTGACTGGCGACGTTTCGAGAGCCGGCACTGCTCCCATTGTCAAGCCCTGCTTAACTAACTAAAACTGCCTAGCGGTAGTCTCTTATATAGGGCTAGCAGGAACTTTGTTGGCAGTTGTATGGACAAATCCTTTAGTACAAAGAGCAGATGCAGTTGATTTTGTTACTAATAAAAAGAAAAGAATTTAAATATTATTAAACTCAAAATATATAGATGCTTATTTATTTATTTTCAAAGTAGCTAATGGCTAATATAAATACACTACAACTTATACATATATTAACAAAAGAGTGACAGAAAACATGGTGTAAATTTCATTGAATCCTTTACAAGAAAATGTTACAATCTTTCTCTTCTAGCCATTTACCCAGCTTTTCCTCTGCAACTTGCAACAGTTCTGGTCCTTCTCATATCTTCTGGTAATTTTGTATACACATTGTTAAACCTTTGTGCAACACTGTTTTCTGTGCTGTACTACTTGTATTATAAGTCGAATGGAAATGATTTGCCTGCATTGTCTTAGTGTGATTCTTCATCAAGCTTTTATTTCAGATAACTAAAAATACATAAATTTACATGGTGTTATACTGTTGGTAAAAGTGAAACATCAAATCTGTTTCAAAGAACCGTACACGATCTAGTCGGTAATTGTAAGCCATAGGGAGTATTTTGTTTTAAGCAAATCACAGCCAGAATCAGTCTCGTATCCCAAAATTTTCTTCAAGTGACATTTATTTCGATTTATAGGCGTGACACACTTATGACAGGTTTTCGTTCGGGAATGAAAATTTGCAGCGTTTTTCATCCCCCTTGCGATGAGTAAGGGTCCCTCATACGGAGTTTTATGGCTTGGAATGCCGAGTGGTCCCCGCTTGCCAGTTGTAGGGGCGGTTTAACCTTTATTCGCGATCAACCGACCGACGCAAACCGCAATCAGAATATCGGAGTGGGGAAGGAGATTGTGTTTCAGTTTCTTTTTTTACTACCGGTACATTTCTTGATGATCCCACGACATTTCCGAGATAATTAAATCTGCGTTTCTCCTTCATTTAGCTTTTTATTCGTTTTTTACACGCCGTGGTGGAGGCGAGTTATGGGTCCGGTGGGGGAGGAGGAGGGGGGGGAGGAGGGGAACTCTACTGGCGTTGCCGACCAGATGTGTTCTCCTTTGAAGTCGCTAACTGCCTGCAAACCAGCTACCACGCTCTGACGAGTGTGATCTTACGTAGGCCGAAACGCAGAACCGAACCAGGGGAAAAGAAACGGACAGAGAATGTGTAATTTCAGCGATGTGTCGTGTTATACTTTTTTGATGGATTAACAGTTTGCTATGGCACCGTGATGGTGTCCGGCCCTGATGCGGCGTTAGCTGGTTCCACTCCTGTTAGTAGAAGAAATATTCACCAATAGTTCTTTTTTTTTTTTTTTTTACTTATGGCTCTACGTCTCGGGACGGGACTGGGCACAAAAAACGTGTGGTGATTTATTCTTGCTTACTTATGTATGTAGTTTCCACTTTTCACCTTTGTCTTATATTTTTATATACCTATCATCTACCTGTGAACCGATGCATAAGTCGTTAACTGTTCTCGTAAAACTTTTATTTATTCAGTTAATGGATTAACAACTTCCACCAACACCAGTTGAAAATACGACCGTTAATCTTTATATCGGATTTCTCATATTAATATGTATTTCTTAATCCACATATCCAACTTGCGAACTTAATATAACGCATCTACCATATAGGCTTTAAACCTGTCGCTCCTGGCAACCAACAACATCTCAAAACAAAAGGAACACGAATGTAACCCAATCTCAAGGAGTATGCATATTAATATAATTGCATACTATATAATAGTCCGTAATATAACCATATGATCATCACAAACTGGAAGAAATTCGGCCATGGCTTTTCGAACGAAGCATCCCCGCATTCGCCTGGAGTGATTTGGGGAAATCATGGAAAACACAAATCAGAATGCCTGGATGGGGATTCGAACCGCCGTCTTCCCGAATGCGAGGTCAGAGCGTTAACCGCTCACCCACCACCCTCTGTTCCATCATTATGATAGAAGAAGAGATGATTTTTTTTCTTTCTGTTTTGCTCCTCGTCGACTTCGATGTCATTAGAGGCGAGAAATGACTGAAGGCAGGCGACGGGAAGGAATTCAGCAATGGCCTCCCGGTATTCGCCTAAACTGATTTCGGGAAACAACAAAAACCTAAATCCTGATGGTTGGACGTAGTGGCGCTCAATTCCTAGCCACCAGATAGCGCGTCAAAGTCCTGGATTAAACCCCAAGCCTCTCAGCAGTGCGTATGGAGTTAGGGCATTGATAGTGATTGGGATGGGTACGTTAAGTCTGACGCTCCGCTCACGCTCTTCCCCGCTCCACCCTATCCCCCCCCCCCCCCCCACCTATTATGTTGCCTATCGGAAGAGTAGGATTGAATGGACCGTTACTGGGTTTTACCATTGATCGTCAGGAGTAAGCGGTGTCGTTCTGGTCCCACATTCAGGAGGACACAGGTTCGAATCCCCGTCTGACCATCCAGATTTCAATTTTCCATAGTTTTCACAAATAACTCCAGGGGTGAATGCTGGGATCTTTCCTTCAAACGTCTATGGAAGAATTTCTTCCCATTCCTTGCCCTCAGAACTTTTCCGCCTCTAATGACCTCGACGTCGAAGAGGTGTAAATCAAAAGGGGGAAAAAAAAAGACAGCAGTGTCTTTGAAACGTTCTCGTACCTAGTCATGACCTCTGCAGTTGAGACGCAAAACTTGGACAGACAGACAGATAAAAATTTTGGTTGATATATTATTTTTATCTTTAAGTCAACAAATAAGTTTTTGTAAGCCAAAGAAGACATTTTTATCATAGCAGAAGGAAACAATCTAATTTTATTTGTATTTGTTTATACCGATTATATAGAGGTCATTGTATTCTCTGTAAATTACGTAAATGTGAACCGTAACATTATCTAGTACATTCCATCTTGAGTTTTGTTGTCAGAGAGGCTATTTCCTGTGTTTATAGGATAATTCACTATTGTTCATATGAAAACATCTGTGGACCACACTTCCAGAGGCTTGATTTAAACTGTGTCCAAAGATTATCAAAATAAAAGAAGCATAGTTAGTAAGGAAAGAAACAATTCAGCCATAAGAGAATGTTACAATCATGTGAATATTTTTTATTTTTTTTTTTTTTTTTATTTTTTTTTGCTGTCGTCAGTCTTTAGACTGGTTTGATGCAATCCTCCATCCCTTCCTATCCTGTGCTAACCTCTTCATTTCTACATACCCCTTACAACCCACATCCTCAATTATCTGCTTCATATATTCTAATCTCTGTCTTCCTCTACAGTTCTTACCTTCGACTGTTCCCTCCACTAACAAATTAACCAATCCTGCATGTCTCAAAATATGACCTACCAGCCTGTCTCTTCTTTCTGTAAGCTTCTTCCATAAACTTCTTTTCTCACCCATCATTTCCAAAACTCGTTCATTTCTTACTTTGTCTGTCCACCTAATTTTCAGCATTCTTCTGTAGCACCACATTTCAAATGCTTCAAGTTTCTTTCTTTCCGGTATTCCTAAAGTCCATGTTTCACTACCGTAAAGTGCTGTGCTCCACACATAGAGTTTTAAAAAGTTCTTTCTAATTCCTAGATCAATATTTGACACTAAAAGGTTTCTCTTTTTCATGAAGGCTCTTTTTGCTAATGCTATTCTGCTTTTAACATCATTCCTGCTTCGGCCATCGGTTGTAATTTTGCTTCCTAAGTAACAGAACTCACTCACTTCTCCTATTGCACCAGATCCTATTGTTACATTTAATCTGCGAGTATTGGTATCATTTCTGCTCATTTCATCACTTTTGTCTTGTATTGATTTATATTCAGTCCAAAATCTTCATTCAGTATTTTGTTCGTGCCATTCAATAACATCTCAATATCCTCAGCCCTCTCTGCTAACAAGACAATGTCATCAGCAAATCGTAGCATACTGATTTTTTCTCCCTGAAAACTTATGCCACAAGGAAATTTTTCTTTGATTTTCTTCATTGCTTCTTCTACATACAAGTTGAATATTAACGGGGATAGACTACAACCCTGTCTCACATCCTTTTTAACTGATGCATGTCTCTCGTGATTTCCTACTTTTATTACAGCCACTTGATTCTTATATAGTTTATAGAGGATTCTTCTAACTCGATACTTTAGACCTGACTTCTTTAAAATTTTGAACATCTTGTCCCACCTAACATTATCAAAAGCTTTTTCTAAATCAACAAATGCCATAAAAGTATCTTTGTTTTTCTTGATACGCCCTTCAAGTATTAATCTTAAAGACAGAATTGCTTCCCTTGTACCCCGATTTTTCCTAAACCCAAACTGATCTTCACCTACTATCTCTTCTACTACCCTTTCCATCCTTCTGTATATTATTCTGGTCAGTAATTTTGAAGCATGTGATGTTAGACTAATGGTGTGATAATTCTCACATTTGTCGGCTTGTGCTTTCTTTGGAAGTGTGAAGATGATGTTTTTATTAAAATCAGTTGGAATTTCTCCTGTTTCATAACTTTTTGATATCAGCTTGAATAATCTTTAATTCCTTCTGCTCCTAGAGATTTAAGAAGTTCTGTAGGGATCTCATCAATTCCAACTGCCTTATTTGCTTTCAAGTCATTCAAAGCTTTATTAAATTCTGTTCTCATAACAGGATCTCCTAAGTCATCAATGTCGACATCGCCTTCCTTTTCCAATACACTATTGTTCAAGTCGTCCCCAACATACAGTTTCTCAATGTATTCCTTCCATCGGTTAGCTCTATCTTCTGAGCTTAGAAGAGGTTTCCCATCGGCAGTTTTAATGTTCATACCTCTTTTCTTCATTTCTCCAAAATTCTGTTTGATCTTTCTGTAGGCAACATCTACTTTTCCTACGGCCATTTCCTTTTCTACTTCTTCACACTTTCCTTGTAGCCATTTTTCTTTTGCTATTTTGCATTTCCTATTTATTTGATTTCTAAATCATGTGAATACCAAATATATATTTCATACGAGCATGAAATAAAAGTTGTTCTGAGATGATCGAGTATTTGTTTTCAAAATAATTACAGTCCATCCGGCTCGCTTCGAGAATAATGTAATCGAAAAGTTTAACCTTGGTTTGTTTCGTGGATGAAATAAAAAGAAAAGACAGTTGACAACAGAGGGAACCTTTGCGGCAATGTGACACCCTCTGCCATTTCTTTGCTGCGGATGAAGAGTTTTTTTGTTTACTGCCCCATATGCCAAAGACGACCCACCCTATATTTGGTGACATGTGTTTCGCAGACAGGAACTACACTTTTTTAGATTTTCCGTCCACTTCCGGGGAAGGGATGCCGCAGGACACAAGCCATGTTGAGAACCATATGCCACTCACACCTCCACTTTTAGCCTCCTTAACCTCGATCCGCACCATTTGGCGGCGAAAACAGTCGCATGTTATAGAATTTCATTTAGCAGACTAACATTTGGCGCTGATGGCCCGAACAATTTCGTGGGACACTAATAATGAAATACGTTAGAGCATAAATTAGAATTCTGACTGGTGAGTGGAAATTATTACTGGGTACCAACGCAAAGACCAGTGGGGGTTCCCGAGATAGTTAAAGCGCAATAATTCTACCAGGATAGCTGGTTCGATTCCCGCCGCTTTAAGAAGATGTAACTATTCTTTACTGTCTAGTTGTGTTGCACAATAGGCAATAATACTCAAGACTCTTTATGGTGATTCAGCCATCGTATATTAACGAAAAAGCTTGCAGTTTTTTTGGTATACAAAATCCTTCATTTACTGGAGAGGGTGATGAGAGGATGTACCAGAGAAGTTAGGGAACTGGGTGACAAAACTTTGGTCAAACCAATGGTTGAATATGGTGGTGTAGTTTGGGAACCACATTTTGGGTATCAAATATAGGGGGGCGAGCAAAGAAGAGCAGCTAGATTTGATTGCGGAAATTATGGCAGGATCCAGTCAGTATCTGATATTATAAAGGAGCTGGATTGTAAGTCATTGGAAGACAGGAGAAAGGTGAAGAGAGTGCTGGGAATGTACAGGGCATATGTTGGTTATGGGGCTTAGAGGGATATTGGCCAAAGTATTATGAACAGTGCGTGGAAGGGGAAAGATGACCATGACCACAAGCTTGCACTTGATTTCATGCATAAGGGGTAGGGAATATTTTCTTTCGTGGGTAAGGGTGTCAGGGATTGGAACAAATTACCAATTGAAGTGATGAATAATTTACCAAGAAGCTCAAGAAGTTTAACATTTTTAATCGCAAAAGTAGATGGGGGAGGAATTCAACAGTCAAATTGTATAAAATCATTTCAGAATATTAAAAAGGGGTAAATAGATGACTGAGGAAATTACCACCGGGGCGTGTGTTCCATCGTAATTAAATTAAGTTTATGAAGAGAAGGTTGTAAGAGTTTTGGTTGTACTCTTCGTCACGTAAGCAATATATAAGACTTTAGTCGTATATCGTTACTAATATCCAATATGTAATATTCTAAACATCAAATCGGCATACAAGATATCTTACACAAATTAACACAAATCTTCTTCTCATTCATTACTCAGTTCCAGGTTGTCTCGATAATCACACAATTTAATTTTATTAGCATAAACACTTTAGGTACGAAACTGAGCTCATCAATTACTTTTATTTCTATCTATCACATATCGCATAATAGTATTAAGTTCACTCCTCTAAATACACTCCTTCCTAGTCAGACATTCAGAGTAGCAACTTATTCTCTTTGGTGTTACTAACAATGTTACTCCACTATTAAAAGAAAACGTTCGTCAAAAAAGATATTTACACATAACTGAAATAACAAGTTCAGTAAGATAAGACCTTACAAGGCCTAAAATATTTCAATCTCTCCTACACTTATACAATCATAACCAACCATCACATTAGGTATATCTTTCCTTCTGATAGTAACAGGTTATTTGCGATGGATATGGTACTGAGAGTGTCAAGGAGATTAATATAAACCATGATTGATATATCGCAACACCTTATATCTGACTTATTTTCAATTGAATGTTTATAAGTTTGGTATAACAGACTTTATTTTGAATAGAAGGTAGCGAAGAAATGTCAATGGAACCAGAGAGTATGGTTGACAGTGACAGCTTTTTTGAGGCAGAATCTTTGGATGTGCGACAGAGAGGTTATGCACACTGAACAGTAGTCAGCGACAGATAACAAAACGAACCAATCGACCAATGATTTATTGAATTATGGTGAAATGATTAAATAGTAGTAATTGATTTATAAGTTCACACCGACACAGAAATAGGAATTGCTTGATCTGAAATGTGAATTTTTAGATGGAATAATGCAGACAAATAAAAGAAGTTTTTTTTTTGCTTATTACTTTACGTCTCGTCGATGTTGAGGTCATTAATGGCGGGAAAGGACTGGGGTAAGGATCGGGGAGTAATTTGAGTATGACCTTTTGAAGGAACCATCCCGGCATTCATCTGGAGCAACTTGGAGAAGGAATAGAATTTGTTTTACGAAGAAAGTTGTTGGAAAACTGAAGAATATTTCTAACAGCCAGAAATATATCGACTGTATTAAGAACGAGATGTTTTATGTGGAATCGTTTCGAGTTGTGTATACTCTGCAAGAAAGAAAAAAGGTACTTGGAAAATAAGATCTGATTGTGATGCAAGGTTGACAAAGTGAAACGAACAAACATAGTAAGCGGTGAGAAGGTGTGAAGAAGTTATGATAACAAAGGGAACCTGATGAAGATTATGAAGATGAAGAAATCGTCATGTTTAGGTCTAATTCTGAAGGAAATTTTCTTGGGAAGAGGATGGTGAAATGAAAAGGGGGAAGAGGAAGATGAATGTTTGGATTGTTAACAGACTTCAGAGACGGTAAACGATATAAATAAATAAGATACACAGCGCAGGGGAAATTGATAATTGTCAAAAGAGAGATTCGCTAAGAAGGACAATTTGGCAAATTCATCAGTATTATTGGCTAGTGTAAGGTGTCAAGAATCAGCTCGATTAATACGTGAAACGCAATTAATAGTAGTGATTCGAACATTAATATCTTGATTATTGAATCTAGGTATTGACTCAGACTATCTTTGGTGGAGTGGAGAAAGAAGATGAGAATCGTTGACGGCAGAGGATTATTGTGAGAGCTTACCACATTTTGACGGAGAAACATTTTAAAAGCGATAGTTTTGCTAAAATGCGGCAGAGTATAAATTGTTATAAAAGTATTTGTTTTTGTGCATAAAATGTTTATCAGAAACCTCAACTGTAGAAGAGATGATCAATGAAATTAATTTTTTTTTAATTTAATTTAATTGCAATGGATCACAGGCTCCGGTGGCAATTTCCCTACACCTCCATCTTCACCCACCTACATTTGCCCTCTACAAATTTTATCTTTAAATTCTTTCAACGTTTTCCATAAATTATTCACCATTTCTCTTGGTAACTCATTCCAATCCTTGACAACCTTAAATAAAAAAGAGAATCTTCCCACACCCTTGTGCCTGAAATCGAGTGCCAGCTTGTGGTCACGGTCATCTTTTCCCTTCCATGCACTACTTTTCATACCTATTGCAATACCTTTCCATGCCTCATCGCCAGTATACGCCCTGTACACTCCCATGACCCTCCTCATCCTCCTCCTGTCTTGCAATGAATCCCATTCCAGCTCCTTTATCATATCCGTCAGTGATTTCATTCTGCAATAATTTCCAGAAACAAATCTAGCAGACCTTTTTTTGCACCCTCTCCAACTCCTGTATTTGATACGTAAAATGATGGTCCCATACTACACTACCATATTCGAGCAATGGTCTGACCAAAGTTTTGTAACCCAGTTCCTTTACTTCTCTCGTACATCCCCTCATCACTCTCTCCAACAAGTGCAGGAATTTTGAAACCTTTTCCTACCACCTGTCCAATGTGTCCTGCCCAGTTAAGCTTGTTATCAAATGTAATGCCAAGGTATTTACATTTCTGGTCTTCAGCAAGCAATTCTTTCCCACCTTATATTCATAATTAACCTTTTGTTTTTTATTTGTGTATCTAATAAGCTGACTCTTCTTTGCATTTATCTTCATTCCATGTTTACCAACCCAAGTAGATATCCTGTCCAGATCGCCCTGCAACTGTTTACAATCCTTTATCGCAAGACGGAAGCTTTTTGTTGTATAAATGAAAAGTGAATGAACTGAAAGTAAGGTAAAATGGCTGAATGAGAAATGTATCAAAACAACGGACAATAATAACAATAAACAGAATTATTTTCTTAGGAGATGTATTGTACAAGCAAAGAGGAAAACAAGTGAATGTACAGAATAAACTCCAGAGACGGATTATTCACCCAACGATATGGAATCCTGCTTGTTTGGAACTCCTTTAGCAGTCTGCAATCAGCCTTAAGACTTAACACTTAACACTTTCAACTTTCGCACGTATATAAACTATTAGATTATCATAATTTTGCTATTAAATCTGTCAGTGCTTTTGTAATTTTCTTAATGTTATGTAAATTACTATTTCTTTTATACAATCCGGTAACTATGAAGCGAACTCGTAATATGAGCAGTGACTTGTACGTATGTCTGTTGGGCATATGTACATGTGGGTATATATATATAGATGTAGCACTACGGAAGAGGAAAAAATTGAGCGCAAAATCTTTAGAAAATTTTTTGAAGCAATATATAAAGATGGTATATGGATGAAAAGACCAACAAAAGAACTATACGAACATTCAGATAGATTGACAGACATGATCAGAAGACGTAGATTACAATTCTATGGAAATTTACAGCGAATGAACAGCACTAGACTCACAAAGAGGATCTTTGATGTAGTAAATGGTTCGCTCAGGAAAACCAATTGGTTCCAGGAAATAGAAGAGGACTTGAATCATGCAGGGATCAGCAAGGAAAAGACAGGGGAAAGGGGACAATTCAGGTGCAAAATTACGAACACAAAATTTAAAATACAGAAGAAAACAGGAACAAAATGGACTGAAGAAAGGAAAGAGGAACACATTGAACGTATGAAGAGGTTTTGGGAAGAGAAGAGGAAGAAGACAAATACAAACAAAAACTGAATAATCATGAATAATTTGAGTTTAAACACTGTCCTCAAGGCAATAATGGTTAATAATAATAATAAGTTGTAGCACTAAGTATAATGTACCTGATTGTATGACCAACAGGCCAAGAGTCAAAAATATATATATATTATTTTTTAAAGTAGTCACCTAGCTTAGAGCACCTCCTAGTCCACGGATGTTAGGATCATCTCGTGCTCAGCACCGCTTACCCCTGTGGACCTCATTATTTTTATTTTTTACCACCCTCGCCGCCCCTAAATTTCGCCATAAACTCCGGCTGGGCGGGCGGACTCTTTTTTACGTCTCCATTAAAGCGCCCGCCGACGTATGGCAACCCCTTCCTTTGCTCTCGTCGCTAGCTGCAATCGCAGGCGGATGGCGCAGATTATGCCCAGCAATAAATGGAGCAAGGAAGAGAGGAGGGACGAGAGAGAGAGAGAGAGACAGACAGATAAAAAGAACAGACGCAGAAAGACATTAATTCCTTCCCTAACGACTGTGACAAGGCTAAATTACCCGTTGACACGATACGGCGCATCGCAGCCGTCATTTGTTTCCTCGTGTTAATGGATTTGCGCGGGGATTTTTGCGGGAGGAGATTTTTCGTCTGAAGGGGTGCACGGCTCGGTTAAAAGTTAATGGTCGTAGCACTTTCTCTCTATCGCCTCCTCTCTTTGAATAAAGAGTGGTGATAATGTCTCGGAGAGACCGGTGGGAGGGAGGGGGGGGGGTTCGAGTAGGGGTGGAGGTGGTGGCTTTCACAAGAGAGCTCGGTTTGGGGAGGGAAAAAAATCTGACAGCGGCATCTTTCCAGCCGATAGGAAAACTTTGGCTCTGTTTGAACAGCGAGACGGTCGGTAATGCGTTCCGAACGACGCCAGCGCCGCGCTGCGGCCGAGAAGCGCGCCAGTCGATAAGGAAGCGACGGACCGGCCGCGCAAGCGCACTAGCGATTGCCAACGAGCCGCGTCCCAAAGCAGTGGTGACAATTCCGCTACAAGATTTACTCCGCCTCGCCACGTTAAGATAAGTAATCTAAATGTGTGTGAGTCGTAAAAGCCACATCGCGAATCCGAATACACATAAGTTTTCGAAAAACGGAATTCTAAAAACACCAATATAAAAACTATCATTTACGACTAGCACATGTCAGACATTAATGTGTTGCGTTAAATAGACTAGAATTATGCTAAAAATACAGGAAGTACACGTCCAATTGAAGGAGTTTCAATTGCAATAATTCTAGCTTGTGAAAAAGAAAGCGTACTAAAATAAGCATTCATTACTATATTTAATTTTATTTGTTTAATGGTAGTCCCCAGAATACGAAAGTAACAATAGCAGAAATGTATCTCTCCAATATTCACATGTCAAGGAAGATTGCTCCCAAATCGAAAATACAATAACATGTACTTTGTTATTTGTTCGATTAAGTTAATAATTAAACATAAATCAATTGAAGTACGAGGGTATGTACTGTACATTTCTACTGGAATATATAACAACAGATTTTTATTAAAAAAAAAAAACAGATTTTGTTTTAACTGGTCAATGTATTTCTAATAGTCTGGAAAAAAATGTACCAAAAACGTGTGCTGCTGGGAAAGTTGTGCTGAAAGGCAAAGCCTTTGATTGTCACTGTTTTAATAACTGACCCAGACATGATTACGTCATAAGGGAGGCTTCTTTATATATATATATATATATATATAAAAACTTAAAATACATGGCTGCAAGACATTATTATTGCTTGTTACAATCTTATAAATAAAATAAGTACATAAGACTGTAGAATTTGCCGGTGGGTTATTGCAATGAAATCACCTGTACTGGTGTGTCGGTTAACATACCTGAACCGATGGTTTCACACCTGAGGAAGAAGTCGGAGCTAGCCATCGAAATATCTTTTTTTTTATATATATATAATACAATCCCGAGTAACACACATGAAGATTGAATTACAAAAAAAGTGCAATATATACTAAGTGCTATTGGTAGATTTTTTCATGAACCGTTAAATATCTAAAACTTATTTACTCTTTTCAACGCTGAGGCATACACATCTGCCTGGTTTCTTTTGATTACTTGTAACTGAAGAGATTCAGCAGACTCAGAAGGAAGATTTGAACAAACTGCTGACTAACATCTTTCTCCCCCCCCTCCCTGCCCAAAAGATTTGGACTCCTTGTGTTATTGATTCCTGACGCAATGGTAAAGACTGTCATTAATCATTTATGTTATATAGTTATACCAATATTGGTGCAACTATTGCATTAACTATTGAAACATAACAATTCCGATCATGACGGGATGCGAACCTGCAATCTTTGAATCTTTTATCACTTTTAAACTGGCACTTTACATGAGGCGTGCTTCCATTTAACATGGTATTGAAGCGGAAGTATTCTTTTAGATCATAATGCATGCGATCCAGTGGTTTTTTTTGTTTTGTTTTTTTTTGTTTTTTTTAGGTCTTTAACGATTCGTCAGGAGGGTAATGGGCAAATGGAACTGCGAGAAAAATCAGCTATATTTTTTTTAAGAAACAATCCCTGCATTCGCCTTGATCGAATTAGGGAAAACATGGAAACCTGAAATCTAGATTACGGAAACGAGGACTGAACCCTCACCCTCCTGGGAGCCAGGCCCGTACGTCAATTCCTCACCAAACACGCTCAATTGTGCCAATCATACAAGAAAGGGCGAGCGGTAACGCTCTGGCCTCGCATTCAGGAGGACGCGGGTTTGAATCTCCATCCGGGCATCCAGATATGGGTTTTCCATGGTCTCCCCAAATCTTTCCAGGATAATGTCGGAATGCTTCCTTCAAAATACCATGACTAAATTCCTTCCCGTCCCTTGCCCCCAGTCCTTTCCCGCCTCTAATGATCTCGACCTCAACGAGACGTAAAGAAGGTCATGCAGCCAGCTCAATGTAATTTCTGAAGCTTTCAGTGTATAAGTCGTCATATTGTATTTTTTCCAATGTATGGACGCCACAGGACGGACAGGACATTCACACGGACACACAACACTTAAACATCCATGCCCGCGGCCGGATTCGAACCGGCGGCCTTCAGTCGGCAGGGAGGGTTGGCAACAAGGAGACTACAGCCCACGTTTCCCCCTCCCCCTCTCCCCTCTCCCCTCCACAGCCCACCCAACTATCAACCGATCCGTCAAACATGCCAGCCTCAATGCGTCTTAGTTCAGGCGGCACTACCGACAAGCACTTCCGCTTTGTGGAGAAGACATCCGGCAAGGGGGGAGGGGGGAGGGGGAAGTAAGAGAACGTGTGATAAGAGGGAGGGAGAGGAGAGCCCACTACGTCAGAGGAAACATGATTGTTGTGCCAAGCTGCAGGTACGGTAGCATATACAGCCCAAATAATTCATTGTTGGCACTACGGACAGCCTAGATATCGAATAAAAATATATAGTTGCTGTTTTTACCTTAGGTGTATGTTTCCTTAGTCGGAAGATCAATATCTTTGTCTCCATATCTATAGTAGGTTACCGGTTTTGGTTCAAATTCGGCTTCGTACAATCTGAAATAGAATACTTAATTTTGATATAGTCTGAATTTGTCAGAGTGGTGAATCTAGAAATTTTCCGAGCCCGGACAAAAACTGTGAGATTGCCGCTCAATTCTAATAGCTGCCTGGAGCAATAGTGGAACATAAAAAAAAAGAGAGAGAGGTCGCCAAGACATTAATTGCCGCCCTTGAAATACTATTTTGCCGCCCGGAGCAAATAAAGAGAGTATCCATTCTTACCATAAACAACTTATAAATGTCCGTATAACACATTTTACAATATAAATGCATTACATCCGTTCCCGTAGTAACAGTTACTATTTTAGTATAGACAATTCCGTCAATTGTGGTATCTTTTAAGGTCCTTCATATTTAGTTTAATCTCTCTTAACACAAAAACTTCTCTATCAATTAGATGACCAATTTTTTTGCAATTAAAAGAAGGACGAAAAAATTTAAGAAAAAAGTCAACCTAAGTAAATGAAACATTTTATTAATTCAAACAAAAATACACTAATTTTGCTTACATCCCTTTAAATTATTTAATTAAACCAGTATTTTTCCGCTGAATTGATGTTCTCCGCAAATATATAATTGTCTAATAATATATTTGAAATTTTGGAGCAAGAAATATTCTTCATATTGAATTTTACGATAAGTGCTGCTGCTAGAGTATCAATATTCAATCTTGATTTCTCACTTGTCCAAAATATTGTAGAAAACAATGGTGTCTCTCTCTGCTGATACGAGGAATTGAAATTACTTTTTCAATTAAACTTTTTTTTTTTTTTTTTATCAGCCAGACCAGCATTAACAACAAACATGTTTGTCAGATTTTCCTATTCTACGTAGATAATGATACAGGACAAATACTTGCCCAAAAAATGAGATGACAACAAATCTCCATATTGTAGCAACACGACAAAACGACTGAGCGTGGTAGATGAGCGCTAAAGATCTGGCCTCGCATTAGGGAGAAAGCTAGTTCGAATCCCCACCCGGGCATCCAGATTTGATTTTTTTTAATGGTTTCCTCAAACCACTCCAGGCGAATGCCAGGATGATTCCTTCAAAAGGCCATGGCCGAATTCCTTCCAGTCTCTTGCTCCCAGTTTTTTCCTCAGCAGTAATGACCTTCACTTTGACGAGGCGTAAAGCCCAAAACAAAACAAAAAACGAGAAAATGTTCTAATTCTTCTGCATAATTTGTGGATTTAATCCTTACAGCTTCATTGACAATGCTTCAGTTTATGCTAATTCGCATATTAATTGAATTATTGCTTCCAATAGAGCGCACGGTTTGGTAACTATTGCCCCAGTCATCCAGCTACCCCTTTCTTAGTAATTTTTATTATTATCTTATATACATTGAGTGTTAAAATTTTTCGCCCTATCTACTGTTGTGATTTAGGAATTTTAATTTTAAATTCCTTCAATGTTTTTGGGAAATTATTCATCATTTTCCACGGTAATTTGTTCCAATCCCTGACACCCTTACCAACAAAATACAATTTTCCCACTCCCTTAGGCATCAAATCGAGTGACAGTTTATGCCCTATCTTTTCCCTATCATGCACTACTCCCAATTCTTCAACCATTAGCCTTCCAAGCCTCAACGACAATATACGTCTCTTACACTCTCTTCACCCTCCTCCTGTCTTCCGATGACTCCTAGTCCAGCTCCTTTATCATATCAGTTACTGACTGGGTCCTGCGATAATTTGCGCAAACAAATATAGCTGCTCTCCTTTGCAAGCCCTCCAATTTCTATATTTATTATCAAAAATATTGGTCCCAAACTACACTATCATATTCAATCAATGGTATGAACAAAGTTTTGTAACCCAATTTCCTAACTTCTCTTGTAAATTTTGTCATCACCCTCTCAAGTAAATCAAGAATTTTACAACCTTTTCCTATCGCCTTTCAAATGTACCAGTTGAGTTAATTATCAAACTTATTGTCAAGATATTTACATTTTAATCATTCAACAAGCAATTCTGTCGCAACACTATATGTAAATGTCACGTTCTGGATTAGATTTTAGTGTATACAGTTTCAGCTCGTATCTCAGTTTTTAATTTTTTAATTTTTTTTAACTCTGATGGTTTCTACAAATTATTCAAACGAACATTCATGATGGAATAGAAGAAACATCAAAGGTAGCTTTACAGCTGTTGGTGCATAACAGTTGTTATTTGACGGATACAAAAACCCAGTTTAATTCTTCAGTGAGTATAACATCTAGACTGCAGGGGTGGCCAACCCGCGGCCCAAATTTTTTCCGGCCCGCGATTCATCACACTTTTACAAAATACTTTTTATATCTCATTTTTAGAGTTATATATTTCTCTACAATGTATGTTTAGTATCATTATTATTATGTTATCTGTGTTTACATGTTATAATAATAATAAACACAATAATAACTCAGGTTTAAATTATTCACTCAAAAAAAAAAGACTCTAGTGGGGTTATATAATTTTATATGCGGCCCGCGGAGTTATGATGCACTTCCATAGTGGCCCGCGAGATCATTTGGGTTGGCCACTCCTGATCTAGAGCTTCAAGACAAGGCCTGAGAGCTGGACTGGACTAATAAGCAAAGCTAACGTCCAGTACACATGTATTTGTCTTACAGTGAGCTAACAATTAAATTATAAGAATTGCATAATACGTCTGCAATCAATAATTCTTTCACGGTAATAGAACAAATGAAAGTTGTTTTCTAAATAAAAAGACAAGCGAAAGTAATCATATAAATTCAAAGTAGTTTTAGGGGAAAAAAAATGTCAATATGAAACGTCGTCATCAGTTGTTTGACGACCTGCGACTTCACTTTACATTTTAACATACGGTTGGTCTATTATTTTTCTGCAGGCTTTGCTTTTGTTAAAGTAAATTTTGGAATCTCGGATAAAGGAAGATGATTCTGGCTGCCCGTGGTATGGCCGGGGTGTTGTGTTTCGTCAGTGTCGAGGTTTTTATTTTTCTTCTCTCCCGCGTTCACTTACTCGTAACAAGTAGCCGCGTGTGTCCCCTCTGTCTTTTCCCTGAGGGCCGGCCAGCTACCGTATAAGTTTTCCGGCAAGTGTCGCCCCAGTGCGAGCGGCTCCAAGTGAAACCGCCTCCCCAGAGGCTGGACAAGACGACCCCTGCCCGCTCGGCCAACCTCTATACCTGCGGTACCATCGCTAATTTCCATGTAAATTCTGAAGTACGTTGCAGTCCACAAGTGATTGATCTATCCTACTGTAAGTCTTTACAGCCACAACCCACCAAACCACCCAGTTTAACTTTTCTGTGACAGATCTTAACTACAGGATGTAAACGGAAACAAATTTCTCTCTAATTTCATAAGTGTGAATTCTCTTTGAAGAGAAATAGCCAGTAGTGCGAAATAATCTACGCGCGTTGTTAAACCGAGCGTGGTGGGTGAGCGGTAACGTTCTGGCCTCGCTTTCGGGAGGACACTCGTTCGAATCTCCATCCAGCCATCAAGCTTTTGGTTTTTCGTGACTTCCCCAAATACCTCCAGGCGAAATCCGGGATGGTTCCTTCAAAAGGTCATGACCGAATTACTCCCCGCTCGTTGTGCCTGCTTCTTTCCCGCCTTTAATGGTCTCGAAATTGACGAGGATTAAAGTCTTAAGCAAAAAAAAAAAAAAGACGGGCGTCTACGTTTCGACAGCTATTCTTGCTGTCATCATCAGACGCAATGTATCTCCCGCGTTTAGACTTGTCGCCGACAGAATCATTGTTGCACGTGGAGCCAGCTTAGGAAATGTTCTGTTTTCACTATTGACATCACATCATTAGGCCCTACAATACTGGATGATGTTATTTTAAACAGTCACACAAATTATTTCTGTTGGCAATATGCCAACTAATAAAAAGGCAACACCGATGAAAAGTGTGAGTAAGGAGGATTTTTTTCTTGACTTATTTTGAAACTCAGACATAACATACTTAGTTAACACTAAAACGCATTGTCTGCTTAAAATATACAGGGTGTCCAGAAAAGGACTCCCTGATTTCAAAATTAAATATCTCGAAAACAAAGATCGATAGAGGAATGCAGTAAACGGTATGTTTATTGTGACAGCTGTAAGAAGTGTATACAGCAGTGTGAAATAATAGTTACAAAAGCTGCTAACAGATGGCGCTGTACGCTCATATCAGCATACATAAGTGAAATAATCGTATGAAAACAATCTTTGCAAACAATCACATCACAATATTTTTCAAAATGTTCACCATTGGCACGTTTCAATGGTGGAACTGATCGCCCTGAGCTTCGGATCACTATTTAGGCATTACGTATGGCGATTACAGCGCCATCTGTTAGCAGCTTTTGTAACTATTATTTCAAACTGCTGTATACACTTCTTACAGCTGTCACGATAAACATACCGTTTACTGCATTCCTCTATCGATCTTTGTTTTCGAGATATTTAATTTTGAAATCAGGGAGTCCTTTTCTGGACACCCTGTATGTTAAAACTAGGTCCACGGGTCGCCTGCGGGGTATGCAACCTACCACACACAATAGTAGTTTGGTAGAGGCCGCGTCAGGGGTTGGTAGGAATTTCCATTAAAAGTTGTTGCCTGTGCAAGGACTGTCAATAAGTGTCAAGTATAAACGCTTCAAAGAGCTGGATTACTTTTACTAGATGCTGTATTATCCTACAGATACTGGAGAGGGTGATGAGAGGATGCACCAGAGCAGTTTTGGAATTGGGTTACGAAAATTTCGGTCAAACCATTGGTTGAATATGGTGGTGCAGATTGGGACCTACATTTTGCGTGTCAAATACAGAAGATGGAGGGTATGAAAAGAAGAGCCACTAGATTTGTTCGTGGAAATTATCGCACGACCCAGTCAGAATTAGTGATGATCCGATACAAGTAAATACGAGTAAGTACTCGATACTTTGTTTCGATACCGAGTACTTTCCGTATTCGAATTAATTCATTCGATACTTACTCGGTATCGGAAGAAAAGTACTTGTATCGAATCGAAATTATCGAAACGCACCCGGTGTTAAATTCTAAATGCATCATCCCTGCTGCGCCACTCAGTCACGCCTGCGAAATTAATTTCCCACTGATGTCAAGTTGATATCATCAAAAATCAAACGAAATCAGTCTTAGAATAGGCAATCTAATCTCAAAGAGTTTGTTTTAGGTCCCTATTTCATTGTAATAAAGTTGTACTTGGTGCGCATTTCGCTATACCTGGCCAATGATCGCTCCCGCGCAGCCCCACACAAAAAGTAAAGGATATGGTTCATAAGCAACTAAGTAGCCCATGTGAATCGGAAGATGAAGCTGCTTCAGCTAGCGTTTCACAGGAATATCACTTCTGGAAACATCACAAAGAAAAAGAAAACGCACCGTAGTGACAAAATCTCTCTCTACTTGTTAAACACTGTAACGTCCCTAAAAAGCAATCCATTTACAGAATGGGAAGAAGTGAAACTAACATTTTCTTGTCTCTATAAATACGCACAACAGTATCATATTGTTGTAGAAAGGTCAGTATTGAGTGAATGTTTGTTTTCTAATGCGAGCGAAACATTGAGAAACAAAACAAACAATCTGTCCCCACTCCCCAAAATATTTGGAACAATTGATTTTTTGGGAAACCTTTCAAAAGCGGACTTTTATTGTTTAAAAGTGTTAAAACTATAATAAATAAATATTTAAAGATAAGACAAAACCTTCAAGGTTTGCTTACATTGCGAGCATTATTATAATTTTAATAAATAAATAAAAATGTTTATTGAGTGTTATTTAATTTTATAACACTAGGCAAATAAAATAATTTAACATGTAACGTATATTTTTATATTTCGACATTAATTTTTTTTAAAGTATCGATATGAGTAAGTATCGATACTTTTGCAGTACTCATATGAGTAAGTATCGCAAGACAATTTGAGTACTACTCATTTGAGTAGGTATCGATACTTTGATGGTATCGGAACATCACTAGTCAGAATCTGATATGGTACAGAAGCTGTGTTGAGAGTCGTTGGAGGACAGGAAAAGGGTGAAGAAAATGTTGGAAATGAACAAGGCATATGTTGGTTGAGGGGTTTGGGAGAATATCGGTCGAAGAATTAGCAATAGTGGATTTAAAGGAAAAGATGACGATGACCATAAGCTGGCTCTCGATTTCATGTAATGTAAGGGAGAGGGAAAATTTTCTTTTGTGGGCAAAGGTGTCAGGAATTGCAACATTTTATGAATTGATGAATAATTTCCACAAAACGCTGAAGGAATTTAAAAATTAAAATTCGTAAAACGCAGAAGTAGCTGGAGAAGGAATTTAACACTGATATTATATCAGACTAGTGTAAGCCCGTGACAGTTTTTCGCGTATCGCCACGAGTTTGGAATACTTCCAGTTTTTAGGGTCAAAGATAATGTCAGGTTGACCTGATCTGACAAAATATGAACTTGACCTGTGTTTCACCCTTAGGGTCAATAAACTCTATCGACCTTGAAGAAGTATTATTAAACGCAGGTATTAAACACGGGCAGGTAAGATCGTGCAATCGTATAATTGTTTCAAAGGTCGTAGACTCGAACTTGCTTAAATAAAAACTTGACTTGTATTTGACCCTTAAAGTTCACTCTGCTAAATTTAAAAATTTCCTGTTTGCTTCGAAAGAGTCACATTCTGTCTTTACTGAGACGGGGTCAAACTCTCATAATGTAATCATTGGTCACAGTATCTGTAACGGCCAGAGAACTTAATACACATTCCATATTATTAAACAGTTGACCAACTCCGAAGGAATTAATTGCCAGAATAATTGGTAACATATTTGGTCTGATATCCACTTAATATAGCGTAATAACTTACGTACAGCGAACATGAAGAAAGACTATTAACGAAAATTATCAGTAAAATACCTAAAAAGCGAATAAACCGAATGCATAAACTTTGGTCAAACAACATCAATTAATGAAAGTTTTAATCAAATTGAAATTTATTCCAAACTGGAATGACAATTTGGAATTCGTGATTACAGCAGAGACCATGAGTAATTTAATGTTTTAAAAATTTTTTAAGTTGCTTTTATTTTTTTTATTTTTATTTTTTGTAACAGTTTAACGTCCCTTTTTAACAACGTGGTCTTTAGAGACGGGAAAGGATGGGGGCAAGGAATGGGAAGGAATTCGGCCATGGCCTTTTTTTTATTTTTTTTTAAAGGAAGCATCCCGGCATTCACCTGGAGTGATTTGGAGAAACCATGGAAAACCCAAATCTGGATGCCCGGACGGGGATTCGAACCGCCGTCCTCCCGAATGCGAGGCCAGGCTTTTATTAGCAACATGTTACTGAAAAGCAGATCCACGTTTTTTCAGCTGCAAAATTTATCAATTTTTTTTAACTATGAAACGCTACGAAAAGAAAACTTAATGAATGTATTATGGCAGTTAATTTGGTAGCAGTTGCTTAGCTATTAAATTATGAACATAACCACGAATTCCTTCTAATGGTATCTCTGGTCGCTGTTTTGGAGCGAAGGCTGACACGTGACACCGTTCTCCAGCCAATAGCTATCGAGGTGAGTGCACGAGTGACCTTAAGAAATTATATAGTAGATAATTTTAAAAAATTAAATAAAAAAGGGACAATTAGATGGCTAAGGGGATTGCCACCAGAGCGTTTACTCCATCGCAATTAAATTAATAATAATGTATTATACTATGCACCCTTTTAATAGAATATTTTTCTATACACTATGGAAAATTACCAAAAAAAAATGAAAAAGTGATTGTATTCTGATATGAAATAATGTATACAAAAAAGTATTGTAAATATGCTCTTACACATCGCTAAGTAATTAATTTCAACAACCTAAGGCAAAAAACTGTTTTTCTTTTATTTGAGTGGTGAAGGAAAGGCTCATTGTTCGAAACTTCAGCACAGGTTTGTTGATAATAATAATAAATTATTAATTTTAGTAGCATACACTCTTAATCGAGTCACATGTAACTATCAATATTAATTTATTCTATAACTAACGTAGTCCACAACCCGAAGGTTGGTTGGATCCTCCAGATGTAGGCATACTAAGCCATTGTGTCAGAGGTAGGACGGCCGGTTCCTTTCCTCTGGGACCTACTGCACACTTTAACGTGGAATCCGAAGAACGGAAAGTACTGGCGTAGCACATACGGTCAAATACAACTATCAAAAATTCGTGACCCCACCAGGATCTGACCCTGAACTTCTGAAAGCAAGCACCTCAATCTCTGCGTTACCAGGCCGCCCTTAATGTATAAATCATATACATAATTTCCGAAGAAACGTATCAGTGAATCTCATATTTACCTAAGTATCATACCCTTTCTGTGTAGGGGAACATGACATTTAAAACACGTAAAATAATAGAAAACGTCCTGTAGTGTGCATAAAGCAAGAAAGGTATGAATAGTAGTGCATGGAAGGGAAAAGGTGACCATGAGCACTCGATTTCAGGCACAAGGGTGTGGGAAGATTCTCTTTTTTAGGTAAGGGTGTCAGGGATTGGATTGAGTTACCAAGAGAAATGATAAATAATTTATAGTAAACGTTGATAGAATTTAAAGATGAAATTTGTAGAGGGCAAATGTAGATGGGTGCAGGATAGGGGGAAGGTGGGGGTGTAGGGAAATTGTCACCGGGGCGTGTGCTCCATTGCAATTAAATTAAATTAAAAGGTTTGAAAATTGACTTTAAATGCGAACACAAGAATTTGAAACAGTTTTATTTTATAAGGGTTTTTTTTAACAATTTATTTTACTTCGAACTTCAACAACAACAGATATAACTTTTATGTACTGTGTATGTATCATGCCGTTTATTTTGATATTTGAGGATCTTTAATCCAATATCATAGCAAGGAAATGTAATTAACTTGAAAGTTATTGTTTATAAATTGAATTAAATTAAAATTACCGTTTAGTAAAACATTCGGTTACAATATGATTTAAAAGTAAATGATAATTTAAAAATATGGCTGCCCTAAATTAGAATAGTGAATATATTATTTCGAGAATCTTTTACTTAATATTAATGTTCGTTCTCAGTGTGCCAACTGGAATGGTGGGAGGTAATGGATCTAGTTTTCAGAACACATCTTTTATGTATTTCGTAGGTACTGTCAAATTTCACATGGCGTGCTCTATTTAATTTCTCACTTCAGTCGCAAGAAGCGAAAGAAACTAAATCACAAATTACGAACGAGTTTATAAAACTCGTGCACGCTCACTGAAAAAAAAGAGTTTCACGGTCGTTAAGTCGTTAGGAATTGTGGCCACATAAATTATGTTAATGTCTCCTCCTATTATAAACTCGGTAACAGAGTTCGTAATTTTACGGAACATTTAAACCTGATTCGTAGCGCAAAGGGGGGAGGAAAAAAAACTCGATTTTAAAAGCGGAGACACGCAGCGGTGCAAGTCAGCAGTCTGGTGAGTGACGTCATGAGAGGGGGAGTGGGGGAAATGTATCTCAGACCAAAGATTCTGTTCCACAGCGATGCCGTTATTCACAGAATGTAAACCGGTTGCCGTATTTTATTATTAATTTAATTGCTATGGAGCACACGCTCCGTTGTCAATCCTCTAGTCATCTAATAACCCTTATTTTATTGTTATTTTGCATAATTTTAGTGCTAAATTCTTCCAAGAACTACTCTGGCTATTTATGAATTTTAATTTTAAATTACTTTAGCGTTTTTCGCAAGTTATTCATCAGTTCACTTGATAATTTGTTACAATCATTGACAACCATACAAAAAAAAAAATATTAAAAAATCCCACTCCCCTATGCATGAAATACAGTGCCAGCTTGTGGTCATGGACATCTTTTCCCTTCCATGCACTATTCCTAATTCTTCTACCAATATCCTTCCAAGCCCTATCACCAATATATGCCTTGTACATTCCCAGCACTCTCTTCACCCTCCTCCTGTTTTCCAATGAATCCCATTCCAGCTCTTTTATCATATCAGTTACTGACTGGTTCCTGCGATAATTTCCACAAACTAATCTATCTGCTCTTCTTTGCACACCCTCCAACTCCAGTATCTGATAACCAAAATGTGGGTCCCAAACTACACCACCATATTCAACCAATGGTCAGACCAAAGTTTTGCAACCCAACTCCCTAATTTCTCTGGTACGTCCTCTCATCACCCTCTCCAGTAAATGAAGCATTTTTCAATCTTCTCCTAATACCTCCCCAATGTGCTCTGCCCAATTGAGTTTGTTATCAAACGTTATGCCAAGATATTTACAATTCAAGCCTTCAGCAAACAATTTTGACCGTACCTTATAATCATAAGCAAGCTTCAGATTTTTATCTGTGTACCTAATAAGCTGACTCTTCTTAGCATTTACCTTAATACCATGCCGACCTACCCATTCAGATATTCGATCCAGGTCACATTGCAGCTGTTTAAAGTCTTCTCGTGTTTTGATTCTATTATATACCATCATGTCATCTGCAAACAACCTAAATGCTGAATGTAAACCATCAACACAATCATTCATTATAATAATGAAAAACAACGGTTCCAATGCACTATGCTGTAGTACTCCCATATTTACTTCCAACCCTTTTGCTAATGTATTTCCTACTCTAACACTTTTCTTTCTAGCTTTGAAGAATTCCTCTAGCCAACTAGTAACTTTTTCATCCAATCTAATTCTTTTACCACCATGTTATGGCTCACTGTATTAAATGCCATAGAAAGATCTAGTGCCACACTATCAAGTAGGCTCCCTTATCCAATTCTTCCAAAATATCTTACATATAGCTCACCATCTGAGATTCACGTGACTATCCCTAAATAAAGCCATGTTGTCGATCTGCAAACCAGTTTCTTTCCTCACAGACATATCTGATATAATTGCATATCAATCTCTCCATCATTTTGCCTTTCACTGATGTAAAACTAATCGGCCTATAATATTCAGCCCTATTTGTCACCCCTCCTTTATTAACCGGTACTACTATCGTTCTATGTCATTCCACTGGTAAGCAGCACGACTCATTTTAAAACAAAATTTTATCGTAAGGCACAATATAGTATCCCACAATCTTTAATACTTCTGTAGTAACATTACCTGCACTAGTCCCTTTGCATTTTTTTGGCTTTCTGAGTTCCTCCACAATTTCCTGCGAATTTATTTCAAATTTTGTAGTTTCCTCTCTTCTACTCGTAGGGAGATTCTGGTCTGATTTATTCCCTCCCATCACAGGTTGATAGTTCCTAGTGGTCTCATAGCAGTCTCTCAATATCCCTGCCATTTTAATATGCTCAGTGACTTCATCACCATTCTAATCTACAATTTTCTGAATACCTTCCCTTCCTCTCAGTTTTCTAACATAGCCATAGAAATTTGTAGATACATCGTTCAGTGGTCCTCCTGCACCAATGATATTCTTCATAAACCGATCATTTCCTTCTTTGCTCTTATTAACTGCTTGTTTAGTTGTTTTAAGTATTGCCTAATGCCTTCCTAACTATTAACTATGTTTTGGTATGTCATAGATCTAGAATAGTTCCCAGATATCGAATTCAGCACCATGTGAGGCAACAGGCTTGCTTCCCCTTAAAATACGTTCTTGTAATTCTTAATTTTATAGTTAATATTTTCAGAGGTTTCCTAGACAGATGAAGAGGAGTAATATCTTTGGAGCAATAATAATATCTGCGTTCATGTCACGCAGATATTATTATGAGAGAGGGTGGCACAAAGTAGAATTAATTATTGAGTTTCAGATGATATTTAAGAAATTTTAATGTTATTTAAATGAATATTAATGATTACTGAGTCAACTTGCAATACAGTATAAGGTTTGTATCGTTTCATCTTTTTTTGTTTTTTTTTTGTTTGTTTGTGGAAGAGGATTGAGAGGATCGAATAACAACATTTCTTACAGGTAATCAAAGCTAAAAAAATGAATTTTCTTAGTAAAAATTGTTGTATTAACAAAACAGTAAGTTATAGAATAAATAGAAGCTAAATAATTGTGTGATAAAAATATAAAACTAATACACCTACTAAATAACCAAGACAGTAATAATAAATTTACGTAAAACAAATAGTGGTAGGCTAGGTAAGATCTTGCGAGGAGCACGAGAGATAATAAGCCCAAATTCGCTATAAAAAATAACTTTTTGATGTCACAGGTGATTTTACCTGAGCCAAACTATTACTTGGACTTGTTAAAGCCGATTTAAAAAATTTTGAAAGTCACAAAAAATGTGTTTTCAAGATAAAAAAAATAATTTTTAGGGTCATTACCTAATCAGAATGAAATACGAAGTTAGTCTGTGCATGATACCCAGCAAAATCTGAAGAATTTTCGTTGTGTTATAATATAACAATATATTTTAATTAAATTGCAACGAAGCTCACGCTCTGGTGGCAATTTCCCTACACACCCATCTTACCCCTTCCTGCACTCACCTACATTTGCCCTCTACAAATTTCAACTTTAAATTCATTCAACGTTTTTGGAAAATTATTCACCATTTCTCTTGGTAACTTATTCCAATCCCTGACACCCTTACCTAAAAAAACAGAATCTTCCCACACCCTTGTGCCTGAAATCGAGTGCCAGCTTGTGGTCATGGTCATCTATTCCCTTCAATGCACTACTTTTAATACCTACACCAACATCTTTTCATGACTCATAGCAAATATACGCCTTGTACACTCACATGATCCTTTTCATCCTGCTCGTATCTTCCAATGAATCCCATTCCAGTTCTTTTATCATATCTGTTACTGACTGCATTCTGGGATAATTTCAAGAAACAAATCTAGCAGCCCTTTTTTGCACCCTCTCCAACTCCTGTATTTGATACTCAAAATGTGGGTCCCATACTACACTGCCATAGTCAAGCAATGGTCTGACCAAAGTTTTGTAACCCAATTCATTTACTTCTCTCGTACATCCCCTCGTCACTCTCTCCAATAAGTGCAGAATTATTAAACCTTTCCCTACAACCTGTCCAATGTGTTCTGCCCAGTTAAGCTTGTGAACGGACTTTATTAAAGAGGTACACCGAGGATACCAGTATGTATTGTGGCAACCCACAGTAAAATCAAAGTGGAATTTACTGACCAGTCACACCTCCAAATAAATTATTATTATAGAGGATCGTTTTTAAGAACTCTCGCGGTAATAGACGAGCTTGTCGGAACTAATAAAAGGCTATGTTTGGTCTCTATGTCATCGTGTCCGTAACGCTGACGTCACGCTCCCGACTGAACTAACAACGGCCAGGGATGCCGAGGTTATGAGCGTTGTTTAGTGACAGTTCTATTTAGCTAAGCAACTGCGAGGAAATGAAGCGTCAGGTCAAGGTAACAAAAGAAAGCATTTTGGTTAAATCAAAATATTAATTATTAGTTGCTATTATGTTCATATTCTGCCCACGTTTTGTTATACTCTATTCAGAGATATGACTGTTACAGAAAACTAAGGAATATGTATCACTTTACCTCATCTTAACAACAATTGCATTTAGTTAAGCAACTGCTAGGAAATGAACTGCTTTCAGCAGCAGTCATTTTTGGCGGGCTTAGAAGCTAGTTGGGATAGTCTTCAGCTATTCGTAAACTCTAAAGAATCTAATACGTAATACAACAAAATACATCCAAGTGCAACTCTCTCTCATCTGCTTAGGGTTCAATACACAGCTCCTAAACTGTGTCACCTAATGATTTTTTTAAAAAATAAATAAGAAAACAAACAAGTGAGCACATAACTCGTTTCGTGAAATTGTATTTTAAATTGTATTTGTAGATTAAACACAAAAAAAAAATGTAGTGGGTATAAAGGAAATCTTTGAAACCTCCAAAAACTTATTTTCACGACTCATTTATCATACGATTCATGAAAATCTCTATCGATTAATACCCATGTATGTTTTTTTTAGAAAATTTATATGCTGAAGTATTATTATTATTTTTTTTTACAAAAAAAATCCTTAATTAATCTTTTTACGAAACCATTAGCTTCAGGCTACATCATTGTAAATTTTGGAAGAAGTTTCAGATCAAAATAAAGCGGTTCAATTAGATTTTTTAACTGATTTTCGCCAAAATCTCGTGCAAGTCATGGAATAAAAAGAAAAGTATTCTGAGAGCCGGCTGGTTTCATTTGATAAACCATAAAGATTCACTATTATTTTTACTTCATCCTCCATTCAACCCCACACAATAATAATAATAATTATTATCATTATTATTGGTAGACCCTATTAGATAAAGCAGAGCCTTGATTCTTATCATGGCTGGTTATTAAGAATTTGTCCATTGTTTCCACTGGGTAGTTAGAACCAGGCATTGCGATCACCCTGCGAATCATTGGGGACCATCTCCGGTTTCCCGGGAGTGACTTACGACTATTCCAAAGTTCCGGTTTTGTTGATTATAGACGGTCATCTTCCATTATCTACTAAGAAAGTTTCTTTGTACATAACAGATCCCTAGTTCCATCCTCTACTCTCTAAGTCCTTGTTCAGTTGGTCTATCCATTTTCTTCTTGTTCCTCCAACTGGTCTACTTTTTTTTATTTTTATTTTTTTTCAAATAATTTTTCGGTAATCTTTTGATATTCAAACCATTTAGGTGTAGATGACCTAAGCCTTTCTTCGATGGGTTCATTTAACTCTTGGTCTAATACCATAATTCTTATGCGATGAAGTCTCATTTTCTGGAGGGCAGTTCTAGGAAGGCTTGGATCTTTTCATGTCGCTTGTAATTCTGGGATGCAACATAGTACCGAAATTTGAACACTTATTCGCGAACTCTAATCCGATTACTAGCCGGGAATCTTTCCCAGTGGAACACGCTCATGCTCACTGACTCGTAAAAAAAACGTTCCTACTACTCGACGAGCACGGGCATTTTTAAACCTGATTACCTAATAAATTAATGATGCTTTGTCGAAGCCACTGTACCATGGACATATGGAGATACGCCTAACTATATATTCCGGAGATCTAATACAGTGATGGACCGTTTGTTAGCAAAATTTCTGCATCTGGATAAGATTACTAACGACAGAGGTCAATGGGGTCCTGATACTCATAGTAATTTTCCCTAAATTGTATTTTGGTAATTTTTTCTGATCCCCTATATTTCTATGGTATCCAATTCCATAAAATATAACTTTACAAAATTTTAAATACGGTATTCGGTTTGGCTCAGTGAAATAAATGACATCAACAAATTTGAGAGCTAAATCGTGTGACAAATCTACAGACAGTGGATGGAGCAATAGCTAAAGGAATTGTGAAGGATTTTTAACTAAATTACGGTCTTTTTTTTACGGTAGCGGCCTTATTTCTGGTTAACGCGTAGCAAAGATCGTCGCTATAGATGATGTCAGAGAGTTTGTTGCATTGTTGGAAGACTGAAATCTTATAGACGGCAGTTTCATAAACACTAATGTTGTATGTGAGAAAGACGAGGAATAAAAACATTAATCTGCTGATTTTACTGTTTTAAGTAATTCAAAGTTCGTCAATAGTAAAGGATTTCAGAACTGTCATGGTAATTATGTGAATAAAAGCTGTTGATTTGTTAACAATAAACAGAAAGTTCTAATTTAAATTATTAAATTCAAGGTATGTAGAACATTAATGAGATTCTGTTTTAAGTTTTTATTTTAGATTTCCAAGCAACGTAACTTTATGTGGCGTGATACAGTTGATAAAAGTAACACATCCGATCTTACATCAATTTACAAGAATCGTACTCGGTCTAAGTGGACCTGTAAGAAAATCATATATACTCTGTTTCCTTTTAAGTAAGGCAACCTCAGAAAAATGTGAACGGAAGCCGTGGCATGCCCGAGTCAAGTTGCTGGAAAAGGAACGAGAAACATACACTGAATGTCTAGAAAATAATACCGTCCTCATCCTTGCAAAAGACGCATAGGAGTTCGAGCGACGTATTTCACTGTTCCCACTGCTACCATAAAACTGTCTCTGGTCAGAGATACCGCTCTCGACGGAACTCGGGGGCAGCCACCGTAAACACCAGGGAGGGTGGGTCCTTCGCAGAGCTGGCGACTCGGCGGAGAAAAATCTCCCGGCCGCGTCGTTTCGACGTCACTGCGCGGTTTCCGTTTCCCAGACGACAAGTGTTATTAATACGCGTCGCGACGGGAAATATCACCGCCGTACGCCAGAGTGGGGTCGGGATTTACAGCGACCCCGGAGTGGACCGCCATTTTCCGCGGCCGGCAAAGCGACGCCCGGCGTCGTACGCGTCACCCCTTTGCGCGGGGGTGGCTGCCATTGGCGGCGCAGAGGTCACGACCCCGCCCCCGACGCCGCCGCCAAGGCCGCGCCCTCTTAACCCCGCGTCGGCTGCGCGCGCACCACAAAAACACGGCGCCCTTAATTAGCCCACACTCCGCGTCTCCGCCTCCAGTGGCGCGATATTCTTGAGGAAGTTATTTTCATGACACGCCGTACACAACTAACACGCTACCATCAATATTGTACCTATTTAAGCAGAATTTCCACAAGGATCAGTACTAGGCCCGATATTACATGTCTCGAAGTAACCTTTAAGTCACAACTAACACCCTACCATCAATATTGTACCTATTTAAGCAGAATTTCCACAAGGATCAGTACTAGGTCCGATATTACATGTCCCCAAGTAACCTTTAAGTCACAACTAACCCGCTACCATCAATATTGTACCTATTTAAGCAGAATTTCCACAAGGATCAGTCCAAGGCCCGATATTACATGTCCCCAAGTAACCTTTAAGTCACAACTAACACGCTACCATCAATATTGTACCTATTTAAGGAGAATTTCCACAAGGATCAGAACTAGGCCCGATATTACATGTCCCTAAGTAGCCTTTACGTAGCAGGTTGATCCCTGCCTGACTGCTGTTGCTATTACTATCACCCCACGATCCACTAAAAGTGGGAGATGCAAGGTGTGCTGCACCTTAACGTGTAATAGTTTAAGCAATGGAAGGGATATATGGGATATGGCAAGAGTCGCCCACGGGCTATTTTGACCAATCCTCTAACCATTCGCCTGAAGCGATCTTGGAAAACCACGGAAAATCCAGATCAGAATGGCCGAAGCGATTTCTCGAAACCTAATCCTGTCGGATTCTAAGTTTTCTCATTCGATAAATCCTTCCTAATTCATTTAATAATCGGTAGTAGAAAAAAGTGATTGTAAAAAAGAATTAGTTCTGGCCTTGATTTCTCCTATTTTATTTTCTTGATCATTCCTACATAGGAATGTTGCTGGTAGTGGAATGTGTCTTTTGTCATACTATAGTTGGTCTGTCATGAAATTTACAATTAGTTTCTGTCGAGAGCAATGCCTACGCTGTTGCAGATCTTTTTAACTCAATCTCTTCAACATCGCACTTACGCTTTCCCTCCAGCTACATACACCTGTTACGAATCGAGCGGCTCATTTATTGACCTTCTCTAAGGCCTATATTAACCCTTTTTGATGGGAACTCCATACATAAGAATGACATTCTAAGGAAGGTCGCACTAGTGCTTTCTATGCAATCGATTTAACTTCCGTTGTACACTGTTTTAAAGTATGACCATAGAAACAGAGAATATGATGTACTTTACCAATTACCTTCTCTATATGTTCATTCCACAACAAATTATTACTACCCCTAGGTACTTAGCTGAATCAATCGTACTAATAACTGGGTCGTTAATTGAATATTCAGAACTAAATGGTGTCACATTTAATTTCAGCTGCCAGTATTCGCACCACTCAGTTATTTTCCCTACATCGGCTTGTAACACAAGCGCAATCGCTCTGGGATTTACATCACGATAAATAATAGCATCATCGGAAAATAGTCTTCGTTTTCCCTCCAATACTTTGCAAAAATCATTACTGTATATGAGAAACTACTACATGACAGTGGTGAACCCCGGACCTCACTTCGGTCAGTGATGAACTCTCGCCGTCGAGAACTATACACTGTGTTCTATCTTTCATTGATTCGGCAACCCAGTCGCATATTTTTCTACAAGCTGGCATTCGATTTCAGGCAAAAGAGTGTGTGAAAATCTTCATTTGTAGGTAAGGGAGGCAGGAATTGGAATAAAATACCAAGTGATGAATAATTTACGAAAAATGCTGAAAGAATATATAGTTGAAATTTGTAGAGGACAAAATTACGCAGGTACAAGAAAAAAGGGAAAATAAGTGTTTTGCCATAACATATCATAACAAGCTCAACTGGGCAGTACACATTTGACGGGTAGTAGTAGGAAAAGGTTTCAAAATCCTTCACTGACTGGAGAGAGTGGTGAGGGGATGTACCAGAGAAGTGACGGAATTGGGTTACAAAACTTTGATCAGACAATTGCTAGAATATGGTAGATAGTACGATACCCAAATTCTAGGTATCAAATACAGGAGTTGGAGAGGGTTCAGGGAAGGGCTGCAACGAGATTTGTTTCTGGAAATTACAGCAGAACGCAGTTAGTAACAGATGTGATAAAAGAGCTGGAAGGAATTCATTCGAAGGCAGGACGAGGGTGAAGAGAGCGCACATTGCATATATTTGTGATGATAAATGGAAAGATATTGATGTAGGTATGAAAAGTAATGCATGCAAGGGAAAAAATTACAATGACCACAAGCTGTCACTTGATTTCAGGCAAAAGGGTGTAGTAAAGTTTTTTTCGTAGGTGAGTGTGTCAGGGATTGGAATAAATTACCAAGGTAAGTGATGAATAATTTTCTAATAACGTCAAAAGAAACTAAAATTCGCACAGAACAAAATTTATGTGTAGGAAAATTAACACCAGAGCGTACGTTCCATCACAAATAAATTAAACTAATTAAACCAATTAAGATATAGATTTAATAATTTTTCAGGTTTTTTGCTTCAGAAGAAAATTGTTCATTATTTAGCTAAATCTAGTGACAGCAATGATATTCACTAATTAAGATTTCTTCAATTGCCTATCTCACGCAAAGCTTTTTAAAATAAAAGTTCCTTACGTTTAACACTTAAGGTTGTCTAATTGCAGTTTCGTGGGGCGCGTACTTAAATATTTTAATTGCTGTGTTTCTAGCAATCAGCCGTCCTCCAAATGAGCAGAGAAACGTACAACAATTCATCTTCCAGAGGAAGTGGAAAATTGAAATGTTTTTTTAGAGTTCAGGAACATATTAATTATGCATTTAGTCTAAGGATTAATTTTACATACATCCTGACGTTCTTGATGGAAACAGTACTAAAATTATACTAAAATGATAATTAACACCAAATAAAATGTGTTATTTGAATCATAATTTAGTAACAAAATTTAGCTTTAAACAAAATTTTAATTTGTACTGAATCAAAACCTTTAATGTTTACATCAAAGCTTTAGGATGAACAAACTACGAGGGAGCCCACAGATAAAACGATTTAAAGATCAATATCTGACATAGAAAAAATTAATGACAAGATTTATAATGTTACATAGTACTATCCAAACAAAAAATTCTGTTATTTCCATTTCTGAAAATTATTCCCTGGAGGAGAAAGCAGAGACGTGACAGTATCAGAGATGAGGCGCGCTGTTAGTGGAAGTTGGTATTCACTTGCGGTTGCCACTTAGGCAACCTGAGTTTTCCTCTTATCCTCGCAGAAAGTAGTCAAAAATAGTTTATCCAAGAGACCCGGACAGCCATGGAATGTTTCTGTTCAAAGAAATGACAAAATTTCCAAAAATTTCCAGTCGCTCTAGCACTTAAGGTCTTCCTCGATGACAATTTCGTTTTTTCAATTAGCGTTTAAAGTTCGTCGACAATAGTGTTATTAGAATTGGGGTATGATCGTTGACAGAGTGTGGCGGGTGAGCGGATAACGCTCAGACCTCGCATTCGGGAGGATGTGGGTTCGAATCCCTTCAGGCATCCAAATTGGGGTTTTCCATGGTTTCTCCAAATCTCTCCAGGCGAATACCCGGATGCTTCCTACAAAATGCCACGGCCGAATTCCTTCTTCCAAGACTTAGTAGATGATGTGTTATATATTGGAAAATTGTATTTAGCATTGTATAAATATCTGCTGTGATCAGTATACATTGCAAAGTGTTCTATATTAAATTTCATAAGTTTGTATGACGAAATAATGAAAACGTTGATTACTATTAAATACTGGCTCAGTCACTATTGAGAAGATAAAGGAGCAAAATATTAAGTATTGAAAGTAAACGTATTCTATTTCAGGTTGTTCGATGCTGAACATTAAACCAAATCTGGTCACTAATAACAGACGTGAAAGTAAAGACATATTTTTCAGATTAAGGAAAAGTTAGATTTATGGTAAAACACTTTCAATTATATTTTATTCGAGATATAAGACTTCATAACCGATTAGTATAAAAATTTGTTTAAATTTTTGCAGTATGAACGTAAACACAGCAACTCAAGTCAACTAGTCAGCAACCAAACTTTTAGCAGAAGTCATAGTAGAACCTTAAAATTCGGTAAAATACATCAATATTCACTCTACTTAATGTAGGATTTACACGTAACAATATAATGAGAATGTAACAATCGGTATCAAAGTTGGTAGAGGTGATAAATTGACTTAAATAACTTCGGAGTATAAAAATTACTTTTGTTTATTATGTCTTTGTGTACCAGCGGTTACGAGTAAAGTAAAAATGCACCAAAATAGAACTCCTTTCCAATTCTCATTATCCGAGAATGCATTAACTCGAGTGAAAAATGAAAAATATGGAGCAGAAACTCTGGCGGTAGTTAACATTATCTCTGAAGCGGCACTCGGCCATGGCAATCAATTCTGCATGAGGCTGTTGGCTGCCCTGCTTTGCCCTGAACTTCATCTCTTATTGGTGAGGCTCCGAGGAAGACACGTGAACGGCACCTGACTTTTAAAGGTCGAGCTACCCATTCGAACATGCAAGACGTCACGTCCGAAACAACGGGGACGAGCGTAGAAATATTTCACGATCAACATATACAGTGTTGCACTTCAAATCCTTCGCCATCTTGATTAGCATACCTTTCGGAGTTATCTTATTGCTACTTCTAAACATCATCCAGTTATTTATTACTGGCTCTTTCAGGAATGAACTACTTACAAATAGAGAAATAGAATTATACCTCAGAACTAAAGAATTATATATCAGTGTTGAGCCAGATTTATTAATTACTAGCCACGGTGAGCGTGGAAATGCTTTTGCCTTTTATTTTCCTTTTAGTAGCAACGTAAACGTTTGTAATGTAGTATCTTCTTAAACTTTACCGTAAATAAAATTCTTACTGTGGTTTGTTTAACGGTTTCTGTGTATTCTAATGTACGGTATTTCAGAAAACTGAAGAAGTAAATAACCAAAGTTACGTGTAAAAAAATATTAACCGACTCCAAAGGGTGGAGTGCCTATTGCGTTGTGGTGTGATCTTTGGTGGGTATCTCATAAGGTTTTTTCGCGTGTAACGACATATGTAATCAATCGGTTTTTCAATGTCTCTTCAGTTCTTTATAACCCCGGGGTTATT